>JAOXXN010000471.1:47773391-47785220 GCA_026770055.1 Myrmophylax atrothorax
TATTGCAGAATGATTGTAACAGTGTCCAGTATCCATATGAAGGGTCAGGAACTGTTACATCCTGTTGAGATCAATTGCAAATAGGAAATTGTGCTTATAATTTGTTGACGAATTTGAGAGGGGTGGATTTTTGATAAATCTGATTTTAATGATCAGCATAATGGTATAGAGCAGCATTGTGTGGGAGTAGATTTCCCCACGCAAGAGCTGAGCAGTGTATCTACCAGCTTATTAACATGAATTAGTGCTTACTATTTACTGGATTTCTGTTGTGACTCGGGATTTTAGAAAGGAGCTCAAGTTTTACTTCACATTGGACAGATTGGAACGGTTCATTTAATTTTGCTTTTGATAGCCTTAACTAAGTAATTGATATTTCTAAGATTTTTTTCCTAGTTCTTGTCATGACATCCTCACTTTTTGTGCATTTTGCCTTCAGGCAGCGATGATGTTCAGCTCTGGAGTGTTTTGGATGGGACTTCTGTGTATTCCTATGACAGCTTTACTTCTTGATATAGTATACAAAGTGTGAGTACAGAACTGCTGAGGTTTACGGAAGAAAGTGCTGACTTTTAAATAGGTGTTCTAATTGCTAATATAATAAAAAATAATTAAGATAATTCTGGTGATTATATAAAATATTTTTCACCTTTTTGTTTCTGAATATTAAATAATGTTCTTATTAATAAATATTTTTCATTTCTAATTTGCAAGAACAGCTGATAAAATACGTTCTTTAGATTAGTTTCTTGATATTTCTTCTTCCAAATCTTAGTTTTAAGTCTGGGAAAATGGATTTATGAGTTGAATATTTATGTAACTGTTAAAACTATCTGTTCTATTTTCAAGAGATTAAATCTCACAGTATTTTGTATATACTTACAGAGTAAAGAGAGCTACTTACAAGACACTGGTAGATGAAGTTCAGGAGTTGGAAGCAAAGTCTGAGGATCCCGGGGCAGTTGTGCATGGCAAGAGGTACTGTAAAAATCTGTAAAATGTTGTCTTAAAAAAAAAAGGCTAAATATTTTAAGCCTCCTACATGTATCAAAGACAAAAGGTTATTTTTCAAAATCCATACAGATAAAAGGCATCTGTAAAGGGCCTTCAGGTCCACTGAGACTATTTTTTTCATATGCTTACATGTAGGTTTTTAGCAAAAGCTTTTACTGATATATTTCTTTGTAGCCAACTGTTTGGTTTCTAGTTATTATGTACAGAACAAACTTGAGGTACGATTTTAATTGTGTCACTTTTGACTGTTTTAACAATTAATACAAAATGAGTTTAAACCTGTATCATGCACTAGTATAGTCATAAATTGGACCTAAGCACAAAAAACTTGATTTTTTTAAAAACCTACCTAGTAGCATAGGAACAAACAGCAAAACTGTCTAGGTTCTGAAATTGAATATAACAACCTGGCTTTGTATCTAATGCCAGTCCAGAGCAAACTGATTTGACTAACCTATATGAGGCAAGAAAGATTTTTAACTTCAGATTCTACAAGAATTCCCTTGTTACATCCTCCTTCATGGGCCAAGCAGGTCATTTGAAAAGGTGCAAACTCAGCATAAAGGTGTGCACTCACTAAAATACTTCAGACTTTTTAACCCTAGCTGAACTCGTAGCAAGCGCTTGCTGAATGGAGTATGAGATGACAAAGTCCCCCTCCCTCCCCCTTCCAATTCATTAGTGCCATTTGGCTGAACTAGAGCTTTCTTTCCTTGTCTTCATTTTCATGAGTTTTGTGGAGTCTAAAAAAAAGCCAAAACTGCTGATACTTGATTTTCCTGTTCTTTCTTTCCTTTGGACTGCTGTTCTTTCAGCATCTTCATGGCAAAGGCTTAGCCAAAAGAGGCTTTTTTTCCTACCAAGCTATGCATGGAAAGAGACCAGAAAAAATACAAACAGCCATTTCTTTTATTATAGGTTCAATTTCCAGAAAATACCTTTTGTTCATAAAGATACTTTAGTTTCTTTTCTCCTTCAGTCTTACTGTATCCCTCTTCAAGCTCACTGGGAATCAGCTTCCTAGGATTTACCAGGTTGAGATCAAATTGCATCAGTTACCAAGGTGATAACCACCATTTCTAACAGTGGAATATCCAGCTTGTGTGAGTGCTTTCACAAGAATGTTTTGTCTCTAATTGGGTTCATCTTCCCTGTTAACATACACAAGTTCCAGGGGGAGGTATTGCTGTGAGGCCTGGATGTTTATCCCACCACACGTGGAACACCTAGTCTAGTGTAGTGGGCTACATAAGAGGACATACCTACGTACAGTCTCCCATCAGGCTCTATATGCTGTCTTTGTAGCAGCAGCTTCAGACTGGAAGCACTGCAAAATTCCCTAGTTGATGGCAATTCCTACTTCAAGCCTACTTTTCCTTCATCACTGCAAGACCCAACTAGTGCTTGCGGGAGTACCTTCCTTTACCTTTAATGGTGACCTACATTGCTTGTTAAAGATGCTTTTCTCTGGTGGCAGTGCTCATTCAAGGAGATTCAGGGCAAGATCTTCCGCCAGATTAACCAAGTCATACATGAATGTGCTGAGTTTTGAGCCAGAAGCAATGTATGCTGCATGCTCTTTTGCAAAGAGCAGAAGTTGTAAAAGAATGAATGGCAGAAAAGAAAGCAGACATTAATACTGGATACTGATAAAAGGGGAACATCTTCTGGATGTAGAAAAAAGTACAGTAACGTACCTTTTTAGTATTCCATACTTGCATTCCCAAGACTTCTCTGGTATTCCCAAATTCAGCTAGTTTAACTTCAGTTATCTAGGCAGTATGCTTTTCCTTCATCCTACATACAGCATGTTTTCAAAACCCCTTCTTATATAGGTAAAATGAACTTGGTGTTCTCACCACCGGTTTTATAATTAGGTTTTTAGAGCATAATTAAGTAGTTATGAGGGCTCCATGAAGGTTTTTTAGTCACCTTCCAAAATGTCTTTCTTATATCTATTCTATCTCCAGAAAGTTATTTTTAGACCTGTATTTTTGAAAGATACAAGCATCCACTCTGTTGATGCAAATCAATGGATGTTACACAACTTAATTTCTCTTCAGGTTTTATTCCCTCATTATATTTTAAATTATATCTAAATTCAGGTAATAGAGCCCAAACTTCACTTCTTATGGAGAAAGTATTTTTTGATAGAGAAATGGTCCAGTGAACTGACTTGCTTGCATCTTCAAAAATTTGATTGAAATTGTGTAAACATTTTTGAGTCTCCTAAATTGCAGAAGCCTGGATTAATTAGTTACCAGTGTAGAGTAAGTAGTTAATTTGGTAAGGAATGTTCTCTACGTCAGTTTTAAATATGTACATGAGACTTTTTTATTCTTAATTTGTAGTGCTTCTCGTGCAAGAAGAAACAGTCTTTTTTTAAAAAAACTTACTGTGTATTCTTTGGCTCCAAATACTTTTCTAGTGTGCATATCTCTGGAAGTACCTTTTTCTGTTGTAGCAGAAGAAGGGGTTTGTTCTCATGAAATGCCAAAATAACCTTAGAAGATATACATCACTGCTTGATTAAGAGTGAGAAAGATAACTCAGAAACTTTTCCACTCTGTCCATTCCCATCTTAAAAATACTACAACACAAAATTAGAGGCTCAGCTTCCATGGATAACAGGTCTGGGTTCTGGGCTAGATGCTGTAATCGGTCAGTATCTGAATGTTATACCTAGAAGGGGACCTACACGAGAGGCAGAGGCGGACATTATATAAGGGCATGTAGTGATAGGACAAGGGGGAATGGCTTTAAACTGAAAGAGAGTAGGTTTAGGTTAGGTATTATTTGAAAGAAACTCTTTACCTCGAGGGTGATGAGACTCTGGAACAGGTTACCCAGAGAAGTCATGGATCCCCTGTCCCTGGAAGTGTTCAAGACCAGGATGGGTGGAGCTCTGAAGCAACCTGGTGCAGTGGAAGGGGAGTTAGAACTAGATGACGTTTAAGGTCCCTTTCAACACAGACTATTCTATGATTCTATGAAGTATATTACTGCTAATTTTCATTGCTGTTTTTCAGCACATTATTGTATTTGTTGCACATTTTTTAGAAATGTGTTGGCCTCGTATTGCATGCATTTAAATACAACTAAAATTGTAAGGCTTTACCTTTTAGTGTTTTCCAATCAAAAAATATTAGGATAGGAGTTTTTTATTTTAATTGTAAATTTGCACTTTCAGCTGTTTCTGAAAATTAGGATAAAAATTGACAGGTACATTGAAATAATTTAAAATACTGCTCTTCAAATATTTTTATTGTATTTTAGCTTTAAGAGTAGGACAGGATAATACAACCTTAATATCTGTCACCCTTTGTATTTTTAGAGTGATAATTTGAAAAGGTGTTTAAACTGCTATTGTATCTTGCTGTGTGTGTAAGGATGTTTAATGAGATTTTCCCCCAAAACTGTCCAAAAATACTTCCTTCACTTCTTCTGGAGGCAATACATTAAAATCTGGTTTATCCCACATATTTTTCAGTTAAGTAAGACTGTATCTTGAGCAAGAAGGTGCAAGTTTTGCGTGGCCATTTTTCCAACTGAAAGTAAACTTTCAGGTTGGAACAGTGTTGACTTGAGGGTGCCTTGATAGCATAAATAATGGAGCAGCTTCAGTGAATTAACAAATTCATACTGCAAGAAGTAGAATTTCTATCATTGGAGTCATAGTAATTGAAATGGTCCTAAGCCATTTTTACTCCAAATTGAAATGACTAAGATAAAGGATACTTTGTATATAAACCATTGTTCACAAAGGGTTTTTTCTGATAACTTATATATAATGCTTAAGCAGAAACAACTGTATTAATACTTACTACAAAAATGTTTTTACTTCAAAAATATTTTTATTGCATTGAATACTACATGGACTAGCAATAACATGAATAATGGTTCAAAATTGTGGAAATGTCTATAGAGATATATACTGCAAATGCTGCTTCATAGAATCATTGGTTTTAATTACGTTCACTTAGAAATTATTCTTAGATCAGATAAGTGATTGTTCAGGAATACATAAAGTAATCATTTTTTTTCTATAAATGTGATTACCTGTAAAGGTATACATTTCATGTTCAAAAATACTTAATATTCTTCTCGTCCATATAGGTACACATAATGAGCATAGGCATTTAGTTACTATGATCTATCATTGGTTAATTATAAAACCCATATTTTCTTGACTTCACATGTAGCTTTTAAATATGTTTTTGAATGGCAACAGAGTGATTCATATCAGAGAGCCCACAGTATTACAAGTAAGCAGAATTTAATACCTGAATAGCTAGAAACACTTTTCTCAAGTGTATTTCCTAGTTATTTTGTATTTTCTATAGCAGCAATCAGATCTGTGCAGACATAAACTAAGACATGTGGATACTTCATGTTCTTGTAAAACTTAAAGTAGAATTTTCACTGAACATTTCACTCTGGAACACAAAGAAAGAATGATGGTACCAAAAAATGCTATAGTCGGCCTGCTAGGTTTTTAATAAAATAGATTTTTATTATAAAGTAACACCTGTCAAACAGTTCATATAAATTGCTGATTTTAGCTCACATGAAGAAGGATTTCACAGATGTATTGCAAAGGAAATACTGCTGATAACTGTATCCAGGTATTCACATGGTCTTCCACCTCTTTGACCTCCAATTTTACATGAAGTTACTGATTTATTTATTCAGTCTCTGAATCCTTGTGGTTTAAATTTCAGTCCTTAATTTGTTATTAATGTTGTCACTTTAACGTAAGTTCTGAATTGAAAAAGAAGGCTCCTACACAGCCTGGAGGAGCAATGAGGATGCAAAAAAAAAAATCCCCAGAGAGCTAGCTTAGGAAAACACTGAGAGTAAGGTGTGTCTCAGCACTTAAATCTCTCCACTCTTTGTTCAGTTAGCAGATGCCAACTACTTTCTGGGAATTGGTACCTAATTCCTTTCTTACAAGGAAGTCTCATTCCATCTTTTCATTCAAAACATGGCCACAGAAGCAGTTTCCCCTGCCTATCCCCTTACCCTGTAGATTTGGCAGTTAGAACTCCTCTGTGGGTGTGGAAATAGGAGATTTATTTTCCTTTTCCGACTTACAAAAGCCACGCTTTCACCTCCCAGTACATGCTTGAAACACCAGGCTGGCGGGGAACAGAAAGGGGAGATGAACCATTGGTCCCTTCAGCTTAATCAGTGGTTCAGCTTCATATATAAGAAGTACTCATTGAGAAAGAATGAGCATTTCTAATTTAATGATTTGAATGGTAATCTAGTGAGGAAAGCAATCTAGTTCCACTCCTTGCACCACAAGGTTGGTTGATAGCCTGGGAAGTAAGTCTATTGAGCTAATTGACAGTAATATTAAAAAGTAATATGAGTAATCAAAACTTGGTAACATAAGCTGTGTGAAATTTGTGTTACTTACTACATCCTTACACAAGAGACAACTTTCATAATCTAGCAACACAGTAACAAAATCAAATCACTACATACTCAGAATAAACATAAGATACTTCCTTTTTTTTAATGGAAATAATTTTGAGATCAGTTCACATGGAGGGGGCTAGCTTTTTCAGCATTTGAAATGTTTAAATGATAGCTTAGTATTTCTCTGAAACACAAGCTCTAATTTGCAGTGAATATCAAATCTCGAGGAAGACATTGAAGGGCTTGTGTGACGGTTTTTGTAATATAGTCCCTTGCACATATTTGTTACCAAAATTGTAGATTTTGAAAGCTTTCTGAGCTATGGCTAGCCCACCTGTTACTTATTTAGTAATGCATGTTCCTATTTGAGAGAACTTTAAATGTAAAACGGACAGTAAGGAAACCCTGTGTCTTTGCTACTCCATTCACTACAGTTTGCAGCATTTAGCTGATGTGTGAGTCTCGACTTAAAAAATGCTTAATATTCCTGTTTTCTAGTTGGGTTGAAATGGAGAGTCACTTGGGTCACACTTAAAGCACAATAAACATGTAACAAAACAACCTCAGTAGTGCTGGGAAGGAAGGAGATGGGCTGAGGTGGTCAACCTTAGCAGTAATAGTAGTCTGTTATTTGGGCATCATCTCCAGAAAAATACCTTTTAGAGTCTCCTGGGGAATACATCTTCTTAGAACACTTTTCATGGAAATAAATAACAGCTGATGACCATGAATATGACTTTCTCTTCATCTTCATTTCCCATCCCTTTGTGGTACTGTGTCAGTAGAGACTGGGAACACTTTCTATGTTACAAAGACTAACTCAGCCTGGCACTAACCAAGCCATACAAGGAAGCCACATTAAGGAAGGCAGTGCCCTCCCTTCACATCATATGTTTCTAAAGGAGTCATGCTGAAAGGTTTACAATATTATTCATTTATTTGTGTTGTCAGCACACAGCAGTGTTTCAAAGAAATATTTTGCCTGTATTGTGACAAATAAAATCATTACCAGGGATCTGGACTTAATAATCTGTCCTTACACATGCTCTTAATCATCTTTTTAATAATTCATCAGGCACAATTTAAAAAGAAAAAGAATGGACACTTTTCACTTAATAATTCATTCCCATTGAACAGACTCAAAGATAAAGGGATAGTGTAATTAGTAAGTAAATATTTTTCATGTCTCCTTTATTTCCAGCTTAACTGAAAGAGCACAACTACTGAAGAATGTTTTTAAGAAGAACCATGTGAACTTGTATCGCTCTGACTCTTTGCAGCAAAACTTGCTTCGTAAGTGTTCACTGACAAAAATTAATATCCAGTAACATTGAAGTAGAATTCTACCCTTCACTGCATTTATTTATAGTAAAGATGCAGTACTCTAAACCCATTAGACCATATTCTTTGTTAG
Source organism: Myrmophylax atrothorax (assembly GCA_026770055.1). Classification (NCBI taxonomy): domain Eukaryota; kingdom Metazoa; phylum Chordata; class Aves; order Passeriformes; family Thamnophilidae; genus Myrmophylax; species Myrmophylax atrothorax. The sequence goes on from JAOXXN010000471.1 coordinate 47,781,244, forward strand.
TTTCTCTTCATTCCTAAGATACTGCATAGAGTTCTTTCTGCTATTTTATAAGTGCAGAGTTATGTCAGAAATGGCACAGGTTTTTACTAATTGTGGAAAAGAGCTTTAACCCCTTCTGTTGTGACCTTTGTTGTTTTTATTAAAGTTTAAAAAAAAACCTGATAAAAACTTAATTGGTTTCTATTTTGTCTTATATCTGCAGATGGCTATGCCTTCTCTCAAGATGAAAACGGAATCGTTTCCCAGTCTGAAGTAATAAGAGCTTACGATACTACAAAGCAAAGGCCTGAGGAATGGTGAAGGAACACAGCTCGAGATTTAGGCCTTAGTAGTTAGTTTTGTGAGGTAGGCTAGGAGATCTTTGCTGGGAGCTGTGACCATGGCCCAGTTATCAGAGATTGAAAGATCTATGATGGTCTTGTTCCATAAAGTTTGGATTTGTGTATTCAGTAGACATAAGCACTGTGCAACTATACTGTAAAACACCATCTCTAAAATTTTTTAACAAGTATTTGCTTAGTCTTTGTAAACAGATTGGAATTTACCTTGTATCTTGCCAGCTTGCTTATTTTACAATGAAGTTGAATCAATACTGTTCATATACTAGAAAGGCAATGGTCAGATCGCTAAACATGCTTTACGTTGACAGATCAATTAGCATCTGTGAAGATTTTTAAGTGTTAGTTTATTTAAATACAGTTGATAACAAGCCTTTGATTTCAACAAGTGCTGAAAAAAACAGTATCTTTATGGTGTTAATTCACCTTCTTTTAGAAAGATTTTGAGATGTTCATAGTTGTTTGTGTCAAACTAACCTGAAAACATTTGCCAAAGAAGTTCCATAAATGTTTTATGTTGTTAGAAATAATTTGAAAGGAAATTATCTCCAGTCCTGATCTCAGAACTGCATGCTTGAGTCTCCACACTTGAGGAGAAACTACAGTGAGCCTAATTTGAGTGGCCTTTATGGCATGTGTTTCAAAACTGCAAGTCTTTGCACCTTTGGCCTTATACAAGCTTTCCCCTTATTTTCATTTAGTATTGCATATGTTGAATATGGCTGCCAACTTGTATGCATATTATTTTGTTCAATTTTTAAGAATTGCTCTGCCTTACTTCCCTTTAGCAAACAATTATTTTTGTGATGCTTTATTGTATTTGCTTATACTGTAAGTTCAAAAGAAAGTTTGTTTTAACTTATTTTTTAAAATTAATCAAATTTTCAACATTTTTATACTAAGATTATTTGAAATGCATACACTGAAATCCAGAGCAAAGCATGCCCTTCACTAGTCTGTGGTATGTACTGGTCTATTTGCACTAAAGTCACTTCTTACAAAGGTGTGAAATACATTGCAGCAGTCTCTTTTTATTGGTCATCCAGAATACCTATATACTGTCACCTTTAAGCAAAAAGAGAGAGGAATTGACTGCAGAAAAATATACACCTGGTATAAGAAAAAAAAAGAGGGAGGTGTTAAATGAGAATATTGTGATACATTAGTATTTCTCAGCTTAACACACCCAACAACCATCAGGTTTCAAACTATGAAAAGCTACTTGAACTTCAAAGTTTCGTTAATTCTTGCAAGATTTAAGTCCATGTTTAATCCTGAGTTTAAAGGCCACCATAATTACATTTAAAATACAGTTTTGTATAGTAGCCATTGGTTTTATTTTTAATGAAATTTCTGTGCATTACATAAGAGTGATCTCTTTTTTTCCTTCAATAGAGGCCAGCTAGATGGGAAAGCAGAATAACATTACCTCCAATGATCTGTTAAATTAAGAATTTCCTCTTTGCTCTCCAAATTGTTGACTTTAAAGTTAGAAGTAACAAGTCATCCAGTCCGATCTTTTCTCTGCCCTCCTTCATTCATCATATACTTACTAAAGGTTACTTTACCTCCTTCTCTTTCATCTAGCTAAAACACTTAATATATTGTTCATTGCACTGTCCAAGTTTTTTGTGCTCCATTCTAAGAGAAACTTAAAAATACACATGGAAAGCCCAACAAAAGGCACTATATGAAAGTACGTATTTAGGAAGGTGTATCAATGGAAAGGCAATCTGCATTTCATATGCGTGTTATGCAATGTCTTCCTCTCACTTTCCCGGAGTGATCGTTAAACAGAAAACAGAAGACACAGGGACAAAGGGAATGTATCCCACTAGAAACAGTACTGCCAGTCAGTCATGCAGACAAGAACTGCCTTCAGAAAAGTGATTTCAGGCATAGATAAATAGATGGATCAATATGGGAGGGCCAAATCACTTGACCTAAGGCAAGAAAAAATTTGGGGGCATGCCCCTTTGCTAAAATGGGGGTCCCTATTTTCTGTCATCCAAGGGACAATGGCCAACTAAAAACATTTCAGAAATTAACCATGACACTGTTGCTCCTTTATAATCTTTCAATGTGCTTAACTCATAGAAAATTACTCAATCCATACGTACTCTCTTTATGAGTAATTCTTTTTCTATCCTAAATGGTTTAATTGCTAATTTTTCAGAAAAGGACACAAGGACTAAAGTACATTGTAAAATATTTACAATGAGATATTTACATGATCTCTTATTCTTCCTATGCATTAAAATTCTGTCTCACCATTGTAATACAGTTTGAGAAAAGTAACACACAATATATCCCCAGTTTAACTATCTTAAAAAGGAAGAAAGCGACTGAAACAGCTCTAATATCCTAAATTTAGAATGTAATTTAGGATTTTTAAGATAGTCTTAGGACAGCATTTCATCCTTGTATATTTGCAGAATTTGAAGTAATATTTTACAAAGTAAATTTTTCATTTTTATTACTTATGATGAGTTTTTCTCCTGTCTCTATACTTTTTCTGATAATTAGTGGTTGGAAGACACCACTTCTTTAAAAATAGCAAAAGAGACAGATGTGGCAAAAATTGTGGGTTTTGATTGCTCATACAATTCCATTTTAAAATACAAGATTATCTTAGCTGTGTGTGCCCAATTTTAAATCAGGTCAAGTATACAATATGCACTTTATTTTCCTGTCAAGTACACAGTTATATAATCAGTTACCATCCTGTTAGTACATCATATCTTTGTTAAAATAAGGGAATTCTGCTGCTGTTTGTTTAATGAAAAAAAAACAGTTTAGGCAAAAATGCTCAGAACAATGCCTCTGTTATTATTGTTTGAAAATTCAAGTGTGCATTAAATATGGAACTCACATGGACATTTCCATTTATTTCATTGTGCACTGCAAGTTAGTATTAAAAATTTCCATCTGAAAATTGAACCAGTGCCACTTAAAAATCGGGTATCTTATATAAATACTGTTGCTTGATTATTTTTAAATATATACATATATATATATAAAAATTATTCAAAAGAGAAGTAACTGGAAACAAATTTTGACAAACCTATGGTAATTTGTATTTGGAATTTTTTCTTGCCATTTCCTAATTTTACACATATTTTTGCAAAGCAGTTTCAACAGATTTATACTTAGTCATCATTCTATTTGTATAAAATTATAAATAAAATATTTTGAAACACTAAGAGATAGCTGAAGATTCCTGTATGTCCACATGCATCCATAAAATTCACCGTGTTACAAAGATGACCATTAAGTGTCGTAAGACTTCTGTCATGACATTTGAACCTATCTTGAATGACAAGTAATTTGGCATATGTGTTAAATTCAAGGACAGAAGTTTTTTCCCTTTTTTCTTGTGTGTTATGTAAAAGCACTTGTAGTTCTGATGAATTTATCTTTCTGTATGCATGAGGCACTATATCTAAGTGTTCTGAGGCAATGCATGGTGGTTGTTGATTCCTGTTTTTTAATGCCTTCGTTAAGTCTGCTCATAATATACCGAGAAGCTAATGCTATTTAAGCAAATGAGTTTGTCGGTTCAGCTTCCTCCGTACTGGATGTTTTCACTGGTAAAAAAACTCAACAAGTGGGTTTCTCCTTCCCCCCCCCTCCTCCCCC
>JAOXXN010000471.1:47803508-47817053 GCA_026770055.1 Myrmophylax atrothorax
AGATTAAAAGCAGGTTACACAGGACATTTGGACACAGTAGGTTACACAGGACATTTATAAGTGATCTTGCCAGAGTTCAGCTCAAAAAACTTGGCTGGCTACCATTTTCTTCTATTCATGGGTCTAAGTTACCTTAATTTCTAATTTCTAGTACAAGATACAATGGTCTCTAACAATTGCTTAGGCTTAGATAGAGTGAGCAAGAACAAGACAATTCAGCAGTTCATGCTGTGTTTCCTTAGTAATATGGGTTAAGCAATTTTGCCATGCAAGCAGCATTTTTGCAAAGCAAAATAAGGTATTTTACAGAACTGGGGATCTTTTCAGGGGTCTTTCAGACCTTTCTCACTTTCAATCAACTTGCAGCAACTACCACATATAACATCTGGATTTAGGACTCCCATGGTATTTGACAGAGAGTAAACTGACGTCACTACAATAATACAGTAGATTTTTTTGTTTGCAGTTTATTAATATATGCTTTTTAGTTTAATACATCTTTGTTCTCCTATTGCATTCAACCTATTCCCAGCAATTAGAGAAGAACATTGTACATTCTCCTCTGATTTACTGAACTTTAAATAATTTTCTTCAGTGGAACTTGTCCTGCTGGTTTGTGGTAGTGTCCCTTAACTTTTCCAAAACCAATCAAGACAACCACAAAAAAGACAATAACCATACATACAAATTTTGATTACAGGATTACACACAATAACTTAAAAGGTAACAAACTGTCTTGGGTTGAGCTGGCAAAATGCCAACTGCATAAGAGAAAAAGTGTTCCTCCCCCCCCAACCAGCCAAGAGGAAAAAGGAGAGGGAAAAAACCCCTCTAAACTAGGTTTATGCTGAAACTGACTATATGTATTTATACAGAGAAGAGAAAATTAACAGAAAACTACAATATAACGCACGCTTACATAAGTTATATATAACAAGAAGTAACCTCCCACTCCCCAGTTAATACAAAGTCTATTACTTTAGATCTATAAGTACTCTAAAAGACACCTAGCAAGAAACAGAAAGAGTAACAACAAAATGTTTCTACTTCCCTGAACTCAAACAAGAGGCAAGTAGTAGCAGCAGAAGCAGCAGGGCCTAGCACAGCACAACAACTCTAGCAGGTCCTGTCTGTACTACAGCCAGATGGAACTGACCAAGACACCTCCCACTGCTGCACACATATCTTAGGTTTGCATCATCTGGTATGAAATATTTCCTTGGTTACCCAGTCAGGTGATAGCTGTCTCTCAATCCATGTAGATTCTCAATCTTTAAAGTCCCTTCCAGCCCGAGGCATTCTACAATTCCATGATCTTCAATACAAACTGCAGGGTCAGCACAAACCCATTTCACCCTTTGCAGCTTAGAGTATTGCCACCATGTAAGAATCAATGCAGTTGTGAAGCCTCATTGTTACTCAAAGCAAAATTGTGTAGGAAGACATTTTTGAATGTAGAACCAGCAGCCTCTACTCTGCCATGTAGGAAACCTAAAAAGGACTAAATCCTTAAAAAACTATGAGTAGATTCATAAAATGTTTTGGTGAACACATTAGTTATTTTGGAGAGCAGTAATGTTGACTTGAAATATTTAGCTTTTGAATTTGACTCAAAGTATTCATGTAGACTGAATGTAGTTGTGTGTTTTTGCGAATTAATAACTTTACTTGTAAGTATTTCATATTATTCTTATATACAACAGCCTGAGGAAATTTTCGTTTGCTTATCTACATTTCAGTTTCTTTGCTTAGATTTCTTCTGGGATCTGACCTATAAAAACAGCTGGATTTATGATACTCTAAAGTTTACTGCAAACACTTAACAAATACTCCTATTTCAGATATGAAATTCATAGTGTTTAAATATAGTCTGTGATGTTATCGTATTTGCTGTTTACTGAGAGAAGTAGTTTTCAAGCAAATGTCAAGAAAGCAACTAATAGGTAAACATGTCACAGAAAGTAACTGCACACTGCCATCTACAGAGCAGGCTGAGGACGTGGCAGGGGCGGCTTATCGCTGGGAGATGAGAGCAGGTACTCATAACCAAAACAGTCACAGATTTTCCTCTTCTGGCAGCAGGTTTTGTTGGTGCAGAGCATGTGTTGCAGAAGGACCATTATGGCACAGACTGTGCATGACTGTTGTGTGAGGAATGAGAATTCACACAGAGTGTGGAGAGCAATTATTTCTCTGAATGATGTTTGTAGTAACAAGGACCTGTTCAGAATGGCCAGGTGAAACCATGCAGGAGGGCAGGAGTAGTGCACATCCCATGCCTGGTGGGTGAGCTCCTGTGGGGTTGCAGACATCCGAGCAGCCCAGTTTGTGCAGCGTGTTGCAAGAGCACCATGTCACATCCTGACTGCTGGTGGAAGAGGATATTTCATCCACCAGCAGTCTCTCCCTCCCCACGCCTGACCTGTATCTGCCTCTTTCCAGTTGCCTCTCGCCTTGCCTCCCTGCCAGCAGCTGCTACTGCCCAGTGCTTGCATTTTCCGAGAGCTGCAATGATCGGTATTGATTGCTGGACAGTCTTGGGCCTGCCCCCCCTAGTTCAAATCATCAATACAAGGCTGCAAGCATCTGCTTAGGCACAGCCAGCAGCTTCATAGGGATGTGTCACACTGTCCCTGGGAAGAGAAGCAGGAGGGTGTTCTGTGTACCATGCACATGGCTTATATTAGTAACAACTGGGCAACCTTTTTTACTCTGTTTCCCGGGCTACTTCTTGCAAGTGAAAAAAAATCAAGAGAAAATACATCACAGTTAAGTCCTCCCTTAGCTCCCCTCCTGTAACTTCTATGCTATGCACAACTGTCCTTTTCAAGAAGCTTTTGAAGGACACTAGGTGGCTAAAATAAACTGAGAACCATTGGGCAGGGTAAAAGACATAGAGGAAGAACAGTGATAAATGCAATTTCTGCTTTTACTACCACTTTTGTGGCCTTGCAGACCACTAGCAGCCCAGGGACTGTCCCTTGAAAATCTCCAGTGCTCAGCAGAGCATACTCTGCTCATAACCAGGTTGCTGAGACCTTTGCTTCTGGATAGCTATGAACTGAGAGCATCCCACTTGTGTTTACTGCTTTATTATCAAGGCTGATTGAATTTTTCCTCAAGGAATAAATCACTGGGGTTTAGACTAAGAGGTAAGTGGAGTAAGTGCTGGCACTAATATGTGCAAGTACACTGCTTAGCACAACTGGCTTCAACAGCTGGGTTTGGTAGTTTGGCAGCTCAAGATAAATCTTTGACAATGTCAATAAAAGTCAATAGCCTCAGACCTAAATTACTATTTATTCAATTATAAAAACCAGTCCTAAATTAAGTGAATCATGAGTCCCCATTAGCCTTCCCCTCAGATGAAAAGTTAATGTTTGTCATACAGACTGCCTGTAGTCTCCTATATTACTCACATTTGGCTTCCTTCAATGAGCTTATCTCATCCTGAATTGATGATGAATTATTATGAACTTGCTTTGGACGTCTTACTTCAGACTTCTGGCTCAGCGGCCTAGTAATCTCTTCAGTGCCAGATTGTTCACTTCAGTCTCAATTAATGATCACTTGTTATCAGCTTAGTTCAAATATTTGGTTTCCAACTTTTGATTGCATAGTCTAAACATTTCCAAAGTCGAGATAGACAGCTTTAATTTAAACTGTTATGATTTTGATATTGACTTGATGCCTTCCTGGCTGAGTGTTAAGATTTTATTCTTCCATCACTTCAAGTAAGAGCCCCATTACATATCCTATTCTTTGGAGTACCAGTGAGCGAAACAAACAAGCACCATGTAGATTAACCTCGTTAAGAGCTAATCCTACATTTCTGTGAGAAATTTTTTATTTGCTCAGAAGCTGATACACTCTTTAGGACAATTTTCAAATTATGAAGTATTGTACCTCTCTGCAGACAGCTATTTGTCTTTTTGTTAGCTTAAACTTGTGCTCTGCAACTCTCATTCTGTGTGGTTGAACATCACTCTGTTACACAAGCACTTATGGGTTTGATTTAAGCGTCAGAAAAGTATTGACAGAACTCTCTGCTAGCAAATTGCAGGTCTTTACCCCTAAGAGTTCGGTTGGGATAAAAACTCACATCTTAACATTAAACACAGGCAGTTCTCTCATCAGTACCCCATCATCAGGCATTCTCAGTGTGAGTGCTAGACCATTCACAGGTTTCATAACATCTTTTTTCCACACCCCCCATTAAATATCCCTTAGGTATTAAAAACATGCCTTGGGAAATCATAGTCTTCAGCAAAATAAGAATAGAAATGCTCAGGTTTACTTTTACTAACACAGCTCATTTTATTGTATTGGTTTGTAATAAAAGATGCATCTGTGTTTTGTAGACTCACTTTAATACCCTCCTATTAACTAACCAAGGAGATTTTATCCATTTTTTGCTAAAAGGGAATTTGGTCAACTTCTGGTACATATATTTGAAACTGAAGACACTTTTCATATTGTCAAATTCACTGTACCGAGCAGGGCTCTTTATTTAGTTGGAGGAGTTGAATTGAGACCGAGACACTAAAACAATTATCAGTCTTGAAAGTCATGAAAAGTACTTAATATTTCTTGGTTTTGGTCATTTGAGATTCTTAAAACACTCATTAAGTTTATTAATGTATGTTCTTGTATAAATATATGTGTATTCTCTGTCCTGCATTTGCCAGCAGTCATAAAATGGAATTAGCATCTTCTCTTAGTGAATACTTCAGGTTTATGTGAAGAATGCTGCAGAGTATTCCCATTGCTTTTGGGATTGAAAGATTAAATATGTTCAAATTTTTGGTGAAGATTTCTTCATATCTATCTCTAAAGAAATAGTATAACAGGTAGTCTAGTTATCAGCTGACCCAAAAAAACATGGCACTTATAACTGTTGAAAGCACAAGAAGTGAACACATCTGCTCAGTTCCTTGCACAGCTATGCAGAGACTCAGCACAGACACAAAAAGGATTTGTAAATATCCTGAGACTTATTTGAACCCTCAAGTTAAATAAAACAAAAGCATCCATGTGACTGAAATTTTACATCCCACTGGTGAGTTAACAGCAGATCAGCAGCAGGGAATTGGTGACAAGAAAACCTCTATGGAAAATGTGAAGGTGCCCAGAGCAGCAGCTTCCTTACCATGCTAGAGACAAGCCTTCTTTAAAGTAATGGCCTCGTGTGACCGCTCTCATTCACAAGGCAGCTTAATCATACAGATAATTTATTTGTTTTGTTCTACTCTCATCTCTAATAAGTTTATACAAACTTTTGACTTCTGTCCCACCATACAGGTCAGGGACATCAGATACTATCTCTTTATGTGTGCAAAATTCATGACTGTTATCTGCTTATTAAATGGGATGCCTGCCTTACCATCAGTTGTCCTGATTAATTCCATGATAAGAAGTGGGATAACTGTTAAATCCTGTCTTTATTGGAATGTTTAGACCTCTTACAGAAAAACCTCGCATAGGCAAGTAATAAATGGAGGATTATTTGTACTCTGGCTGTAAGCACAATTCCTCTGGCAATCACAGTCATTGTATGAGCGAATGGCCTCAAAAGCAGATGTGTAAATGAAGCTCTAGGCAAGAAGTTAAAAATTCCGTCACTCAGCAAAAAGTTCAAAGTTACACCAACGTAAGTTTAGATGTCATTTTCCTTCTGTGTTTATGTATTTGTTTACCGGTTAGTTCAAGAGGTAAGAGTTACGGATGATAGACTTACAATGAAATGTCTCATAAGTTATGATCCTTACCTGTGTTCTTTTTTAATCATTCATATGTCAGTTTGAATATCATAGAGCTCAGGTGGTCTCCTCTGAGATAACTTCAGAGTCATACTGTTCTTGGTCAGATAATCTGTCCTGAAACAGCAGATAAATTTTAATGGGTATCAGATTATTTTTCTCCCAGCTAGCTGCACCCGATATGATAATAATACGACTGAGGGTAGTTAGCAAATAGGCTTTGGTATTGATGTCTGAATATTTTCTAAATCTCATTGACTAGTTCAGCAGTATAATGAAATATCTGATGCCTGTGCAGTTTTTCTTACAAAGAGCTTTTTCTGTCCTACTGGGATTTCTTTAGAATAGAACAAGCTCTCTAAAATCCAAGTGATTTACAAACTTTCCCCTTTTTTTCTGCACTTCTTCCTGAGGATTCAATGGCCATTTTTTAAATTACATCATTCTCTGTCTAATAAAATCTGGTATTTACAACTGTGAATTCAGTTGAACACCAATAACATAATGAAAATAATCATCATTTGCAAAAGATGGGTAGCTCTGACCACATGTGCACCTGCAGCCCTGCACTGCTGACAGTCCTGCCTCACCCTCTGTGTCCTGGGGAGTCTGGCCAAGTGTGTGTTTAGGACATTGCTACCAGAAAACTGATGTTTGGTAATTCACTATCAAACCATAACCAGTCCCAGGGGATGTGAGAGTCTCCTTTCCCCAGTCATACACCTTAGGTAAAGTTCATTCATACTGTAGGAATGACAAAGTTAGTCTCTCAAGGTAACTCTGTATTCAGTCACCACATCTCTCCCTCACTCTAGCTTCTTTAGAATAGACCTTTCCTTGCAAAGCAGCCAGAGTCCTTCTCACCTGGAAGACCACAGAGGCACTTCAGTGGAGACAGGCTACTTCATCAAGCTTGGCTGCTTTCAGGTTGAGCTTCTTGATGCAGTGTGTTCTTCTATGGTGATTCTGAATTTGGGGGAAAAAGCATACTCTACAGACTCCATCATTAACAATGTTCTTTAGACCAACTATGTCATATCTATCTTGAAGACTCAGAGAAATTGAGGGAGACTTCTGAGTAATTTGCCTCAGTTTCAGCAGAGACAGAACCAATGTGATTACAGAGAAGTATCTGACCACCCTCAAGTGCTCCCTGTGAACTTAGTTAAATTTATAGCTTCTCTTAGACAAATAGTTGTGAACAAGATAGCTGTTTTCTCGCTAGATACAGACAGTAAAAATATTTGTGCTCAAAAAAAATAATTGCTCCAATCCATCATCTGTTTCTTGTCTCAAGAGTGCTCTGCTGCAACTGTTCTCATTGGGGTAGCCATGGGAAATACTGCTGTAATCTTACAGGGCTTGATAACACAAAAAAAGTATCATGACAACCTGGTGCTGGATACCGGCATTTTAGGCCAAGGGTTCTACTTGAATTTCTGAGTAGAAGAAGGAAGGATTTCTTTTTTCTTTTTTCTTTTTTTTTTTTTTTTTTGGCTTACCTCTGTCTCTCTTGTCCCATTCAGCTCCAGCTCCTCAGACACTCTCATCCTGCTCAGGCTGGAGCTCTCCCAGAGGCACTAAGTGGAATCTCCCTGACTTTCCCTATCCCCCACCCTCAACAAGCCCTTGAGGACCTGCAGACAATTACTTATTACTCTGCTAAGTCCATATTCCTGGCAATTCTGCTATGATCCAGCATTTTTCTGGGAGGGAAGAAGAAATATCCTCGCCAGGACAAGGGGAAATCAGGGTGCTCTAGGCATCGTCCCTCCACTGTCGGAGCATGATCCCTGAATGAGCAGGGCAAAAATACAGCACAGCTGGGCAAAGTGGTGCAAGAAAAGCTACTGGCCTAGGACAGAGAATAATGCCACCTCATGGGACTTTGGTATTTTTTGTATAATATGCCCTTGAAATTACAGTGCTCCCAGAGCATCTTTGCCCTCATCATCATTAACTGCATTGTGAGGGTGCTCAGAGCTGCAACTGGTGATGGCACATGGGTTGTCCACAGCTGTGGTGCCTCTCCCCAGACCCTCTCCAAGGGTCCCCAACAGCACCATGGCTTGCTGAAGTCAACAGGAAGCTTCCCACAGGCTTGAGTAGGCTTCTTGTCAAGCACCCTGAGTAGGTGTGGCTTGGGAAGATGCTGTCTCCTGGCTGATCATACAGTGACTGTCCTCTGGGGACAGTCAGAAAGATTTGAGGAGTGGGAAAGAATAATTAATTTTGCTTTTTTTTTGGCATCTGTACATGCTACTGTGGGCACTGTAATAAGAGATACCTTTTTCCAGTCTCTTGCCTGCTTGCCTACTGATTTGGATTTTTTTTTCATTTTTTTCATGCAATGGTAAGTACATTAACCTTTAGTTTAAAATCTTGCTTCCTTTTGAAATGAAAATCTTATATAAATTACCAAATTAAATCCAAATTATTCTTCAGGCAGTTCAGTATTTACTTATTTTATTTTTTAATTGCTTTAGCTAGAGGCATACTTTTGAATTTGTAGGTGTTTGGATAACTTAATTTAAAAGAGAAAACAGACTAGTCTAGATAAGAGAAACAGGTCAAATTATTCTGGTTGTGACATATGTGATACATAATGCTGTGTAATTAGATATTAAAGTGGTTGCTGTGCAGCAGGATGTTTTATGAAAATGGGACAAATGTTTTTTAAATGTACCACTGGAAACCAGACAGATGGTAGCCTATATCCCCAAGGAGGATAGCTGCATTCCACCAAGTTTTTTATATGAATTTGAACTGTGGTGAACAGGAAAGGAGGGAACTTGTGATTATAGCTTAGCTCGCCATTAGTCAATGTTTGGCTGAATGTGCAAAGGATGCTTATATGTTGCTTAGTCTGGACAGTAATATTTTCTGGGGATTTGTTCTTTCTGGAGCAAAAGCAGAGCAGATGGTGACAAAGCAGATCTAGCAATAAATCATGGAGACAGGATACTTGAAAGAAGCAAGATGATCTAAAGGAACAAAATAGAAACTGAGGAATAATTGTTACACAAATGCAGAGTGTATTCCCACTAATTTTATTCATGCTTGGGACAGTACATAATGGCTGATAATTTTCGTGTAGCTGTTAAAACCCCTTTTAAAATTTTTAATCAACACCCTTTGGGAACAAAACTTTCCAGGGCACATACCAAAAAAAAGTAATTCTCAGCTATGTACTGAAACTTCCAATGACTGCACAATTTTAAAATGCCTGACAATCTTAAACAGCAACATGCCTTTTGAGGCTCACCAGTTTTGTGGTTCCATAGGATTCACCTCTGAAACCATGACAGGCTTCAGCACTATCAACTGCACAGGACAGTAATGGGAAAGGCACCTACAAATATTCTATGAAGCATAAAGGAAGAAACAGCAAGCCCAGGAAGCAGCATCTCAATGGACTCATTTTAGTCTGCTAGTAGCTGGATCGTAACGTCCTCTCTGCCCCCTACCTGGGAGGCAACCCAAAGCCCTATCCCAGCCAGAAGCAGATACCTCCTTGTCAGCCAGTCTGCAGCCTGACCCTGGGAATGGTGCTTCCTCACAGTTCCCTGCTGTTTGCTCTCTTGCTGTCACACCAGCACCTGTATCAGTGTGACAGTACCTGTTTCTGTCAGATCTGTAGTCATACATAATATTTCACCTGGAGTGTTTATAGTTACATTCCCCAGATTGGAGCCTGCAGATACTGAAGAAAGCAATGGTGAGTGGTTCAAGGCTCTGGATGGCAAAGTGTCCTTTAGCTCTTTCTTGTACTAAAGCAAGGCAGAACCTGGCTTCCAAGCAACATGATATGATGAGAAGATATCAATTCCCAGCTCGCCAGGCTCAAGCAAAGGATTACTGTTGCATTTTGTGCAATACACTACAGCTCAGATAATCCAAAAGATAGAAACTATTCATTGATTCAACAAACATTTTTCCCCCAGATCTCCATATAAGATCATTCCTGGTGCCTTTCAGGGTGCACCAGGGCACAAACAGCATCACACAGCCTTGACATTCAGTCAAGCCCAAGATCATATCATTCAGCAAATATCAAGTGGTTGGTACTCATGCATCCCCTTGGATCATCTGTCGTCACTTAAAGTCAACATCTCCTCTAATCCGCCCCATCTCTGTGACGCTGTGAGACAGCCCTACTACAAAGGATTGCTGCAATGAGGTGTATTTGTGTGCTGCACATAGGAATGTCACACAAAGGGGCCTCTTCTTAGCAGATGAAGGACTAGGCAAACTAAAGGCAGGAATATTGAGCAGGAAGATTGGCATTTTTGATATAAAATATATTGTGAAAACATTTCAACAGCTCTCAAAGAGAGCAATTTTCAATCAATAATTATAAAAATAGAGCTATTAAACTCAGATGGGCAGTTTTACAATATCATAATGTCTCCATTTTCTTTTTCTGATCATGTATTGGGATGACTTGTAATGTGGAAACAGGTAGAAAAGTAAAATAAGCCACTAATGGGAAGGGCTAAAAGCATAGTAATTGTTTGATTTTTCAGTAGCTTGTACCCACATTTGAACAAAGAGAGCGACACAGCTTATGTTTCCTGTCTGCACATATTCTTGTGTTGTGGCTGGAATCCAATTTTACATTGTAGACTTTCAGGAACAAACAGTCTGATTTCCCATGTAGCCATGTATATTAAGCTCTATATAATCAAGGCTTGAATGCTGGGATGTGATCGCTGATTTGTCCACTTCTGATTATCATCAGAACATTTATATATTAGCTAGATATTGCAGAAGTAACATCCTTTGAATACTAGAATATGTATAAGAAAACAGAATTTTGACTAAATGACACAAACAAAATCAGTTTGATTGTAACATATGCCATGCAGACATACATATAGCTAGAAGACTTTGCATGTTAGAAGTGGTGATAAGAGGCTCAGAAAGACAACCATTAAACAGTCTTTAAGGGAAAAAAAATTCCATGCAAGGAAAAGATAAAACTGCCACCTCATGTGAGTGAAAACAGAATCAGAAGCAATACTGTAATCCACTTGACTCCTTCTGATGCCAGCTCACCAAGACTTAGAGGAGGTGGTTGCAGTTCAGGTACATCTCTATGCCATGATTTTACCTTGCACTTGTGTTTGCAGCCTAGAGCCACATATTCAGGAATGCTGTTGGTACATTTGGACAGGCATCCTTTCCAGTGGAGTCCTAGCTGAGGCTGCAGACCAGGGAAGCACCTGGGGCACCCACAGGAAGCATAGACACAAGGTCCCCTGGTCATTAGGTCTCTCCTAAGCCAGGCTGATGGCTGACATGAATGTCACTGCTGGGAAAGATGTAGCACAGGCATAGGGTCTTGCAACTGTGATGGAGCCAGAATGATTGTCAGGGACAGTTACTGTACCTGCTTTTTTCTAGATTGTACATCGGAACTGGTACTAGTTTCACTTTGTCCCTAACATCTCCTCTTTCCAGTGTGTAGATTACTTGTTTGTCCATCATGAGAAAAATAAAAGATCCCAGCAGCAGCACACAAAAAGGCTTCTCACTGCCTGGGGTTTTTTGTTCTCCCCCTCCCTCTCCCTCTCTCTTTCTTCCTTCTCCGTCTCTCCTCCTCTTCTCTCCTCTCTGTTCCTATCAAGGAAGAGATGAAAAGATAATGCCAAACAGAATATATTTCTTTATTTTCAACTGTAAAAAACATTTATATGAAATGGTGTTGGAACAAAAAGTTTAATAAGTCACATCTTAAATGTTTTAAATAATGTTTCCTGCATGATAAAATTAAAAGATCATTGAAGTAAAGAGTCTGAAGTTCCCGTGTCTGAAATCTTGCACATTGGTTTATCATTTCATGCTGTACAAAGCAAGGGTCACCTTAACACCACTGATCCTCTAGAGTCATTAATTTCATCAAGGCCAGACCTATTAAAGCTTGGTAATAGCAAAAAAATTACCAAAACAGGAAGTAAATGCATTGTAACATGGTCGTACAACCTTTACATTTGTAAAGAGAACTAAAGTTTGAGGACAGAGATGTCTTTGCTCTTTCTAAACTTTAATTCTTCAGCAAAAGTCAATATAAAAAGAGGAGCACAATATTTGGATCCACATCCACCTTCAGCTCATAGAGATAGCTCTTTGTGACAGGGCTACTTGCGTCTTAAAGCAAAGGAGGAAAGCCCCAGACCCGGGAGTCACTAGCAGTGTTCACCAGAGAGGCTTTGGTAATATCTGCTGTAGGAACAGAGGGAACATCCTCATGACATTCATGAATGATACCACTGTCTTGCCCCTTATAATAATTTTACATTGCTGTGAAATGCAGCATTAAAATTTTAAAAGGAGAGGCCATATAATTAATAAATTAAAAAATAATCTTTTAGTTTAAGGAAATTGTTCCGTTAGTCTGAGACATAATTATGACAGAGGCTACCAAGAAGCCACTTGTCCATAAACAATTTTACTGAATAATTAAACTTATTTCATTTTACTTTAACAGCTGGAAGCACAATCGCTTCTTTTCCTTGAGGTTAGTATTAAGGTTTGATTTGAAAGGTGCTGCTTCAGTGAATGAGTAGTACAATTACAAAGTACACTCAAATATCCCAGGAGCACTATTTTTAAGCTGTGATTCAGTAAGATACTAGTTGCTAGTACAAAATTTTCAATGCTATCTTGTGCACAGATGTTATTTTTAAGGATAAAAAACCCTTCTGGTGCTAAAGTTGTGGGAATGAGGCCCTTTTCCTGTCAAGAGTGACGTATGAACTGATAGCTCATGAAAGGTGAAGACTTGACTAACTTATCAGACGTTTACCTTTAGACTTACGGCTGGATGAAGTAATTTGACCAATACCTTTACTGATGTCCTGAGAAGTCTGTGAGCTTGTTTTTGTTACCAGTGACAGTAGGGTCCAGTTTGATGCCCTCAGATCAATGTAACTCAACAAATTAACTTTCCATTCCAAAGAAAATGTAACCTAAAGCAAGCTATGATTTATGTGAAACAAATACTGGCTACAGCCCATGGGGTCTGCAGCGCTTAGCTCTGGCCAAATTACTTTTAAAACCACACAGGAAAACTCTGAAGTTCAATGAATGAGTAGGATTTACTACCAAAAAATAAATTGCTAGGGCCTATGTGGATACTGGCAAACATATTAAACCTTGCAGAAGTGCAGCTTTCTGTGAAATGTTCAAACAGCCTAAGAGGTTGGGATGCCGGGAGAGCAGCTCTGCACGGTAAGAGCAGCTGAGAGAGCAGCAGCGCAGAACCTGCTGCTCCAGGTTGACTTTTCTGTGAAACCATATACTATGCAATTAAAAACTCAAACCCTAGCTGAAAACGTGCCTGGTTTTTTGGCATCTGATACAGAAGCAGAAATCACTTTGCATAGTCCAAATCTCTTTCTTTTCTCTGTTCTCCCATTTAAAGGAGCCATTGTTCCATTGCCCTTCAAAAAGTTGAAGGTGGGAGAGTGCTGTAGGATAAAGATTAAAAAATAATAAACCATTCCAGTTACAATCAAGTTTCTTGCTTTCATTCCATTTTGTCAACTCTCTGTGGTGCTGAGCTCTGGTCTGAGTAACAACACAAACCAGAAAAAACAAGGACTTCAATCCCTATTGTCTTTTTTCACATCTGATATAAACTAAACTAAACTAAACTAAAAATGTTTAGAATGTCTTTATAATATGGGAAATGTTTAGGCAGTGTGAGAATACTCTGTATTTCCTGAGAGTATGAAACACTGCAGGGTTTTTTCCCACTTGTCAGCAGAGAGAAGAAGAGTAT
>JAOXXN010000471.1:47821466-47839248 GCA_026770055.1 Myrmophylax atrothorax
AGTGAAGTCCTCAGGACTAGAACCTACAGCCCCCGGTATTCCCAGGAGGTCTCCCATCCAAGTACTGACCGGGGCTGACCCTGCTCAGCTTCCGAGATCTGACGGGATCAGGTATCAGGGTGGATTCAACTGCCTATATCTATATCTATCCATCTAGCTAGCTAGCTATTATATATAAAATCCAAAATTATCTGGCATAGAGAACCATGAAAAAAGAAATTCTATTTGAAATCTAAGTTATCTCCTTTGGTGTATTAATTACAAAAATTGTGTTTCTCACAAGATTTCATGAATCACTGAATCCTCTTTGAGACTTCATTTCACCCACAGCTCCTTACATTTTAAGTGAAGCTAAGCACGCCCAGCATCTGCACTTTCAGCCACTATCAAAATTATTCCAAGCACAGGAAAGTCATTTTAACTAGTTGTAATTAAAGCACATGGGGGAGAGAGGAGACCAGGAGGAAGCATGTCAAATCCATTCCGAGTCCCACCCACGGGCATCCCACAAGACACTCTGACCACTCTTTCTTCTTCCTTTGTTGCTGGTTATTTCTTGAAATGAAGATGTTATGGAAATAACACATTTTTCCCTGTGTGTGCCCTATTTGCAGTAGTGACCCTACAACTATTTCAGAAGCTTTCTGTATTAATGTCGGGTTTAACCGCAGGCGGCAGCTCAGCGGGAGGGAATCGGAAAGGTAAATCCCCATCCTAACCAGGGTGAAGAAAATTAACCCTACGCCAGCCAAAACCAGCGCAATTTATCAAAACAATGGTCCGTGATGAAGAAGAAAACCCACCTTTTCTATTCACCTTACTGCTTTTTTCCTAGAAAGTCTGTTGCCTGTGTTAGTGGCGTTCATTAACAAGCCTGCTGTGAGCTGCGATAACTCGTACATTCCAGATCTGCTGAACAACCAGTGCCTGGGCCGGGGCCGCCTCCAAAAGGGGGCTGGGAGCGCCCTCTGGGGGCGCCGCCGGGACGTGCGGACACTGCAGCAAACCTCATGTCCTAAAGCAACTCCTGCTCGACATCACACCTTGGTCTGCTCCGCCGCAGCCCCTGGCTGAGCATCCCCCGGCAGGTGCGCACCTGTTCACTCCCCCAGAACCTGAGCAGTCAGGTGCGCTGACTGAGGGCACTCTGCGGCTAGTTCACAGGTGACACCAAGCTGAGTGATGCTGTTGACACACCTGAAGGATGAGGCCATCCAAAGGGATCAGGACAAGTTGAAGAAGGAGGCCCATCAGAACCTCAGGTTCAACAAAGCCAAGTGCAAGGTACTGCACTGGCATCAGGGCAAACCCCAGTATCAATACAGGCTGGGGGATGAACAGGTCGAGAGCAGCCCTGCCAGGAAGGACTTGGGAGTGCAGGTGGATGAGAGGCTGGACATGAGCCAGCAAAATGTGCACTTGCAGCTCAGAAACCCAGTTGTGTCTCGGGCTGCATCAAAAGAGGTGTGGCCAGCAGGGCAAGGGAGGCAGTTCTGTCCCTCTACTCTGCTCTCCCCTCATGCATAGCAACCTTACCCATCTTAGCAATTCTATTTTAACGTTTGTCAGTTTGTCTGTCCCTCCAAGCCCATAGCTGTTATTTGGAGGGACTAACTTTTAAAAAAGAAGAGCAAAGCAAGAGCAAGGAACAGGCCATTGCTTTTCATAGTTGTAGCACTTCAGTGGATTGGTCATAATGTGGATCCCTCTGAACAAGCCACAGCGCAAGCACAGAGCAAGAGGGTGGCTTCTGCTCTGGTGGCTCATTGGCCTTCCTGGGAGGCAATATTAAAAGAATTAAAGTTTAGAAACTTTGGGAATTTCACTTATCAATAAGCATATTGGAGTCCAAACAAGACTTCTATGTTCGATCTTAACAGTGTCACCAACAGATCTACTGGCATTTCTAAATTTTTTCTCAAGGCAAGGTGAAGCCTGAAGAGGTTGTCCTGATCTTTGCAATGACATTTTACTTTAGGTTAATTGAACACCTGCAGACTCTCTCCTTCTCATCATAAACAAGAAAGGCTGCAACCTAGAACAGACACAAACAAAACAAAACAAAAAAATATTTCCAAGCCAAGAAGAAGCTCCCTCAACTTAAAAATCCATAAACCAACAAGAGGAATAAAAAAACATAACCAAACAGCTTATCCTATAAAGATAATCATATTCTTGACAACACAATATGCACTGCTGCATGTACATGCAGAGTGGGGCAAGAGTATGTGCTAAATGTATTTTCTCTATCTTTAGATACAATCCTGTAATGTTGGAGAGATGCCAATCAGTTTGCATGCCCTGCTCACCACAATGGACTGAGTATGTCCCCAGAGTCATTCCTCTGAAGTCATACCCTGGATGGATTTATTCGTTTCTGTCCACTCATGAGGTTTCACCAGACAGCCGCTAACACGAGGGCAGAAGGAAATATTGGCAAATGTGTCAGAAACTGGTTATAGCTATCTGACCATTCTGAGTCTGAATAAAGTAAGTATTGACTTTTTTTTCTCTTGTATTTGGTACTATTAGTTCAGTATTTTGTTGTGAGGGGAGTGACAGTGTGTGTCCACCTTCTATGGTCATGGTAATTAAGGAATATGCCCTTAAGGACCAGAGAGCTACCTGTAGAGTGTGTGGTGTCTTGTGACAAATAGGATGCCTCTATGTATGTTAGGTGGACTATTGGCCAGTAGTGTGCTAGCATGTTATATACAGGGGTAGATAAAAAGTGTTGTTGTAACTAAAAATAAACTCTTAGTTGTAAGCCTTCTGATCAAGCCTTCTGCTGCCTGCTGTGCCAGAGCTCTTCTGACCGTCATCATTGCAACCCCCTTCACCCTACAAAGGGTACTGCAATATTTTGTTACCATATAATTATTAACAAAAAAAAAGAATCAGTATAAATACAGCCCTTCAGTTCTTAATTTTCTGTGTTATTTACTCTCATTGTGCATTGACTTTGTAGGCATTTTTGTTAAAAAATCTGTTATCATTAAAGAAAGAAAAAAAAAGAGGAAAAAGGAAAAAAGAAAGAAAATAAAAAAGGTGGGGGGGGGAGGAAATTCAATCCTACAATTCCAGAAATCGGTACTAGGCATTTACAGAAAAAATCAGATGTGTTTTCAGGAGCTTTATTCCCAGTCTGGAAATCACAAAGTGCTGTTTATTCTGCAGATTTGTACAAGATCCAAACTGATGGGATTCTCACCCAGCAGTCATTCAGGAAGCACTTGAAAAATTAGTATTTCATAGCAGAAGGAAGTTTATTTAAAACCCTGCGTAGAATGAAGTGAAAAGTTACAAACTCTACATATTCATTCAGTTTTGCACTTGTCTTGATAATCAAAAAGAGACTTTGAGGTCTTGGTTTTTTGCAAGTCACTCCAAAATTGTCATTATGACAAAATACGGTCTTAAATACCACAAGTCTGCTAAAATCTATAGGCACTCACAAGGTCACAAGTCCTCCCAAGAAAACCTCCTTCAGCCTGGGCTCCTCTCTCCATGGATTCACAGGTTCCTGACAGAAGCCTACTCCAGTACAAGTTTCCCACGGTTTCACATCCCTCTTTCAGGCATACGCCTGCTCTGGCGTGGGTCTCCTCCATGGGCTGCAGGTGGATCTCTGCACCCCCATGGTCCTCCATGGGCTGCAAGTGGACAGCTGCTTCACCATGGGCTGCACCATGAGCTGTTTGCACCACAGCTCTGGTGTCTGGAGCACCTACTCCCCATCCTTCTGCACCTCTCTCAGTCTTGGCCAGTGGCATGTCCATCTTGGAGGCAGCTGGCATTGGCTCTGCTGGACATGGAGGAAGCTTCTAGCAGCTTCTCATAGAAGCCACCCCTGTAGCTGCGCTGCTACCAAAACCTGGCCACACAAACCCAACACAAATATTCACTATATTTAGTTGCTGAACAGTTAGTATCTGAATTTCCAACATATGCAACAATACTTCCAAGTCTAAAAATAATCACAAGAGTTTCCCAGATCCCTGAAAACCTTGCCTCTCTGTCAGCAACAGCTGTTCCATTAGTTTAATAGTCTGCACAGTGCCCTCAAGATCCTCACATTACTGCTTTTATTTCTGCCTTAGCAATGCTGATGTACTTTGAGTGCTTCTTTGTCACCAAACCTCTCTGCTTCCAAAGTGAAATATATGAAAACACTTCTATGGTTGCAAGCAAATAGTACAAATGATCCATGAGATGTGAAACTTTCCCAGGAAGTTTCCCCCTCCTGTTCGCTTCTGGAAGGTTAATTTGACAATATCGTCAGCATGAATGAGTGAAAGCACTGTAGCATCTGAGCATTATATAAATAAGGCCGGTAGCTTACAAAAGGAATTACTTCTCATTGTGAAACGCTAGGATCATACAGGCCATTTTAAAAATATTTTCTGAATTTGTATTGCCCATTATTGCTAAATGTCCTCAGCTCCAGAAAGACCGTCTTTTGCCTTTCTTGTTCATTTTTTCATTTGCTTTGAAATTACAAATATGCATTAAAAACATTTAAAAAGTAAGATCAAAACAAATATAGAATGTACTTAAAATATCCTGTCAGAGTATGTTTTAATTAGAAAAATTCCACAACTTGATACTAAAATATATTGCATGAAGACATTTTGCTTCAGTTAATAAAACATTTTCAAAAAGTTATAACATCTGTTGCAACATATTTGGTGTAGATTAATTTGATTTTATCCTCCAGTTAGTTAGTTGAGAACTTTTAAGTTAAATATTAAATTGCAAATGTAATTCATTCCAAATAGAACATTCATCTATCTTGCGCCACAGGAAATTTTTTTCTATGTCTTCCACAGAATGGGAATTCCAATAGAATTTCCCACAGAAACAGGAATCTGTGCAAAGGTCTGACTAAAGACAGCAGTCCTATTGTCAGCTCTGTGGGAACTTGTCACTAGCTCCTTAGTATCACCTCTCTGCTCCCTTCAGTAGTATTAATGAAGATGTGGTGTCTTGAATGTTGATACATTTGAACTTAGGGCAGCAGTTCTTCAAAAGGATACCAGATTTCAGAGCTTCAGGACGAGGTTAACTTCAATGTAGGTTGGCTCCTGCCCTCCACAGAGAGAAACTTGGAGGAAGATGTCTTTGGATGCCAGTTCAACTGACAATCAGCCCAGCCAGGCACAGCCGGTGAGCAAATGCAGGGAGACTCCACAGATCTGCTCCAGCTGAGTATGTGTGGATGGAGATGAGGAAGCATTTAGACCAGCTGTCAAGAAGCCTGTCAGGAGAGTGCCCTCCTCTCCTTTGGATCGAGATCCACAACCTCTTTACCAAAACAGAATACTGAAAATGAGGCTCTTCCATGAAATCAAATGAGCTGTGGACCCCTTGGCCTCTTTCCAGTTTGTCTCCACAGGAGTGCTGTGAAGCAAAATCTACCTTTCTAAAGTGCTCAAAGCACAGAGGTGGGATCCACAACATGGGTAGAGGCACAGTCAGGGTAACCAGCCCCCAAGTCCTCCCCAGGCACAGTCAGGGTAACCAGCCCCCAAGTCCTCCCCAGCCACTGTCACCAACTGAAAACCACTCACTCTGGAAGAATAATGTCACCCTGTGAAACACTGGGTTATTATATTAATTATTGGCTTGGACAAACTCAAATGTGTGTGTGGAGGAGTGGACAGGTTGTATTCTGCAAAGGTGAGGTGATGCTCTGTTCCAGACCCCAGCCCCTTGGAGCCTCCTTGGTCAGCCCAAGAGCAGCTGTCAGTCACTGGACACTGGGAGCACTGTGCCACACCACACCCCCTAACCGATCCTCTGAATGGCTGGCACACTAGAGCACTGCCCCACACCACACCCCCTGGAGTCCCTACCCCAGCCCCAGAATGGCTGGCACACCAGGAGCCCCACCTGGGGAAGGTGTCCACAGAGGGCCAGAGCAGATAAAACCAGCACCATGTGGCAGCGTGTGGTCTCATCCTACTATGTGGACGTGTGAAAGCTGGACTTGCACAGGATGCAGAGTGGCAGCTATAATTCTCTCTTTTTCTCTCTCTTTCTTTACCTCTTCTTCGTCTAATGTCCTGTGTTTGGGTAACTCAGAGCTGGATGGGTTGGATTTTGCTAGGTTTTATGTGTTAGCATGTGCCAAGTTATTGCTTCGTGAAATGCTTTATTTTGGTTGAATGTTGCCCTTTAAACTTTTATCAAATTCCCTTATTTTTCTAAGTTTCCCAGTAAAAGTGTATTATTTGACCTCCTGAGAAACACGTGCAGTGTCCTCTCCTTTGCACTCTCTGTAGGTATTAAAAGAACTGAAGGCCCTTTTAACAGAACTGCTGAGCAGATTTGGGGAGCCTTGTATATTTTTAAAGTAAAACCCTTTCAGTGGGCTCATAGCTTGAACCTGGGGTCTTACACACCCCTGAAAGCCAAAAAGTCAGGAGACAGCCAAGGAAATAAACAGTATTTAGACACTAACAGACTTCTTAACCAACAAAACAATGTTAAAGATCAAGCAAGCTGAGAAGGGAAGTGCCAGGTTTGAGCAGGATTCCCCCTGGCACTTGCTCAGGGGACATGAGCAGCATTGCTGCCCTCCTGCAAGGCTGTGCCTACACGTTTTGCTCACCAGGCTGCAAAAAGCATCACCAGATTTGTCCACAGCCTTCAGGGAAGAGCTGCCTTGACATACCTACAGCCCTGCAGCTCACCTTTACATAAAAACTGTTAAGCCATTGTTGTTACATCTGCATATTTTTCTATTAATGCATGAATTAAAAGCTGGTCTAGGTTTAGATTGTCACTCTTCAAAAATAAGGCTCTGTATTTCTCTTGAGAATGTAGTATAAAGAAAGGAAAGGGCTGAGAACAAAGAAGAACATCTTCTACCATAGTCCAATGGTACAAACCCATGGTATACACAAATTTTGAAGACTGTTCAGTTTAAGTCTTGCTAAGAAGATTAATGGAAAGGAAATATGCTAAAATAATCTTCATTTATAGGCATTCATCATACACAGTCACCTGCATGATGACCCACAACTTCACTGATAATGTACACCACAGTTAATCATTGTTCTCATGTTCTCATGTTGTCACGTTATTACTCTCTATTCATTGGGAGCCTGTAAATCTTGTGGGGTGTAAGAAAGTAGTGGTATTCAATTTTGTCAGACCCAACCTTTAGTTGCTCCATTCCCATTCCCACATTTCAGTGTTCACCCTCACACATCTGATCTGTCTGAGCAGCTTCATGACTTCCCTTCTTCATTTTAAAAGTCTTATTAATTGCTAAGTATGCTCATTTCCAGTTAAGAGGTTCAGATCTACACAAGAAATCAAAGGAAGTACTTTTTCTCACAAATTCTAACTAAAAAATCGTGGTGTTTACTACCAGAGGATGTTACAAAGGCCAAGCATAAACCAGCTCAGAAGAGATTAGACACACTCATGGACGCAGGTGCCATTGCCACCTATTAAACTTGGGTTCAGTGGCAGCATCTAGCTTAGAAATTCCTTCAGTATCTGAAGAGAAGGGTCATGCTATTTGTGCACTGTTATTTATGTGCTTTCTTAGGCATCCACTTCTGGCACTTTCAGAGAGCAAATACTGGGCCAAATGCAGGTGCCTTCATCCCAGCCTGGTATCTCTGATGTGGCTAATTTTCACACAGCTGGACAGACAAGAAAGGTGCAGTTCCTACTCCTTGAGCTGAAGGGAGACTTGGTTCAAATTTTTGATAGATCTGCCTTAAACAGCACTTGAGGGGTCTGCAGTGCCTGTTCTCAAAGCCCAGAAGGCTGCCTAGAGCTACTACTCAACATATTTCCTTGCCATATTTCTCTGCTCAGAGCAGGTGGAGTGTGTGACAGGAAGAGGAATTGCAAAACACAAGTGAATGGAAAAAATGCAACCAAGCTACACGTACAGATAACCACAGTCTTCATTTTAATGCTACTAATCACTGTATGACCAGTTCAGACTAGATGCCTAATTTGCAGGCCCTTGTGTGCACATAGAAGATAACTGCTTTCAAGAAACTGAGCTATCACAGGTCCAAAAACACATGTAGGATCAGTGCCTAGGGTGGTGCCTGCCTCTGGACTGACTGGCATCCTCATCTTGGTGACAGCTTGCCCCATTTCACCTGCTTGGAAAAACACCTACAGTGCAAGTCAGTTCCCCAGCACAGAAATGATCGAGCCCAGCCTTTTTTTTTTTTTCCTAGCCACCTATTTGCATTCTGATAGCATTAATCATTGCTCTACAGCAATATCCTTTCTTCTCAGGAGCACATCACTGTGTGACCCTTTCACCTTCAACTTTCCCCACACTGGCAAAAGCTACCTATTTTAGGCTTAAAATCTTGGTATTTCATCTTTATGCCTCAGTCTTCCTTTGCAGAAAGTATGTCACCTTTTTTTGATCTCGAGAATCTCTAGCTGGAGCTCTAAATCCTACTTATATCAATGTATAATAATAATCAATATATACTGTATGTTTTCTTTCATAATTTCGTGTATAAATTGCCCGCATCCCTTAAGAATTGGTGTGGGAAAATACATTCTGTAGCACTCTTTGTAACAAAATAGTTACAGCCTATGCTACATACTAGAAATTCAGCGAGACACAGCAAGAAATCAATAAAAACACAAATTGCTCCGTCAATACGTACATTCATTTATACTCTTCAAGGTTATCTTCACTATGCCAGCACAGAGACACATTTTCTCCATATATAGCCTTGCATATTAAACTAGGCAAGAGAGAAGGGAACGGAAACAAAAGCTATCAGTACAAATCTAATCTAGCTAGCATTTACATTCAAAGACTTTAGAGAGTTTTTTTCCCCTCCACTCAGGAAGCAGTCTGAAATCTGGGCACACCAGCTGACACTGACTCAACATTCTCTGTAAAATCATCTTCTCCCAAGGCAGGTATGTTCAGTTATAAAAAAGATCCCCAAATTTACCTTATGTACATATCACTCTACCCAAGCTGGTATAATATCTAAGAATAGGACTTTTTTTGCATCAGTAACAGATGAATGTGTTATGACCAATGAATAGATGTGTTCAATTCTGGTTTGTGGTCATCCATGTCAAAGGAGAACAAAGAGAACCTACGCAAGTATTTTTTGGGCACTTCATGTACAGGGATTTGTGCTGAAGCCCATCATTCTGGGAAGACTCCACAAAGCTTACATCTTTATTCATGCTCCACTTTATGGATTATGAAGGTGGTATTTTCAAAGTAGAACTAGGTCTGTTATACACAAAAGCAGATTCTGCAAACCTTGAGCTTTGGGGCCAGAAGAGTTCATGTACCTAGTAAAGACATGAGGTAGGACCTGCCAGAGGTCTCTAATAGTCTAAACAAGAACAGCAGTGACAAGGAAAAGGTTTTTTACATGAGGTCTCTGATGCAGGCTAGCTGCAGTAGGAGATGCCTTTCTTCCTTGTAGTAGTCAGTCATTGCAGAGAACAACATTTCAAGAGATCACACTGGTGAATACATGCACTGCTGGTTTGGCATGTTATTAATATTGAACACAACAACACGTTGCTTAGTTGCAGAATTTTAATTGCACCATTTATTATTTGTACAAATTAATCAAAGCCTGACTTGCCATGGCAGTATCATTGGTTATTTTCCCATTGTGCCCGGTCCTGATGCAGTCTCTTGCCTTTTATTTCTATTTCTACATTACTATTACACGCAAAATTTCTGCAAGGTCAAGCTGAAGAATGCACTTTCCAGTGGGAACTGATCATTACATTGTTTATAGTGGATATCCATTATCTTTGTAGGCAGGTCTTCATGGTGTTCCCAAGAAGGTAAAGTGAGGCTTGAGAAAGCACAGAAAGAGCTGCTTCCTTCATGCCACTTTCCTGATGCTGTGTGTATGGGCAACAGCTTTCTTTTTACTCTTATACACTAGTGAGCATATGAAGGTATAGATGTGAACTAATTTGATATGTTCTGGGCATCTCAAATCTTAATGTAGGATCAGTCATGTGTTACTGGAGAGTGTTCTTCTGTTTCAGATCAGATTTGCATGCTGGATTTACCTAGAACTTACAGGCCTTAATCCAACTAGTTTTCTGAAAACTGTATAAATTTTTATTACTATGGATTTTTCTTTTCCCATCAGCTAGTCTTCTACTTCTCAGATGAAAATTTCATAAAAAAACCTTAACCAGCACCATGCAAGAGAGTAAGATAGAAGTCTGTGTTCTTGGAAAGCATCTTGGTGCTCTGGAGACAACTGAATACATCTCTTTGGCTGTGTAACACTTAATATGACTCTCCATTCTTATGCATATGAGGTGCATTTTTATTACTCCTTACTTTAAACACATGTACAGGGAAATCTCTCTCAGCTTTCCCATGAAACTCAGTGAATCTTACAGGCAGTAGCAGAAGTCAGTACCAAAGCACCCAAACATCCATATACCATAGGAACTACATAGTGGCACAACCTTAAAACTGTAGAAACTTCGTGCACTGGAAAAGTTAAACAGAACATTGAGGAAACTTGTTTGTTTCCCTCTCTAGAGGCTGAAAGCAAACTTCATAAGTGTTTTCCCCTGCATGTGGTGTCTCAGCAATCCATGTGATGTTATGATTTTTGCCCAGTCCATGTTCAATATGGAAATGACAGTCTTGCAATTGTTGTAATCATCTCACAATCTGTCTCTCGATTTCAGCATTTAAGCAGACAGGGGCACCGCAATGCCCCATGATTAACTCTGATTGTGAAACTCCTTCCATAACCAGAATGATAAAAGTGATCAATCACCTTAACAATAGTTAATAGCTCTTATCCAAAGCCATAATAATCCCACTCTGCAGTTTGACTATAGCAAGCTATTACCCTATGAGCCCAGCCTTGTGTCTGAAACAGCACTGTTCTATGTCATCTAAAAGCCTGAAAGGACACCACATATTGTGGTCCTACAGGCTTCTTTTGACCTTCCTTCACTCCTGCACAGTTATTCCCGCTCCTCTCTTACTCTCAGTTACCATCCTAAAATCTCTTTTTGCTCCCTGGGAGGGTTTCATAGGAAGTCTCTAGTTTTTGAGACAACCTCTTGCTCTCTGTCTGTCTGTTACCTCACTGTAAGTCACATTAGTACCAGACAATTCTTTTTCACATCTATCCCTTTTCCTAGCAAAATGGAAAAATGCCATGAATTTTTGAAGACTTTATTTCTTGGCATTTGCACGCTAACAAAGAGCAGGAGAAAGAGCTTGTTGAAGTGTGATCCCACTGGCCTTCATGCCAGACCTGAAGTCCTGCAGTCAGGTTTGCATAACCTATAGCATCTGTCAGATGTGCAGGGATGCAGTGACAATACCTGTTCCAGTTCAGCTACTGCCTCTCTCAGCGAATGAGCAATTATTGATAACACAACAACTTTAGGATCATTCCACTGAACTGTCTCAGCCTCTCTGGTTTGCCTCAAACAAATTTTTGTTCATTTCCAATTAAACTAAGCTGAGTGTATTGAATGTTAAAGGTCTTTTCACTTTCATAGGTTATGAGATAAAGCCACCTGAAAAGGTGAAGACAAAGTTTGTGAGAATGGTGGGATATGAACACATGACATTGTTTTCACAGAGAAGCAAATTCAACTGGGCAGCACACAGGTGGGATCATAAAATCATAGAATAGTTTGGATTGGGGGGACCTTTAAAGGTTATCTACTCCAATGCCCTCTGTAAAAAATTCATCTTTCTTATTCTGGACTCAGAAAGCAACAGGATCTTCAGCATCCTGCACATGGTGATCATTTTTGCCATCTGCATATGTGCTGCCTGAGACTTGTTGCTATTTTTCACACAAGTCTGTCATTTAATTTGTAAAGGGAGGCAGGGCACTTCTGACACTGATTTGGGGACAGAATGAGTTTTCAGTTAATATTCCTCAATCACTCTTCTGCAGATTTATCATTGAAGAGCTAGTGCAGCCCATCAGCAACCCTGCAAGGGTAAACTCACGAATGAATAAAGGAATTCCTTCTCTATAACCATTGGAAAGCCACACAGACCTCTGTTCTGAGACAAGCAAAGGGCACCATGGAGTTGGGAGAGATCTGCAATGCAGATCGCAGGATGAACCAGCAGCACTTACACTCTCCCAAGGCTTGAAGAGTAGCAGAGCTTCAAAGCATGCTCTCATTAATTAACTTTTCATTAGGTACTTCATTAAATAGTGGACATAAAGAGGATAAAAGATCAACTCATTAGTATTGTAACATAGGGAGGATCATAAACAAGGTAGACTAGGACAAAAAGACTGTGAAAGTGGAGACAAATTTCTCAACCAAGACAAGGGAAAACCTGGGTGCAGATGATGAGGGTGTTGCTGAACTCTCCCCAGGAACATAACTTGGTCCTGTGTGCACACACAATGATCTAGTGCAGTCAGTGGCTCCTCAGCTCTTCGCTGGGGAGACACAATGTCGGGTGAGCAAACATTTTTCCACTGAGGCTGGCGGGCACTAGAACATCACACACAGAGTGTCTTTGGCAAAGTCCCTGTATCCAGAGATATTCCTCTCTAAGAAGCAGACTTCAGCTTCCATATCCTTATTTAATATATCAATAATAACCACAGGTTCTCTTTTCCCCTGCAATGCCCAGAAATTGTATCCACTCTAGAGGAATGCT
The DNA here is from genome assembly GCA_026770055.1 of Myrmophylax atrothorax. Lineage (NCBI taxonomy): Eukaryota > Metazoa > Chordata > Aves > Passeriformes > Thamnophilidae > Myrmophylax > Myrmophylax atrothorax. The sequence goes on from JAOXXN010000471.1 coordinate 47,834,128, forward strand.
TCACTTACTCTGTGATTCAATAGAAACGACTTCACTAGCTGAGCTGTTGCCTTCTGGCTTAGGATGAGAAAAAACCCAGCTTTGGAAGCATTAGATGGAGGCTAAATAGGTTTGTTCAGATTCAGTCTGAGGTTTTTTGCCTCCTTGCCTATGCTCTGGAAGATTCCCTCACATTCTTATCAAATTGGTTTAATCTTTTTTTTTTCCACAGGAATAAGTGTATTTTTTATATTAGGTGATTTTTTTAGGTCAAAAATAGCTCCTCTCACCTTTGGCACATCTGCAAGTCTTTTTTCTTAATTTATTATTTGCTCATATGTTTAGCTCACATACTCTCTAAGTAGAAATAAGTTTCCCACTGTAAGCCCCAACATTTCCAACTCACTTCCCAGTGGCTGTGGCAGTTATGGCCTTTAGAATATCTGTGTTTCTGACTTTGCACCAGCTTGTCTACCTGTGGGCTAGAAAAATAGGAAGCTTATAGCTACAGTTCACCCTGACCAGACCCAGTTCAAGCCAGGGACAGTCTGAGGAACACCACCATGGCAAACTGCTGATTGATGAAGAGGTTTGCACAAGGTTTCAGGCTGCCTCAGAGTGGGAGATCCAGTAGATGCAAAGAGCAGACCTGCTTCAGGTGGCAGGGCACTTTCAAGCCCCATATCCTCACTGAGGGCTCTGTGATGGCTGACAGCAAGTCTCAGAGTAGCAACAGCAAGCACTAGTTTTGGTTCACAGCATCTCCCTTCCTCATGTCAGTGTCATCTTGTTTTCCTGTGGGCTAACTTCATGTCTTGGCTGGCTGGCAAGACTAAAAGATTGTGAAGGGCAGTGAAGCTCTGCTTATGTTTGCCCTGCTTTTGTTGCAAATGCTAATCTGATGAATACATCATAAAAGAGATGGCTCAGGCTTAGTCAAGTATTTTCAGAACCAAGAAATTCAGGGAAATACTAGTTACTCAGTTAGATATAGACACAGCCAAGAACATCAAAGAAGTTAAGAGCTTACTGTTTACAAGCTGATATAGAGAAGATCATGGAAACATCTGACCCCTGCAAGAAAACTGCAGCCGAAAGAATTCTTCCAGTGAAGGTTTGACAGATGTCACAACATTGGAGTCATAAAGACACTGGTCATGACAGTGCTAGTGCAGGGTGTCACACGTGCTCCTGAAACTGAGTGGTTTGTGAAAGATTCAGATACATTTGAATACCAGTCCTCAGACTACAAAATCACAGAGATCTCGTCTTGGAAAACCCTGACTATAAACCTACTTTGGGCAAGAACTGCTCTGATATGTGATGTCTCTCCAGAACTTTCTATAAGATATGCCACAAGAACAACTGTAAGAATTCACTGTCTCCAGAGTATTTACTCTTATTACAGTGATCCTCCCACTTTTCTTTAAAACCACCATTTTATCCCTCAGTATGAAAGGTCACATGAGACAATGGGCCTTGAATAATTGTGCTGGGATTAATTCTTTTTTTTCATTACTATTTTAAAATTATCTGAGGCAATATGCTTTTTAGCCTGAGCAGATCTTATTTAATCAAACTTCTCAACAATGTCATTCATAATAATGACAATCCAGTGGGAACTTGCAGAATCCTGAATTAAATCAAGTAGTATGTAAATATAACTAAAGTATTCTCAAAGTAAATACAACTAACCAGTTTAAAAATGGGAACGAGCTTTTGCTTTCTAATTGGGGTGACATTTTGCAAGGCCATTTCTGGGTGAGTTTCGTGTTCTTTCATTCTCTTCTGCTTTTCCTATTTGTATAGTGTTATCAAGGCATTTATGAAATACATTTCAAAGTACAGATATCAGCTCATTTACAGCTAATTATAATAGGCAAGTGGTGCAGTAAATGGAACACCCGATTTTCTCCCCTCTTTTTTTCCTTTTGGTTGAAGCTTTTGTGATGTTCTCCAGGTGACTCCCATGCATAATGTAACACTAGCAATGCTGTTTGCATAATAAGCTATTTTCTACCACAGAAGCAGAAACATTTTATCACTACATAGAAGGCTTGGATTATGAATACATTTTCATATAAGTTGATTTATGTGAAAATTACCAATAAATGCATTCTAGCCATAAGTAAAATGTTTGTTCTTACTTTAAAAAGTAGTATTATTTGAAACTTAGGGGGAGGGGAAATGCACATCCCATCAGGGGAAACTATCTTATTAGTATGATTCAAATGTCAGAGCTTGCAGTCACCTTTCAAGGTATGGAGCCCCCTGAGTTTCCTCCAGCGAAGTCAACGAGACTGGAAAATACTCAGCACTAGACAGAAGTACTCTGCATCTCACCACACTGAACCCCCAGCTCTATGGCATTTACTGCAGTATAAACACTAAACCAATCTTGGCTCTAACCGGATGGCACCTTCTGCAGTCTTCACAACAGTTATTTGTTGCCCTCTTGTTTAAAAAGCAGCTACATTTTGATATTAGGATGTTTCCTTACTGTCTTCTTTAATGTGTATATTTGAATTAGAGCAACATTGTCAGTAAGACCAGCTCTGGAATCTCACCTCCCTGACAGAGCTGTAGAGACAGGACTACGAAGCCTCGGTCCAGTCTAGCAAATGTAGACAGGCACCAGCACCTCCATGTGCTCCAGTAGCCCCACACCACTCTCATATACCGACACTGCAGCCAGTGGAGCAGTGGAGTTAAAAAAGTCTCCACAAGGCCCTTCACCCGTTTTGAGATCAGCACAGGATCACAGCTCACGTGTTTGGTCACAGATGAAATGCGACCTAGATGCATATAAAGCACCAGCACCAGTCTCAGAGCTGACACCCTTGAGACTAAGCTGGTGCCCTTTGAAGCCAGCAAAATAGAGGGCTTTGGGTCTGACCATTTGCATTGGAGGCTATCCCAGAATCAGTTAATTGCCATTGCAAGTGCACTTTCGATGGACTAGGGTAAAGAGGCATTCCTCAGGAAGTGCTGGACTTGCTCCTATTCTGTGAGGAGCTGATCCTCCAAAGTACAGTCTGTAGGCAAACCCTGGTCCTCCTGAACCTGTGGGGACCTCGGCAGAGCTGCCTGATATATCAAGGCTGCATTCCAGTGGGACAGATCAAGCATCTACCTTTGAAACAATGAATAAATGTACATCTCAATTTTCAAAAGCAATACACTGCTCAGATCTCCTGCTACTGTAAATGAAGGTGGTTTTATTGACACCAGAGGATTTCTGCTGAGTTACATGAGCTGAATGTCTGATCCAATGCTAGTGATCAAGATTATTTCTGCTTAATACATAACTCACAGAAGAAAACTTTTCATACAATATGTCAATGGCTTTGAATGCTACAAAATTGAAAGGCTAACACTCCAGTTAGAGGAGGATTGACTACTGTAAATGAACAACACATAACATTTTTTGCCTGGAACAGCACTCTGTAGTTGTAAATACTGCTTAATGTCGTAATTTTCCTGTAGATTTTATAAACTTCTGCAAAAACACTCTGTAGAAATCCCTTGATTTCACCTGTATTATGTCAAATAGGTTGGTGTGAGTTTTCTTCCAAATACATACTTATTTTTTTAAATGCCTTCCAGTTTTACTAATTAACTTCTCTCCCTTTTGCCTGCAGACCTGCCTGTGAGGAAGAGCACTGTTCAGCAAACAGCCTTGAGCACTACATGCCGTTCGTTCTTCAGTTTAGCAGCTGAGGAAACACCGTGACTCTTTAGCAGGTGTCACTGAACCTCTATGGGAAACTGAGCCCTCTGCAGAGGGCTCGGTGGTGCTCAGGCCTGCACTGCTTGTAGTCCAGCCCTTGCTGATGGCAGAATATGCAGTGCACTGTCTTTGAGAGAGATCTGACAATACTTCTGCCCTGGGTTGCCTCCAGGCAAAATCCTGCATCATTCATTCCCACGCTCTGCCGCTGAGAAGTGACTGTACCTACCTCTGCTTCTCATTTACATTTGCTATTAGAGTCATCTTATAGAGCCCAGCTCACTCTATTTCTCACTGGAGTAAAGGGTATTTTGTAAAGAAAGGTACATTAAACCCTTCTCCTAAGGTGATGTTCCCTGGACGCACCTGAGTCCCAGCTTTCCTGCATGACCCAGCAGAACTTTTGTGTCCTGAAGTCTGTTTCTTTGGTGTCCAGTTCCACACCATCAGTCCAGAGGCACAAGCCAGTCAGCCCCTACAACTTGTGGCCATTGTTATATTTTCATCCCTTCAGATGAGCGTTGCAAGCTACACATTTTGGCCCAGGATCCGTTTTTATGGATACCACAAATGCTTGCAAGACTCTCCTGCATGACACCTTCTTCCCGCTCTGCACCCACCCGGTCCCTGCCCAAGATGGTTCCTGCCCTCTAGCCTATTTGGTAGCTTTCCCTGCATGCCCAGGAGACTGGCTAGTACCTCCAAAGGAGCCTTAGCAAAGTTTCTTCCACTGTGAGATTTCTGTCTGTTCTCTGTGCTCTGACACAGTCACTGCAGACACTGGTGCTGTGACAGTTCCATTGGCCCCAGCTGAGGGTCACTGAGCCAAAAATTCTGACATGAAAAAGGAGCAGCCCAGGTTACCCAATGGCAGACACGCCAGGCTCTCCTAGGAGCAAGTATCAACAACAGAGTCCTGGATAATTTCCCTCACTTATCAGTGAGTCTGGGGCTCCCAGCATGAGGAATCTGGTTTAAATTCCCCTTGTCCTTCTCCTGTGCATAAAAAAAATTATGCTAATTCACAAAGTAACACTGACCTCTATGTTTTAGTATTTTCAATTTTAAAACATTTAAAACTATATTTATTTTATTACCATTAAATATATTTGTGTCTCTAAGATAGTAACTAGTATATCTGATAGAGTACGGATTTGTTGCCTAAATTCCAGTGGAAATAGACAGTCAGAAACAATATTAATGGAGAAAGATAGATGGTATACCTTTATTGAAAGCTTTCAAGGTGCACACCTGAGGTCTGCACACACATGCACAGGCCCACACATGCACACCCGTGACCAGGGATCTTTCAGTTTTTATAACCTCTCCAGCAAATAACATATGAGATATCTATGACCAACCATGACTCTCATTTCCCCTGGTGCCCCACCCATAATGGTCTTCAGAACTGC
>JAOXXN010000471.1:47844898-47856538 GCA_026770055.1 Myrmophylax atrothorax
AGACTGTTTGCTTGGAGGGGTTAACCAGTAAATCAAGTATCAAAAAACAAAAGAAAAACAAGAGGAAAGTAAATGTGAGAAGAAAAAGAAGAGATGGCAGAAGGTTTCCATTCTGGCATGATGATTCATTTGACATAATCAGGGAATTTAACTAGCACCAAGTTAATACTGAATTTATGGAACAGCAACTAATTGTGCATAGACTGTACAGACACTGCTCATGCACAGCCAATGCAAAGCGCCATTCCACCTGCAAAGAGCACCAGCTGCTTCGAACGCAGAAGCCACGTGTTAAACCTTTCCATGCCAGACATGTCATTAAGTCCAACCTTTGACTTAATACAACCATGCCCATTAAACTGTATCACTTCACGCTTAGGCATTATCCCTTTATCTCAGTACTATGTATTACCAGAGCATGTTTTATCTATATTTTGTATTTGCCTTAATTGATCTTGTCATCTGCAAGGCAGGTGCCAGATCTTGTGCATAGCAAAGCATAAGTGTAATGGACAAAGTAGGAGACAGGGACTGCAGACACACCTTGGGAGACAGAGCTGCTTCCAACTACGTCAGCCCTTCAGGACAGCTGTCCTCCACAGATCTGGCCCTGGAGGGAACATCAGTGAGCAGAGCTGAGTGTTGAATAACTCCATGGCACTTATTTTGGAAGGAAATTCTTTGTACAAGATGGAAAGAGTCCATGGAGAACTCATACATGTCCCCATGGACAGACTGTGAGCAGAGCAACGCTGCCAAGCTCTCTAGGGGCACTAGCTGCTGGTAGCTGGGTCTCTCACAGAGATAAAAAGATTGACAGTATCTTGTCTATCTGTTACTGGAATGATTAGTCTCCAATTTGGGAAAGAAAAATATTGTTGAAATATAAAATAGAAGGACAAAAGGGTTGTTTACAATCTCTGCATTAAAGACATGCAATAGGATGAAGAGTTACATTTCTGCTGGGGATGTTGTGCAGTGAGTGATTTGTTCCAGTGCAAAGTGTTTCTACAATGCCCACATTTTACACCCCACAAAAACAGCAAAGCAACTCCCAAAAAGTTACTAATGACCTCTTTTTTAACATATGAGTAAGTAATGGGAGAGCTGCATACAGTCAGCACTTGAGGTTTGTGTCCTTGAAATGAGACTGCGATTCATCTCACATTTACTTTTCCTCTCTCTGCTTGAAAATCCTATTGTATGAATAACTATAGCATGACAGATGTAAACATCAGGCAAGTTTTGCCCACATGCAGAAAACTAGTTCCTTCCTCAATAAAGACAGAATACTTTTTTATTTGGTACATCACCCATATGTAATCTTTAGATGTTACAGATAGATGTGCATTATAGATAGTTACAGACATTTTACAGAATACAAAATTAAGAATTCAGGTCTTTTAAAGTGAAAACTGATGCTGTTTTTATATTGCTTTATCTGTGAAGGAATAAAGAACCTCAGATTTTAGACGGAGTAAAAATCATCACTCATATATTTTCCAAAGTATCATTCATTTCCCAAAATAACCTTTGTACGTGCATAATCTTCTAATTGTAGATTATTAGGTGTTAATTATACATAATACCTTGCTATTTGTCAAGACTTCCTCGAAATGTAATTCCCAGAACTATTATTTCTTGATCTTTAACTATGTGAAATACTGACTTCTAGACCCAACAAAGAGTGAAATAACAGCAGAACAACACTGTCATTTCAGGCCTGTCAGGGTGTAAAGGAAGGACTGTTCTGCATTTTGGGGAAAGACAGGACCATTTCTCTAGCAACTCAGTGAGTTTTTAGCAACAATTGTTTAAAGAACCTCATTAGCATAAGAAAAAGGCTCTTGGTAGAAATGAATTAGCAGTCATGGTGCAGGTGAAGCAGGCAGATAATATATGAAAGTTAAATGGAATTTGTTGTGAAAATGGTCTATCACATGGTTGTCATCTCCACCAGCTTTTTGTCTCACATACGCTCCCATGTCATAGGAAAACAGCCCCACTTCAGTTTCCCAGAACACAGCCTGTACCTGGAGAGTGTGACAGCTCCTATGCCCCTTTGGGTACCTCTGGTCCAGAGCCCCCAGAGCTGCTTAACACCACTGGCTGGCCCACCAAGGGCACCTCATCCCAGCCAGCAGTGGACTACAACAGTCTCACAACCAGCACCTCTGGCACTCAGGTCAGCGAGAGAAGCCCCTGAGGTACAGTTATATGTGCCTCCAACTGCAGAGAAACATCAAGAAAGAAATCAGTTGTCCTCTGCCAGTGCTCTAAACACCCAGTTCTACAGATCTAAGGTAAGATCCTGCTTGAGTGTGGAGCAGTGAACCAGAATGGAGTCTTACATGGACAGTCCTGCAAAGTTTTTTAGGCTGGTGTCACTGGGTTATTGATGTGTATAGAAACATCTCCAGTAAGGAGCAGTTCTGAGGATGTGGTCTTCAGAGGGTAAACACTTAGACCAAGGGGTCATACTCATCTCTCCTTTCCTTGTGGCAGGGATCCCAAATGTAGGCTATTACTGTCATCATCATCTTCATCATCATCACTTTGTATGGAAACACTCATAATTCCAATGCTTTGAAAGCATGGTTAGCAGTGGTTGTTTGGAGAAAGAACAGGAAAAAAATTAAATGAGCCCTTAGCAGGTGATCCAGCTCATGGTCACCAATAATTTAGTGACTTCTTGGCATGGGCACTGTATCTGTAACTCCCATGTAATAGTCAGCAATAGCTCTATGCTCTACATTTCTTTGATGTCTTTGGATGCATTATACTTTGGATCTTCTTAACAGTCTGTGGTGGTGAGTTCATGCGTGCAGCATGTAAAATAAACTTATTTTAAACTTACTAGTTGAATGAATGTCCCTCAGCTTTTACAGTTGAAGGAATACTGAATCATCGTTCTTCATTCACCTTTTCTACACCACTTATCCTCCTATAGCCCCTTGTTAGAACCCTTCTCAGTTATCTCTTCTCCAAACTGACAAGTCCATGTTTATTTGCAGTCTTTTTATATGGAGGTTTATAGAAATCTAGCTGGATTCTGCGTAATTCACCTCACACTTTGCAAGATGAAAAAAATGTGGATATTATACTGTATAATCTGAGAAATAATATTTGATCATGTAATTAGACTGTATCATAGGCAAATGCACTAGGGAACAGAGTTAATGTTGCATGTACAACCTTAATTTTATTTCCTGACTTTTAAATGCCGAACTAGGCAACTTTAACATTTTCTTAATGCAATTTTTGTATGGAATATTATATAGCCTATTACATATGCATGCATATTGAAATATGGAATACATTAGGCTGTAGCACACAGACTGTGGCGCGCACACACACACACACACATACGCACACACATCCGAGTCCTAGATGTCAGCACAAGTCTTGGTTGGCACTGGCTCAAAGTTACACAGGTCATTTCAGAGTGGTGGTCTCAAAGTTTTGAGTGTCACTGCCCTGTTGTTTAGTCAGTATTTATGATAAGTTTCATACTGGAGTGTTGCAGATTATTACATTGATAAGTTGTTTTGGATTGGGTTTTTTTAAATTGAATTGATGCTATTTTTTACAGCTTCATTTTTTACAAAGCTAGCCTTATTCAAATATTTAGGCTTCAGCAACTGAAGAGAAAAAGTCTGTCCTCAGAAGCTTTAAAAATTATGAAAATATGTAGGAATATTATAAAAACATAAAACAGTTTTCCAAACATAATGACACCATGGCTTTACTTCCTGATCTCTGCAGACCTCTGTGGGTATTAAGGCAGTATAATCGAAAGCTAAGCATCTCTTCTTTCAAGTGGTAAGTGTAAGAAGACCTTTTCTAGCTACAAAGGCCTATAAAATCACTGACTTCAAGGCAGACTTGTAAAGGATTAGACACTGTCCTTTCTCCATCTTTTTCCACACTATAATGTCAGGGTATCTCTGAAGCTACATGGCGGTTTTAGAGGTTAGAAGAAATCCTTTGCAGAGACATATTACTGAACAAACTGCAGGGAAGATACTTGGATGAACCAGAATATAGGATTGATTGATGCAGCTAATCTAAATAATTCAATACTCAGTCATTACATGAAAAATAAAACATACCATACATGTATTGTCATGAATTTGTAACACAAAAGGGTTCTGTTGGACATTGGGTTTTATTTCCCTGGCCAAAGACATCTAATACATGTCAGGATTACAAAAGGTTAATATCATATGACAGGAGCAAGAATTCTACTGTCTTTGGAGGTTACTCTTGAAGAATGTCATCATGGACTAGATGGAATATACCACTAATAAATCACAGCAATGTTCTTCCAATAGACTAAGTGATTTTTGAAAAGGGCAAAAAAAAATCAAATAACATATTCAGCTAACAGGATTTGATCAGCTGATCATCTAGTGAATATTAAAAAAGCTGATCTGATGAATAAATTATTCAGTAGAAGCAGACAAAATTAACAAATTATGTATTTGCTGAACAACAGTTAAACCATTCAGCACATATATAATTAAATATTTATTCATACATATTTATAAATAGTTCTTGCACATTTTTTTTGTTTCATCCAGGTGAATAAAAACTCTCAACTCTTTTTTTCTTTCTTCTGAGGCAAGTGGAAATAGCCTGTCTTCAGCAAGCTTGATCTCAGGTCAGCATCTCATCAAAGTCAGTTTTATTTGCATTTTTAATCAGATGCCTATATAAGTGAACATGTAAAATCTTAACTGGGTAAGTCTCAGGTTTTAACGTTGCAAAGAAAGAAACATGTAAAGAAAGAAAGGCTACACTTGTGCTCGTGCTTTGGCCAGATGTACTGGGGCAATGTATTTTCCTTCAAACCTGGTCAGCTGTCTTGGTACTTGGGGTTTAGAGGAGCCACAGTATATTGCTTTCATACATATACATGGTTAGAAAACAATTTCCTTGGAAATCATGGTCTCATCCATCATTAATGGAGATGATCAGAAAGGATTTTTATCCCAGCAAAAGAAAATTACAATAACCAGAGCATTAAAAAATAAAAGGGATTGGCAAAGTACAGAGATAAGGAAAATAAATAAATAAATAAATGCACAAGAGTTTGTTTCTTAACAAACTAAGTCCTATGTAAGCGCAATGCTTGTTTGGGGAGGGACATCAAGAAAAGATGTTTTACTTGCTTCCTTGAAGAGGCACTCTTCTACCAGCTGGGAAGATTTTAATGTATTTTTAAATGTTAGTTCCAATTAAAATAATGTAAATTATCTAAACTCTGATTTCCTTTATACTACTTAAGGGTGGCAGAACCAGCACCAAACCCAGCAGATATTTCCAGGGATGGACGGAGCATTAGCCTAAGTTCACTTCCACCTCTTTGTTGATATTGATGGGCAAGTCCCTCTTCCATTGTAAGTCACAAACTCATTGTCACATAGCAAAGAAACAAGAACATGATAATGAGGATGCTGAAAAATGGTCAGAATATAGATAATCACAAAAGCAAAACTGATAGATGCTTGGGGTATTATCATATTATTATCTGAGACAACCACACACATAACATCTTTTTTTTTCCCAGATCCCGTGCATTTAAACAAATAAAAGCATGCATTTTTATAGAATGTTACTCATTTGAAGTGATGTTCTGAGGTCACCACTGAATGTCTTTTGGGTGGAACTCATCTGTGTGCAGAGAAACAGAGGTGGGTGGTGCGTCAGATGAGTACAAGCCTCTGCCAACACAGCAGCTGTACATTTACCATTAGGCAAACAAGGTTTCACCTTTTTTTTTTTGTAAGCAAATGTAGTTTGTGGTGGACACAATCCCAGGCATATAGACTTGTAGGATGATGGATTTTCTTCTCACTTGAAACTGCAGCAGTGTCCTGGCCCTGCTCCCACACAAGTTTGTCTTTACTTGTTGTCTTATATTTTTTCCATTTCTATTAACATGGAATCCAACTGAGTTTGTGATTCAAAGATTTTATCACCTCTTACAAGTGAGCCATTCTGTGCTGCGTCAGTCAGTGTGCAATTGAGGTCTCAAGAGACTCCAGGTTTTGCCCATCACTTTCCTCTTTTATGGACTGCAAGTAATGATTTTGCCCCAAAGGACAGCTCTTTGGGGTTTTGCAGAGGATTAATAGTGGTACTTCTACACGATTTCTAATGTAGAGAAAGTCCTTCATTTCAGGTCCATGAAGTGGTTGAACTCTGCATTCAAGAATGAGCTGTTGTTTCATGTAAGTGTCAGGGGCTGCCTGAGAATGGGATAATGATGAACGGAAACATAGGGAGGAGTATACACCCCTCAGTTCCTAATAGACCCTCTTTAAAGCTGGGAAGGGCATATGGTCTAGGCTGAAACCTTTCTTCAGCAGAGAACAGGGTGTCATTCCCATACTTCCATCACTGCTGGTATCTCCAGGCATCTGTCAGGCCTGTGTTTTTCATTAGATTAAGCCTAGTTGACTCTCAGCTTGGTAGACTCAACAAGGCTGATCACGGATATCCTGTAGTGCTTGAACTGCAGTCGGGTTCCCCATTCAGATGAGTTTAAGGTAGATTCCACTTTCAGTTGTTTTCCTCTATCCAACCCATCTGTGTTTTAATTGCAACTGAGGTGTAGAGCTTGCTTGACAAAATCTGACAGTATTTTTGAACAGCTGCCAAGCTGTGTGGTTGCTGGGCCTGAACGTAACACTTTAATGCAAAGTATCAGTAACACCTCTACTTGGGGAAATAAATCTGTGATTTCCACTCTAATTGAGTTCTAGATCAGTGTGACTTTTGACCTGCAAGGACTACCATTTTGCAAGCCTGGACAACAGAGATTGGAAAGTATATAAAGGGCAGGAACTAGCAGAACCAATGAGAGTCACAGAGGTTTGGCTAGGAATCACAGAATCACGGAATATGCCAAGTTGGAAGGGACTCACAAGGGTCATCAAGTCCATCTCCTAGCCTTGCATGGGATCATCCCCAGGAGTCACACCATGTGACCAAGAGTATCATCCAAATGCTACTTTAACTCTTGTCAGGCTTGCTGCTGTGACTATTTCTCTGGGGAGTCTATTCCAGCATTCAACCATCCTCTGGGTGAAGAACCTTCTTCTAATATCGAACCTAAACCTCCTCTGACACAACTTCAGGCCATTCCCTCAGGTTCTGTCACCACAGAGAATAGATCAGTGCCTTCTCCTCTTCTTCCCCTCACAAGGAAGTTGCAGTCTGCAATGAGATCTCCCCTCAGTCTCCTCTTCTCCAGGCTGAACAGACCAAGTGACTTTAGTTGCTCCTCATATGACATCCCCTCAAGGCCCTTCACCATCTTTGTTGCCCTTCTGGATGCTCCCTAATAGCTTAATATCTTTCTTATATTACAGTGACCAAACCCACGCTCAATAAAAGAGCTGAGTCCCAGCCTGTGGAGCACCAGCTCTCCCTCTCAGCACACAGCCAGAAGACCTTTCAAGGTGCTGGTCTCAAACCGCCAAGCATTTCAAGATGAGAACTAAACATTGCAAAGAGCAGCTATGCATTATAGAGCAACTGTGCATTATAGAGCAACTCTACATTACATGGTGATGGCCAAGATGAGAGCACTAAGCTTGGGCAAGGACACAAGCTAATGTTCCAGAGAGGTGAGGCTATTCCAAAACACTCCAGTGTAGACAGTGAAGCTTTTATAGGACAGATGGAAGTTCAGACTATGTTATGTCATCTGTTTTATCCATGACATATTTCTAAAAAATTCTCAGCAACAAGTACCCTATACTGTTTCTTCCTTCTTGAAACTGCTTTATGTAAGCTATCTTTAATTAAAACGAGCTTTTCCATGTGTCCACAATTGATTCCTTAAAATATTAATAATTTTCCCTACACTGAATATCAAAGCCATTACTTTTTCCTGTGTATCCTTTAACTATACTTAAATAATTCATTTATCCATTTTCCAGCCCTCAGGGAGACACTTCTCTTTTTTTTATACAATGTGATCCCATTTAAAACAGAGGATATTTCCTTCTCCTAAAGTTATAGGATATTTTCTGTCTTTCCATTGTTTATTCATCATAAGAATCCAGTTAGCAACCATTTTATTAAGACACAAATGTAGCATGGAAATATGTGTCTGCCTGTGTATAAATGCCCTTTCCACTGCTCATCAATCTTGCACTAATTAGAAAGACAAAAATATTTTAAAACCAATTAATGTCACTGAGAAACATTCCAGTAATTCTCGAAATACAATGTAACCATGATAGATACATTTCAATTATTTCAAAGCATTTTCGCAGAGCACTGAGTAAGCATAAGGGAAAAGAAGGGGCTAAAAGCTGCATCACTTGGCTGCTGAATCTCTGGCACAGGATGTGAATTAAGGTTTAAGTGAGACCAGTAGTTCATGTTCTCCCTCAAAAAGCTCCTGAGTCACCTGATTAAAGTGCAACCTTGACAAATATGCACAGTGTTGTCTCTCACAGTTGGAATCACCAAAGAGGCTAAAAACAGCACCATGAGCTGCATAATCTCTAACCTCAGGGGACAACAAAAACAGAGAATTGCTGTGTCAATCTCATTTCCTTGTTAGGCTCATTATCATAAATGCAGGCCTTTGGTTTTGAATGCCACACTTCAATAACATTTACCTATCAACAGCTGCTGAAATATTGAATTCCACAGTCATCTTTTCCTTTTGATGCTTTCCCTTTTGTTTCTTTATCCATAAACATGAGCAACTGAGCTAAGCTTAAATTAACTAGCCGGGGTTAAATGTTTAGGGCAGCAAATTATGGCTAGCCTGCTTCCAGAGTGGTTTAGATTACAGAGGAGAGTTGCCAATCTTAGCTCTCATCATGCACTCCAAATGTGCAGAGCAATATTGGCAGTTCATGGCCAAATCCTGCATGCTTTAGTTATCACAGGAGCATTGCTCCTATGAATAAGTGGAGCAAGATTTAGCCCCTGCTCAGAAGATAGAGATGAATCACACTTTTATTCTTTGAGTACCTCACGGTACCTTCAATGCAGGCATGTTTAGTGATTGATAGTCTGTGTCTAGATTGGGTATTTTCTATATACTGACAAATACTCTCTTCACAGTGGTTTCTAGGAGCAGGGGAGAAAACACTGCAGCAATGTTGGGTTTCTTATTTTTCATTGTGCCCTTTGTTTTTGTTTTGATTAGGGGTTTTTCCAAAGGTCAGTTATTTCCTATCATTGTTGCACTTGGAGTGTTCTGCAATAATCCTGTTACAGATCTCCAGCCCTTAGTGTCAGTAAAACAGGGGAAACTTGCATCAGTAAACAGTTAGGGAAAGACACAACCTTCACTTCAGGGTCACATCCCAAGTTGTGGCACAGTCTAAGGGAAATGAAGGTGTTTGGCTTTCTGAAAATGAGCTGCTGGTATCAGCTAATGCTTTTTTTTTTTTAGTTGATCAAGACAAGGGCTATGTATTAACTGTTTTCATCCAGTGTGCAGCCAAACTGGGGCTGTAATTCAGAGATAAATGTTTGGTTAATAATAATTTTATGACTACATGCTGTTACTCCCAAGACCATTGGGGAGTTGCAGGCTGTGCTGCAGGGAGCAGCCTTGGAAAGGGGCAGCCCACAACTACTCACAGCAGGTGCAGCAGCATCTCCTCGTACTTTGAGACCATCACTTCACCCAGCCAGCCTCTTTGCCAGTCTAGGGCCACACTCCTCAGCTGAAAGGGTACAAAATCCTCCTCCAAGAGTGACAGCATACCTATACAAAGCTTACGAGCAAAATGGTATTTCCTAAAAAAAGGGCATCCCCCACAGGGAAAGGTGGGACCACCAGGGTTAAGTATTTTTGTTCCACAGGACTGAGCTGCAGGAGCCCCTCAGGTTAGGCACGACACAGTTTTTCAGCCACAGCACCAGAGCCCGTTGTATGAAGCTCAGGGGAAGTCATAGAAGGAAAGGGAGAGACACCAACACATTCTTTAGGTCAACACATCCAAAAGAATCACTGAGAGCAAAGTAGAAGAAAATCCAAGCCTTCATAAAAACAACCAAAGGGGTATTTTGGTGGTGATGGGCACTGTCAAAAACCTCAGCAGAAAGAAATCCAGTGCATATTTTATCTTCCTAACAGATGAGGTCCCTGCCTAATTTCAGTGGCTTTGGGCTCCATTAACTCTAAACCTACTTCTCTCTTTATGTCTATAGAAACCCAGCATGTGCCTGTTGAGCTGCAGAGACCCCAGTAAAGAACGCAGCTTGGAGAACATGACCTGCCACCCTTGGTTTCCTCCATTTGTATGAGGCTCATGTTATGCAAGGGTTGTTTCCTCCCACCAGGAGCTGAGAGTAGGCATCAACACCAGAGAGTAGTGAGCTTCTAGGACCATAGTCGACACTTGAGCAGGTAATTTTTGTCTGTTTATTTGAATCTAACTATAAAGAGTCTAGTATTAACTCTATACAATTTTAGTACTGACCTCTGAGAGCTGCTGGCCACAGCTGTGACGGAGGCCAGTGAGATGAAAAAAAAGGTGGGGGACATATTTCATTTTTGAGTGGAAGCAGAGTTTATCTAACACATATTTCCAGTCTCTCTTTTGCATTACAGTACAACATTTTTTTAAAGCACAAGTGATCAGAGGCAGAAAACAAAAAGACTTATGATTGATTTTGCTTAGGTAAAATGGAAATTTCTGTTACACTAGCCTTTACTTAGATGCTTTTGGCTGCTACACGGAATCGATTTATTCTACTTGTCAAAAAAATCAAAATCAGAAACAGCCCAGCTCCTGATATGCCCTGCATGAAAGAAATGCCTGGCTTGTAGAACTTAGCTCCACTTTTCTGCAGTAGATGGGCTGAAGACTGCAGGATTTAATTACATTAGTAAAGAAGGGTCGCTTTTCATTGCCAGTGAGCCCAACTCTGACTAAATAAATACAGCTGAAACAGGAGAGTGATGACCACAGTAAGTGGCTGAAACTCCGTATGATGACAGAGGAATGATTTCCCACTGCCGCCACTTAAATACAACTAAGGTGTTCTGTAATTTTACTTCCACAAGCCAGAGGGTTTATTGTAATCCTGATAAATTATAGCAACAGAAGCAGGCGAGAAGTGGGACAGAGGAAGGGAAATGTTAATGCAAAATAAAAATTGCCTCGCAGAAAAGAATGGGGAGAGCAAGCGAGTGGTTTGTTATCGTTTATTTTTCTTCAACATATCATTCAGTTTCAGCCGTCTCCCATCTCACCCAGATCTCCACCATTTCTCAGAAGCGTCTCTCGATGGCATCTCATTCTCCTCCTGTCTTTCACCAGCGTTTCATTATTTCTTAACTGTCCCTGAAAGGGCCCGGCCGGCGGCGCGGGGGAGCGGGCGCGGGGGGAGCAGGACCAGCCTGCGCGCCACGCGTCCCCCCATTTAAGCAGTTTCCAAAAAGCGGGCCGGGAGGAGGCGGCGGGGTGGGGGATGGAATAAGGGGGAGAGCGTTGCAAATAATGTTAAATGTGATTAATCTCCCGGATTCCTGGAAATCTGACATGCATGAGTTACAGCGAAACCTCTTTTATTTCGCCATGAAATGCTTTTGCATAATGAGAAAGAAAATGTCCTCTGTGCCCTAATCAACTAAGACAGGTCCTGGACTCC
>JAOXXN010000471.1:47856638-47876298 GCA_026770055.1 Myrmophylax atrothorax
CAGAAAACATCTTCAATATGTTTTTTTCAGATGTGATTGACAAGTTTAATTTATTTGATGTACTTCTTAGTTACAGGAACAGCAACAGTGCAACAGAAGGATGCTGCAGAGTTGCCGTGGCAACAAAGCAGTCAAAGTCAAGGCATGAAACATGAAGGGACTGGATACAGAGAGAGAATTCTCCTGGCACAGGAGAATGAGAAGTTTTACAACAAAAGGCAAATTGTAGCAATATAACGCCACTCTTGCCTGAGATACTGGTAATATCTAGAATATATGACTTCAAACGTCCGACTTTACAATTCCCAATCTGTGAACACTGATAGCAGTCAGCAAATTCTGGCAGTCATTTAGGAAACCCACAGAATTTAGGAGCCTAAATCTATATGTTAAACCAGGACACCACCAGTACCCACTCCTGTGTCTGTCTTACGGCTCCAGCAATGAAACCTGGAGGAAAAGAGATTCCACCTTTTTCCTGTAATACCTCTTGCCCTGCACTGCATGCCCTGCCACAGGTGAAGGTATGAACCCACCCTCTGCCAAGCTCCTTCATTCCTCCTAAGGTTATGACAGCCAAACACAATTCTCAATGCTCTCCTTCCAAAGCAAGTCATATTCTTGACAGATGGATGTAACAGCTTCCATTTTCATTAGCTTCATAATCACTGGAAAGTGCCAGAAAATCATACTGTATTTTGAGCAAGTAAATTTTCATGGCAATATTTTTAGGCCCCACTAGAAGCATTTTCTTGTAGAAGGCGCTTCCCTTGCTTCCTTCATTGGAAATCAAACGTTAACCAGAAATGCTAAGCTTTGCATACAAATGGCTGAGAAATAACTGAAATACATACAGTTACAACAGGATAAACTGCAAAGGACTCAGCCATCTGGAAATATTGAAACCCCTCCACGTTTCATTAGTCTGACTATTTCTGTGATGTTGCATGGCTGCACAGAAGGGAGTCAAATCTCCCCAGAGTGCCAATCCCAGCTGGGCTTCCCAAGGCACCGTGCAGAGGAAAAATGGCAGTGTTTCAGGGAAAGGAAAGGACTGACCTTTTCTAGTCACCAGTGCTACTCCACAGTGAGGGCAGTCATTGGCAGAGGATGAGAAGAAATGTCACGTCAGGTGGCAGCCAGCTGATGTGGACTTTGTAGGCCAGGTGAAAAGGAAAAAGGTTTAAATTCAATACTTCTTTTTGAGTTTCATTATGTCTCATTGCACCTGCAATTTGCAACAGAGCAGTTCCTTTTTTACTATTTATTTCTTCTTTGGAAGCTTGGAATCATTTGCACAAGGTATAAAGGAAACAATCCCAACTGTGACTTCCAATGTAATTATTTGTGCTGTAGGACTTGCTTTCATTATAAAACATCTGCCTTGCTTTAAATTATAAACATACCTTTGTTCTTGAAGTGCTTTGTATAGTTTATGCAATACTAAAGTTTAAGATATCGTCTGTTCGCTTTGCACATGGCTTTACTATGAGCAATAATAATACGATTGTATTTCCTCCATAGATCTTTTTGCCAGGACTGAAACTGGATCAATACTGCAAACTTCAGCCTGCCACATCTCTCAATTTAATGCGTCCAACAAGCTGCATTAATCACTTCATGCTCAAACTGAACGCATCAGGCAGCCTTGAAATGTCTCTTGATATTTAGCTCCTACCATTTTGGAAGGCTGTGGAGCTCATTTTATGGCAACCATGGCAAAAGCGGCTCTGCCAGGAGCCCCCTGAGCACAACTCACTAAAATCCAGTAACTCTATGGGCCATACACTCTTTTAATTTCTTATGCTCACATCCCATTCAAGGGCTTTGTAGCAGCTTTACCCACTGAGCTGAACAATATTCTGCATGCCCACCCTATCCTGTTCTGCATGTGAGAAAGTTGAGTACAGCATGCTGAAATGTCTTGGCACTGATATCACTAAGCAATATACTTAAAATGCAGAGTTTTACCTCTGTAAAATGCTTAGTGGACTGCATGTCCCTGTGCATAGGCAGAATCAAGGACAGAATCCCAGCACCTCAAAAACTGAGCTGCTTTATCCAGTATGTGCTCAGTCAGTGTTTTTGTAAAACAATTTTACAAAACATAAGTAGCACAAATCCGCAGGTGAAGAAATTTCTGTTTATTGCATCTTATTATTTGAAAGCCCAATCAAGTTCTAATGCACATTTCAATATTCATTTTCTTACCTGTTCCAACAGAATTCCTTAATTGCAAATTCATTTCTAGTCTTCTGGCAATCATCAGATCAAGTTCTTTAAAGAAACTAAAAAGTAACCTAGTATTGAAATTAGCTGAGTACTGTCCAATGACTATTTCTTCTCCTTTTCTGTTTTCTTGAAAAGTATGAAAAAAATAATAAATGCATAATTATTTTCAGTCAAAATTCTTTTAAAAAGAAAAGTTGCTAAAAATTAAACTTGACATTATGTCAGCTGATAGAAAGGACTAAATGTATTAAGTCAGGCTAAAACCCTTACTAAAGAAATCATTTATAAAGAAATAAAGGGGCTGCTTTCTAATTACAAGTAAAACTACAAGGCAAATATCTGTTTCATGTCAACTCAACCACTACACACTTTACAGTGTTCCATAATATATTAATATCTATATACACTTGTTTTATTCTTTACAAGGAAATAAATGTTAAGATACCTCTTTTTTTTCAACTATGGGTAACAGTAACTAGTTTCTCTTGTTTGGAAAATCTTTCCTTTGGAGTTTCAGTCAATTTTTAAGATAATTTTTATTTTAGATGTGTAATTATCTGTCAAAGCCCCTGTCTATTATTTTTCAAAATCTGAGTAGGAACTTACCTGTGAAAACAGTTTTAAAGGAAGCCTTCATTCACTAGCTTTAGTGACCTTCCTTTGTTCACTAAGTTTAAGTGAAAATAAGTGCCACTTTTTAAAAAAAATTACTTCCATTTAATTAAGTTAATTTTAGGATTAAATTACATTTAAATTTACATTTGAATGCATACAGTTGGATGAATTGCAAGTAAATAAAATTTAGGAAAAAATAGTTACCTAATGAAAACACAAAAATGAAAGCTCTGCATAAATTCATCTAAAGCTGCATAACAGTGTTCCCCTAAAAAGAAGCATCACTCTGAATACTTGGTTGTAAAGAATCTTTTAAAAATTCTATGCATTACGAAAGAACCTTTACTTAGGGGGGAAAAAGGATGAAGCATACAGTTTTAACTAAGTTTTCCAACCAACCTTTCAAAGCAGTAATATGTATGTGCTGTGTTTGTATCTGGCAGAGCAAGAGCCCAAAGCCATTGGCCTCGACTGACGTGCACCATTCAAACCCAAGGCAGAAAGCACCGTTTTCTTATTGCAAGACAGCAAACCTGGGAGGATATTATTTCCTTCTTTTACTTGGTTATGACTAAAATGCTTTTAGGAGCCCAAGACACTCCAGGCTGTGCTACATTTGCTCTTTATTACAATGCTTTGGCTGCAGACACACAGGCAGGAGGTTATTATTTTGAAAAGATTGTCCTGAAAATAAAAGGGGAGTGGAGGGGAGACACATGATGTGCCGCCTTGGAAAACCTTCCTTTATAGAAAGCTTAAAATGCAGCCAAGCTGGGACTGAAAACATTGCTTTACCATTCCCACTCTTGGGGAAGCACGCCAGCTCCCAGGAACACGAGCTGAAGTTTAAAGATAAATGAATTCCATCCTGCCAAGAGAAACCTGCAGCATTGTGTCCTTGCCTGCTGGGGCCAGCCCTGCCATTGCAGCTCCTCCAGCTGCCTAAGCAAGAAACAAGCACACAAGTCCAGCTGCTGGATAAGGAGGGATGTGGTCACAGTTCCCCACCCCTGCTCAGGCTGCCCGAGAGAGCTGTAATTGGCACTGGATTGAAGCGTGTGCAAGGTCCTTTTGTCTCTGCCGCTTGCTTAGCCTGAAAATTAAAAGAAGCTGCTGATAGCAATTTAAATGCACCGGGATGGCTGGGAGGGGAACCTGAGCATGCTAAATTGCATGTAATAATTCACTGCTCTGTCACAGCTTAACAGAACATAATCACAAAATTTAGAAAATAAGACTAGGGAAAAGGACAAGAGGACATCAAGTTCTTCTCTCTGCGCTTCTCATGGAGTTTCTATTTATAAGCTTCCCAATAAAATCTCTGTTAGAGGATGGGAATTTAAAAGTGCCTAAGACACCACAGCCACCTTCAGTTTCTGTGTGCAGACATGTGCATTAAAGACAGCTCTCTGTGCTTGTGACAGTTTAATCTCAAACTGCACATAAGCCTAACATGCTTCTCATTTCCATTCTAGATCAAATGGCACTTTGATAGAAATTACATGCACTCAAATGGATGAAAAACTAGATTTTATAGACTGGACTTCACTTCTCTTATCTTTCTTCTAGAGATGGCTTGGAGTTAAAAACCACGTAGATCTTGATATGCAACCTAAATTTGGCATCAGGAAATGGGAAATTGCATCTTTAAGCAGAGTACAATCAAAAATGAATTACAATAAATCCTATATAATTGCATAGGTCATTCTCTTTAATGAGATTTTATTAACCTGACTGTCAAGCTTTTGAGTCAGGCAGATATTTTATCTTCTTCAACTGATAAAAGTGTCAGCTATAAACCACCATATAAATATTCATAAATCTACACATCTGTGGCAGCCTATCAGCATCATTCTTTTGGACATTAAAAGCATTCTAATTACTTTCTGTCTAGCAGAGCTGAAATGCTGCCTGTTATAGTATGTGCTTGGCAGGCATGATTGCATTTGTTTGCCATCACAAATAGCAGCATCCTATTTTATATACTGATGGTCCAGAATATATTCAGGGTTTTGACTGAACAGGATGAATATTATGAAGCACCATCTGGTTTTGATAACATTGGGTATATTAACTCATCTGTTAATTTTTGACACATCATTGATTTATTTATTTAGAAAAATTGGGTCCTGTTTTGGTGTGTTGCTGTTTGCCTTTGTAACAAATGTGATGACATTTCCTTACTAAACAGGGAGATATGCTAGTTAATAGGATATATGGCTATGTTTTAATGCCTGTTTTCACTTTAGAAGCAGCCGTGGTCTGGATGAATTTATCATGTCTTGTTAAAAATAATTCCAGTACTTTACCAAAAAAGTTTAATACTTGAATAGATTAGCCTGAAAATTCATGTCTTTGACGCATGGCTCTGTGATCTGTGGCAGAAGGTCATCTTTTTTCATGAAACTACTTCTTATTTGAAATGCCCAAATGGTGGTATTTAAGTATTCTTTGTGGCTCACAATCAAAACACTGATGATAAATGTGACACCTACGTTTCTTTACAGAAGCAGATTACGCCATGGAAAACGTTCAGCTGTCTGGTAGATGATATACAAGGCCATATTCACAGCAAAGCCCTCTGGGCTTTGATGGGCAGAAGTTTGGACTGTGTACATTATACTAACCTGGTGCTAGAGGGGGCTTCAGAGTTTGCAATTGATTCAGGCCTGTGCTAAAGAGAGAGATAGTTAAGAAACTGCCATTTGTGCACTGAAGTTCTTTGAAGTCCCTGCCCTTTCATCTGCATGTTCAGGCTTCCCTTTTACTTTAGATTTCTGTATGGGTCCCAGCATACCCTTTGCTCAGACCTAAGTACCAAGAGAGACAGAACAGGAGAAAACAAACCAAAAACTTGTTAACGTATGCAGAGGTGGAATTTTGTACAAGTTGTTTGCCAGAGGTGGCCAACGAAGTTGGTAAAGCAACTAGAGCACTTCCCCTGTGAAGACAGGCTGGGAAAGTTGGGACTCTTCAGCCTGGAGAAGACTGTATAAAAACCTCATAGCAGCCTTTCTGGTATTTGAAGAGGGTCCACAAGGAAGCTGGAGAGGGACTCTTCAAGAGGAACTATAGTGATAGGACAAGGAGTAATGGGCTCAAAGGAGAAATTTAGGTTAGATGTATGGAAGAAAATTCTTTACTGTGAGGATGGTGAGGCACTGGAACAGGTTGCCCAGAGCTGTGTATGCCCCATCCCTGGCAGTGTTCAAGGACAGGTTGGATAGGACTCTGAGTAACCTGGTCTAGTGGGAGATGTGCCTGCCCATGGCAGGGTATTTGGGACTAGAAGAACTTTAAGGTCCCTTCCAACCCAAAACATTCTATGATTCTATAAAAAAAATGATGCAAAGTTTAGACCTCCTGGATGTTGTAATCCCAGGGGTAGGGATGCTTTGCTAAGCTTTGTGCCTGTCCTTCCTGCTTGGTGATGGAGTAATACCATGCACTTTGTGTTGGAGGAGCCATAGCACTGGTATGCTGAGCCGGGAGCTATCTGGATGCCCAGAGCTGTATGTATGTGAAGTACTCACATTGACCAGAGTCTTGAAATCCTCTTAAAAAACGTGTGAGCCAATGTAACAGCTCAAGCTGCTTCTGGGGAGGCAGAGCTGGGGTTTGCCCCTGCGTTTGCATGTGCTCCATGCATGGTCACTCTGCACTTTCCCAGCATCTGTGGATTTCCCACAGCAGCAAGGGGCACAGGCCCAGAACACCTGTGAGCCAGAGGTTCATCTCAAGTGGTGGGTGTTGTAGGGAGGGACGGGTCCTTCTCTGAGCAGGTGTCCAGCTGCGTGTACCTTCTCCAC
The DNA here is from genome assembly GCA_026770055.1 of Myrmophylax atrothorax. Classification (NCBI taxonomy): domain Eukaryota; kingdom Metazoa; phylum Chordata; class Aves; order Passeriformes; family Thamnophilidae; genus Myrmophylax; species Myrmophylax atrothorax. The sequence continues at coordinate 47,863,295 of JAOXXN010000471.1, forward strand.
AAGGCAGTCACCATCCATGACTTGTACAGTTTTCCCACTTAGCTTATCCCTAGAACTTGGCAGGTAAATACTTGAATTAAGAAGTGGAGTGCTGTAGGTCACGGTTTTGTAGGAACAGCCGTTTCACTTCAGTTTCAGATTCCTTTCTTTCTGCTGATACTCTTCACCTGAGCAGGCAACAGTGAGCAATATGGTTAGTAAAACAGCATTCCTGGCATGCCTAACTCTATGCCAGCAACTCAAAACACTTAATGCAGTTGATTCTTAGTCTTGAGTCATGACATTTCTGGCCCCATGAGACTCAGAGCTCCAAGTTTGCTTTCAGAAGTAGGCACCTCAAACACAACTACAAGTAAGGATGCTTCCATATTTTTGCAGCTTTTCCTAATGGTTCCAGCTCATGCCAAAAGTGGCTAGTTTCTTCCTAAGTCCCTCTCCAAGAGACCACCCTCACCTCTGGAATCCATCAGAATTTCAGGAAGGGGGTTAGGGAAAGGAGAAAAAGCAGGTATTCTCCACCTCGTGCCATGGTAAAGAAAAATGTAGTTCGAGATCCTATCATGTAGGGAAAAATCATGCATGAGAAATGTCATCTTGCAATGAGAAATGTGGAGCTGCACTGCAATACAACTCTTCTCTCTCCTCTAGTGAATAGTGGTTACTCTGACTGCTGCTGCTGCTGTGAGCCACACAGATGAGTGCATTCAAAGCACCATTTTCTTGTGCGAAACATTGGTTTTTTAGTCTATTCAGATTATTTTCCTGCTATGAAGACAATGTGTATCTTTGGTAGCATGTACATTAAACTATCATAATCACCAAAGAAACTCTTCTTCCTTAGTAAAATTTTATGTAGACCTTGTAGTGCAGCTTAAAATTTAAGGTAGGCCTTCATGGAAAGCAGAGAAGGCAGAGCAGAGCTGTTTTAGAGGTGTTACCAGTGCCAGCAACCTGGCATATTTAACATGACCAGTTAATAAAGCTCTGTCATGCCAAGACAGAAAAAGAGTTTAAGTGAACAGCAAAGGTGAAGATTCTTGTTTTGTCTTTAAACTGAGAAGTTTGGAGCCCTCACCTGGAAGCAGATCTGTCCGAACAGTACTGAAATGGCCAGACACTTGTAGCCTTCATCCACTGGACTTTTTCAGTGATCTTCATGCAAAATACCCAAGAAAACACCACTTAGTCATAGGACCTATTAAGTGGTCTCGATTTTGTGACCCAAGCCTTGATACTTAGAGCAGTCGTCATATCTAAAAACATAATGATAAAGTCTCTATGCTTGGATAAAGACTAGTTTGGGGGATACAGGGCTGCTGCCCCAGCATCTCAACTAATAAAAATATGATAAGAAACAAATCAAGAAATATACAGATAATCAGGTAAGAGGGCTGAATCAGTGCAAGGTGAAGAGGGAGGTGATTGAAACTGCTAGGGAACATGGACTTCACAATCTTGCTGAAAATTAAATACCAGTGAATACATTCCCTGCAGGAGAGAACGTATGTTATTCAGATCCACTCAATAGTTACAAAGATGACTTCTTAAAGCAGCTGCCCAAGGATACAAAGGAAACTATGGAAAAGTCACAACCTGAATCCAGAGCCATTGAGACCCAACACAATGCCTTTATTAATAAAGCTGTCTGGTCAAAGTATTGAAAAGATGCTTAGGTGTAGGAAAAGCTGAACTTACACCTGCCAATTTTTCCAGACATGTTTTCTGATGCATTAGTGTAAGTTATCAGGTTGAGTTTCAGATGTTTGCTCTTACTAAACCCTGTTTTCCGTCTGGCAGTTGAGTAGCTAAGAAGCTTCCATAGTTCAGCATCAGTGAGAAAAAGATGGAAAGATGAGTGCTATATCTTGGAGTTGGCACCTGATTTGCCATATGATAGTATCTTCTGGTTGCTTGCAGTCTCAAATAATCTAGTTATGAATGCTTATGCTTTTAGCAATTTAATCCTGCTCTCTTAGTGCTTTATGGGCCTTATCCAGCAAGTCCACCTTTAGGCAAATATCTAGTTAAAGTCAATAGAAGTTCTATTAGACTAAAGACTCTGGGATCTCAGGCATTAGAATTACATGGTTGCTGAACCTGGTAATAAGGAAAAGGAATATCACAATAAGACTTTAATAAACTGTTTACACTGTTTCAGTCCAGTACAGTGGTTTCAATAGAATCCTACTTCCATAGAAAATACATACATTACATTAAATCAATTAAGAATTATATATTGATATTTATTCAGTAGTAGTCACATAAAACAACTTTTTGTCATTTCTTAAGTGATTAGATGTTGCACAGTGCTTGCATTTCTAATTACTCAGTCTGTAAAAGCTGAAATCCCAATTTCTACAATATATGCTTAATGGACAGCATTTGTTTTTATTTTTTCTCCATCACAAGAAATAGCTGTAGTTATCATTCTCATTCAGGGTTGTTCACACTGTGGGTGCAAGCACCATTGCAGGTGTAGAAGTCACTTCAAAGGGCTACCTGCTTCAGCACAGAGCCAGATATTTCCAGAATATGTGCTGAAAGCATCCCTCACTATTGCTGCCCAGTGGTAACCCACAAAAAAAGCATTTGCAACCTAGCCCTACTTTGTCATGATTCTCATTTTTATGTCTTCAAGTATGGGTTGAAGTTAAGAAAAAAAACCAGTAATTGCTGTTATTGTGTCTTTGTAGTAGATCTGATACTGAACTGAAGACTAAATCAATACTGTCATTTCTGTATAAAAATTCAGTTAAATTTTGAGCCATTATCACGGTGAATGTGTCTAATGCATTGCATTTTACAACAAAACTAATAATTAATTTCATCTTTACTGATGTCAGTGTGTATTATAGCATTCTTCTAAACTAGTATTTTGAATGTCGGGTTACTTTTTGCTGGTTTTTAGGAGAAGCCATAATATTAGAATAACATCTCCTATAATAATCTAATCCCTTTTCAATTGTTTCGTTCATATTTTGTCTCCTTGTAACAAGGATATGCAAAGAATGAGTAACTGTTTTGTCAACAGGGACAATAATGATTAAAATACAAACAGGAAATAGGACTTCAGGTCTAGAATCAGATTATAGGATTAAAACGAATGCAAAAAGCTGTTCTGTAGTAGGATTGCAAAGTTCCAATCAGTATCATCCTGTAATAACTTTTAAAGGAAATGTGGGAAGAAATAAGGCAAAGAAAGCACAACTTGAGGTTGTTAGTGATGCTTGAGTTTCTTGATTATCCTTTGCTTTATCACGTCTCAGCTAGAAAACTGCCATGTCACTGGGCTTCCATTCTTTTAATTTTTATTACATCTGTTGTGCTGTGCTATTTTGCATTTGCATTGTAAGAGTTAAAGACAGCTGACCTTAGATTAGTGCAGAAAAAGGGAAGGAGGGACAGCAGGTATGGAGGCTACAGAGCACCTGGCACTTCACCGGCACCCACTTGTAAAGGGAGCAGCAGTGCCTGTGCATTTCTGCCTCTTGGAGATTGTAGTGTGGACAGAGGGTGTTCCATAAGGTTTTGCATCAAAGATGTGTTGGAGAAATCTGCCATGGTTCATCTGAGTTCATCTACAGGGGTGTGTTATGGCACTTTTGCACAGGAGAATGATTACAAAGATGCTTTAAGTGGCCTTAGGGCCACTCCAGTCCTTCACATGCCACTGGGCAATCCCTGCTTGGCCCTGGGCAGCCTCATGGCCCAGCACTGGGCTTGGGCTTGTTCTGTCCTCCTCACATCCCTGTTCTTACAATTAAGTCCCCAGGAGATCACATCCTTGGGTTTTGAGCTGAGGAGAGCTTCTCTGACTGTGTTTGAGACTGAAAACATATTTGTATGCTGCTTCAGCCCTGCCCTCTTTGCAGAGACCTGGAAGATGGTACAAATGCAAATTAGTGTTGTTTCAAATATTCTTCAGGCTAGCTGCACTAACCTCAGTGTGAAGTGGATTTTCCACCAGACAGTGTATCTTCGGGATCATGAACAAGTACTGTGAGAAGTGCCACCTCTTAAAGGCCTGAATTCTGGATATTTCTGTTCTTTATGTATTATCAGTGTGATGAGGCTATGTTTTCATCTCTTCTGATGAACTTAAGATAAATGAAGGTCTGGGATGCTTAGTCTCATGCATCTGTAGCAGGTTGCCGTTTCAAAAGTAAATGCGTTTGTCACTTTCTAAAAGTCAAGCCTGCCTGAGAAGTGCTCTCCAAAATTGGCAGCACTTTAACTCACCAGTCTTTTTTTTCATATGCAAAATCTTAGTTACATCTGTTTAGACACCTAGAGGAACTCAGCTATGAATAAGCTAAAAAAATGTAACAGACATTATTTTTATCGTTATCATAAATGTTTTGGTCATTTTCTGTCTGAGTGAAGAAGTGTTCGGGGGCTTGAGTTGTATACATAGACATTGCAGAAATGGGCCATCCTACGGTGTAGGTTTATCTTGTAGCTGCTATTACTCCCTGAGATGTGACACCTCCTGTCATTAGAGGTAAGGCTGATGAGGTACAGCATGGCATCCTTATCTTACTTCCAGAGCTGACCTGTTGTGTCTGGAAACCCATGCACATCCACATGTAGAGTTTCCTGATTGTATCCAGAGCATCTTTAAGAACTCAGCACTGCTCTCCGCTGTGTGATGCTGGCCTGCCCACAAACTTGATGGTCAGCAGGACAGAAAAAATTCCTCCTCTGACCAGAAGAGTTTCATGTTGTACATTTGATGCCTTCGCTCCATTTAAGAAGAAGGTTTTGTGCTTATCACTCTTGAGTTTTCTTGGACATTTCTGGAACCTAAAGCAAAAGGAACAGAAGCAAAGTCCATAGAATTGGGTGAGGGTTGCATGAAGTGTCCCATGCCCAATATCAAACAAGTGCAGCAAACCCAAAAAGAAATAAAAAGAAAGCTTGGAAGCCTTGTTGGAGAGGAACAGGGCATAGGATGAAGGTGTGGTGCAAAGTCCTGCAAATATGTACAGACAATGCCCTCCAGCATATTGAAATAGCTTTTCAGAGAAGTACTTATTTGAACTTTCACTTGTAGCAAATTGGATGGAATTTGTATTTTCTTTTCCATTTTTCTGGCTTAATCCCTGTGAAAGAAGATGGCAGTAAGCAGTGTCTATCATCACAGCGCATTTCTGATTAACAGCAAGGGCGCAAGGGCACTCTCAAAATAGAAACAAAGTCAGGATTGTTTTAAATCACAGTGTTGTGGAAGTATTAAAGCAGAAGGCATAATTTTAATGTGTTCAGAAATACAAAGCATGCTACTGTAAACAGTTGTGTACATTCATCTAGCTACTACTGCCTGGCATAACCTGATGCATTAGGTTTCTGTGATTCATCTTTTCTTTTGTTGCAGAGAGTCGAATGATTCTGGATGCCTTTGCCCAACAGTGCAGCCGTGTTCTAAGTCTCTTAAATTGTGGTGGAAAACTACTGGACAACAATCACTCTCAGTCCATGATTTCTTGTATAAAGCAGGAAAACCCAAATTATAGTGAAAGACAAGAGCATTGTCAGCTTGGGAAAATGGTCCATAGTCAGACGTCAGACATTTTAGACATAGAGATGCAGTATATGCAAAAGAAACAACAAACCTCAGCCTTTCTGAGAGTTTTTACTGATTCCCTACAGAACTATTTGCTTTCTGGGAGCTTCCCTTCTCAGAACACCTCTTCAATAAATGATTTTAGCCATTTGGCAGATGTGGATCCACTTTCAACCTCTCCAGTACACACTTTAGGTGGATGGACATCTCCAGCAACATCGGAATCTCATGGTCATCCATCATCTTCTACACTTCCAGAGGAGGAAGAGGAGGAAGAAGAGGAAGGTTACTGCCCTCGTTGCCAAGAGCTAGAGCAGGAGGTAATTTCATTGCAACAAGAAAATGAGGAACTTCGTAGAAAGTTGGAGAGCATTCCAGGTAAATAATCCCTTGCCATATAATGTTGTCAGCAATAAAAGTAGTTTGGGTACTAGTTTGTTTCAAGTTCTAGTAATTTTTTAAGGTTGCAGTCATAGTAACCAAACACTAGAATTTGTCTCCAGCCAAAATGTTATCTGCTGGTACTCATCCATATGAGTCTTGAGTCCTAGACCAGTAAGATGTGTTCAGGTAGGGGTGTACTTGTAATCCCAAATTCCTAGTATCGGGTGGTTTGTCACAGTAATTTCAAACATATGCTTTTATAACTCATTATCTGTCTTGTTCTTTAAATAACATTGTAGCTTATAAGACTAATTCCCTTTTGGGCCTCCTTTTTTTGGTTATTTAAGGAAACTATTCAAAGTTACATCCATATTTTTACCGGAAATAAATTTGGCTTTTGTCTTGAACAGTATCTCTTAAATTGCTTTTAGATTAACAACAACTTTTTCAGTTCAGCAATACCTAGAAGCCACTCTGAGAGAGAAAGAAAAGAGAAACACCCAGTCTAATATAAATCCCCTATGCAAAAAGCTTCTCTTGCCCTTTAAACCTAGGACTTCTCACTGTTAAGGTGTGTCAAGATACTTGAAGTGTGGTGTTGGATAAGAAAAAGGTATTTTGGACCCATGTCTTCTAAACTTTCAGCACAGGCAAAATACGCCTCAAAGACTAAGACTAAGAGCAAGTTGGAATTTGGCAGAGAAAAGATGCATACAACATGTTTCTCACATGTATAAACACAAGGGAACTGCACCTTTGCTACCTGAGTTTGAGGTGCTTAGGGTAGATCCATGCAAAATTAGTTGAACTAATCTCTAAATGACAGAGAAGTATGTATAATATAGCATGGTCTACAAGACAGAAAATACTTCAAAGCTGCTAAATATGGAGAAAGAAAGAAGGCAGTAACCAACTACTACAGCAATATGTAAGAGCAGTAGAAAAATCTCAGCAAAAAGAAAGCAGCAGTTTTCATAATTCTTCTCAGCTATCAGTGATGTGTTATGCATTATTTATATCACATTGTGTTTTTCTTTTGTGCATTTGTCCATAGGGGTATTAGCAAATCCCATAAGAAGCATTGTTCAGTGCAGAGAAAACACAAAATTTAGAGTAATTCCCTCACCCCTCCCAAGATCTGGAGTTACCATAACTCATGCAAGCCTTACTGATTTCAGTAGTGATCTGGAAACACTCCTGACAAAAAGGAAATTGTGTGCACTTCAAGTCCCGTTGTGTCCTAGTTTCAGGTGTGATCATTTAGGGTCCGTAAACTGACCTACAGCTTTCATTCAGTCACTTGTACTGAATGCAGTAATGGTTTTGACTAAAGCGTAAATTACATTTGGCTCAAGTAGTATCTCAGAAGGCCTCCAGTCTTGAGTCGAAGATTCTGATTAGCAGCAGTTCTACCTTGTACCCTGACTCTTGCTTCCAGTGGTTAATTACACTGGTGAAAATATGTTTCTTATTCCCTATCTGACTAGCTGAAATTAGCTTCTAACCATTGACTTTTATACTTTGCTAAATGAAGTGCTCTGTTAGTCTTGGTACTTCTTCTGATTGAAGGTACTTACAGACTGAAAGCTGACTTAATTTCCATTTTAGATAAACAAAGCAAACAGAGCTGTTTGAAACTCGAATACTTCTTTGCAGTTCTTTTCTCCACTTTTACTCATTTCTGTAAAATTTGGGCACTGGGAGTGCATACAATACAGTCTTATCTGCCTGATCAAAAGTGAATAGTCTCTGCTCTGGCCCATAGTTGCCCTGGTCACTTGACTAGCATTGCACAGCTGAGCTTCTCATTCTGTGCACATTTCCTCCTTGACATGCATGCTTTGTATTTGGCTGTGTTCATGTACTAAGTGTCCCAGTTTGCTCTGGCTGCCCTGCTTGCCCACTGTTTGCCGATTCATCAAGTTCGGTATCATCCAGATTTTTTTAATTCTTTTTAAATTAACGCTGTGTCCTGGTTAGGAGCGTTGAATGGTATTTGAGGGTGTTGTTAGTCCCTTTCTAGAAATACATCTATTAATGAAGATTCCTGCAATGACAAATACTTGAGATACCAGTAGCAGGTTCCTAATCTGTGTGTGTTCCAGTCCACTGATACTGTCTGTTGCTACTCTTGCAATTAGCTTACTCATGGTAATAAGTTAAATGCCCTTCAGGAGTCTAGGTATGTTACATTGTTCAACCCAACTTTTTCAAGTGAATCTATAATCTTATCATCAGGTTAGTCTGACATGATGTACTTTTCATAAGACCATTTTTACTGGCATTAATTATATTCATATTCTTTAGTTCTTAGTCAGTTGAATGCGGTTGTGATTGCCTGTATTATGCTAGAATTAATGCTGGGTTAAGCAACAGGTATTTACCTGGGTCATCATAGTTATCCTTCATCTCCCTTAAAAACGATAAACATGCATAATCATAGTCATTTTACATCCCCCAACAGGAATGAAACCCCTTGTTAACAGTGTATCAAAGGAAGACAAACATAAAGTAAATGGCCAAGGACGTAGGACTTCATCTGCCAACAAAAAATCATCATCAGATGTATTTGCTGCTGTTTGGGTGACATACAGATCTGAAGTGACTTGTGTGTTTGGAGGAGCAGTAAGAGGTGCAGAAGCTGCCTCAGATTTTGCCACAGAGGTTTGAGCTCCTCAGGCAGTCTCACAGCCACCACTGAGCAAAGTTAATCAAAAATTAACTAAAGGCAACATCTAATTATTTTTGCCTGTAGTACTGATTTTGTTCCAGTGAGCTTTTACTACCAAAAAAGCTGGCAGAAATTTTTGTTACTCAAAATGCCCAACTCCGTATGTAAACAAGCTAGGCTCATTCTCTGAGCCCTTTTTTCTTTGCCTGTCAAGATGTTGCATGCCTCAGGAGGGAGCCAGAAAGCCCTCTGCAGAGTGTTTCAGTGTTGTCTGCCACAACTATCAAAGTTGTGTCAGAGTCCAAACTTTATTCTCTGTGCATTCATCCACCTTGTGCTGGGCATCTGATGGGCCAGGGAAGGCAATGAGTGCAGTGGAGAAGCAACTGTGAAAGCAGCTAGACGAGCATGAAGACTGCCATACTGTCTCCATCAAGCCACTGAAAGAGCAGGAATTCTTTTACATAATGATTTTCCTTCTCATCCTTGGGGGAACTGGGCCAGAGCTACTCGATGAGGCTGGCAGGGGACCCTGTGGGGTGGTGGCATTGTGCATCATACGGTCCCCAAAGTCTGAGGCTCCCACTAGCAACCTTCTGAAGAGAATATAAAAGCACCAACCCCTCCCTTCTGCTGTATAATCTGAATCATTTTATCCTTTTCCTGAAATACTTTGCATTTCTTTTTTTTTACTTTCCATATGCAAAAGCCCTTTTAAAATCCAAGAGAGCTTGCGATCTAAAAATAGTTACCACTATACATTTCTGCCTCTAGTTCTGCAAAGCTCACAAAGAGCTACTGAGAAGAAGAGTGTTTCCTCAGCAGATGTAAAGTCAATGACTTTTTTTCTTTTTTAACAAATTTTACAGAAGACATATCCTCCTGTAGCTTTTGGACACAGAAAATAAGATTTTTCAGTTTTCAGGACTCTGCCCTGTTGCTGTAGAAGCCTGCTATTTCTGTAGGATCTTTTTGTCTGTAGCATAGCATCACTCTTTGGCAGATCACCACTGGAGAAAAACAATTACATGGGTAAAATATTGCAAATATATTGGTTGTTGAATGGGTGGAGGATTTTTTTTCTCAAAAAATACCCGTTTGATTTGACTGAAACAGAACTTAAATTTATGTGAAATCCTAATTATTCTAGCTATGGGATAAATGAAGAAAAATTTGTATTTCAGTGCTTGGGTTTTGGAGCAGTTTGACTTCTTGCAACTTGTTCGGTTTCCCCAGTATTTTCTTTTCAGGGAAGAACATTTTCAGTTATCAGTTCAACTGAAAAGAAGAGCTACATTTCCATTCAGTATGTTATTTTGTCTTGTTTTGCAAAATAATTAATGATTAGATAATTTCTGGAAAGAGTTTGGCATAGTTATGGTTGGCTCTTTAAAGTTTTGAGACCATCAAGAACAGAGCAAATTACTCCATCTATATGAGGAGAAAAAAAGCATCTCCTAATCTCTTGCCCCTATATAGAAATTACTGGGGCTATGATACATTCCCAATAGTGAAATTAAAGACCTATTTGTGGAACTGTATGTAAGACCTGGATTTAGACCATCTAATATATGAGGATATTAAGCAGTTCTTCATTATTGTCAGCATGATTTTCTCACAGTTTTTGACCTAAAAGAGAGAAAATATTTCCAGGTGGTTAAAGCAATGACCTCAAATCAATTAGGATTTGCCTCCTGATGCTCCCAGCTTTTATGCATGGTTTTGGACAAACCAGTCTGAAAGTAGTGAAAAAGTATAAATAAGTAAGATGAAGCAGTGTTTGATGAATACAGTGATTATTCTTACTTTGTTAGCCCAGCAGCAGAACATACTCCAGCAAACAGCAGGATGGGGGTGGAAAACCCCCTGAAATGCAGAGAGCTTGTCACCTATAGAGATGACATTCATGGTGGCTGGAAGTAGCCAAAGCATATCGGGATCTGCAGGTAGAGTCAATATTAATGTAATTTAAAAAGTGAGACAAGTTTTCCAAGAGGTTTTGTGTGCCCAAGGCTTGACTCTTTTTCCTGACTATCGAGTCATCTAATAAAAGATACTACGTTTCCCTACAAATCCTGTGTCCTTTTTACTTTCAGAGCATCACGTTTGCAAAGAGCCAGCCACAGCCACAGCCTAGATAAAGCAGCCATCAAGGGTTATGATGAACACTTTTTCATGTCCTTTTTTTGTGGTCTTTTTTCTTGATGTTCACATTTAACCACTTCTTTGGTTTCCCTTGACGTTCTTTGGATGTTTTGGTCTGATCTGTGGCCTTGTTCTGCTGTTCGGCTTCAAAGTGTGAAGTTACTGTGAGAAGAGAGAGCCTCGACCACAGTTACCCAGTGTTTGGCATTAGAACCCCTTTGAATTTGCAGCATGGCTTTGCTTTGCTGCTTGGGAAAGCCAGCATACTTTTGAAAGCCAGCTTACTTTTCGAAACCAGTCTGAAGACAAAAACTTACTGAAACATGTTACTGCAACAGACCATGGCCTTAATTATATGTTTTCTCCATCCTTCTGGGTTAAGACCCACGAGAATTTGAGAGGTCAGGTTTCTTAACCTACACCGGCGAGCAGAAGCTGGTGGGAGTTTTGTGGGGAGCTGCAGTTCAGCCTGGCAAGGATGAGCTCCCTGGTATCAACTTTGGTTTACCCTGCAGGTCAGCATTTGGCATTTTAGTGACACAAACTACTGTCTCCACTCATGGGGGACTCCTTGGTGTCTCTGTTAGTTATCAGCAGTAGAAAATGTATAGTAGAGAGTTTTACAGATGATGTCCCTTCAGCAGGGAAGACTTCATGGCTGAAAGGGAGCACAAGAGGTACCTTCTAATGAGTGAAGGAAAATGAGGGAGCACAGACAAAATCAAAAGCCACATGAGCATGTGGCAGCATCACTTAAATGAGAGATGCACAGCTGCCTTGCTTTATCTTTTTTCGTCTGTTGTTCAGGCAGAGGTGTACATCCCAGAGGTGTGTGGGAGGGAAACATTCTTATTTCTGGAAGAAATATATTGCAAAAGAAAAGTCCAATGGCTTTTCAGATACAGATTAATAGAAATTAAATGGTTTTCCACTCCACATGGAAAACACAACTGAGAGGTATTTTAAAAGTTATGGGTTATTTGCTAGAATTTTTTTCTTTTCTCTGTTTTAGGCAGTCATGTAGATCAGTTAGACAATCTTTAACACCTTTCTGCATTGAGTTGACTCTTGATTTCTGCTGGATGCTCTCACTACAAATGATTGTTGCTTTTACTTTACTATTCAGTCACAAACATCCAAATTTGTAGGGTCTTGAGCAGTGAGATCAGTTCCTCCACAGATCCTAACCCTCATCTCTCCTTGGCCCTTCCTGTTTTTTCCAGCTCAACAACTTGCCTTCATGGACCATCCAGCTTTCACTGGCTTTCAGCTGACTATTGAAATAGATGACAATATGAGCTAAAATAATCCAAGCCATACACACTTGTCCAAATCTCAGGCAGAGAAGGCATCTCCGTTAATGTTATAAGAAATTCACACAGCCATGCGGTTCGTCAGCATGTTCCCTATGATTTGTTACATCTTTCTGACAGTCGAGCATCAATTTAGAAAGGCCCTGCAATGAACTCAGAGAGAAGCGTCACTCAAGGTCAAGTGAAGGAGGACACATTGTAATGCTGAGCCAGTCTTAACTAACAGCTGCTGGCCTGAGTGGGGTGGATGTAGATGTACACCCTTCTCAATTCTCCTCCTTGCTGGCGAGTCAGAGGTAAATTGTCTTGCGTGCTAAGGGATTTGTCTTCTGCAAAACACCAGGAGGAGTACTAGCCAGTGTCGGCTGCAGAGCACACAATCTCATTAATGAACAGAATAACCAGATTTCATACTGTTTATGGGGCTGAGGCCACTGCAGGCAGACACACTGCCAAGCTGGGGGTGAGCCATCCCTTCTCACTAGGTCTGTCTGATGCTGCGGGAGAGGTTCGAGATACACTTTACCTTGGAGATGTGCCTTATTTACAGCAAGCCCAAGTATCTCTTCACAGTGCTGTGCTTTGGCAATATAAACAGTCCTGAAGTGTTTTACACTGGGAGGCCACATTTTGGGGACGATAAATGAGAGCCCTCATTTTGATAGATACCAATGCAAGTGATTGTGGCACAGTAACATTTATAATGAGCAAAAACGCAGCCCAAACTGATAGTAGAGATGTTCTTGGCACTTCATAAAAAGTTGGAAATAATTATTAGAGCTAAAGGTTAAAAAAAAATAGAGCAGGTTATAACTGGGAAACATTAGAAGCATGTTGTCGAATGCCCCAAAAAGACTGTCTAGAAGGAAAAGTTTCTTGCTGTATGCAACAACAACCAGCTTAGAGGGAAAGTGAAGGAAGAGTTAGA
>JAOXXN010000471.1:47881726-47900561 GCA_026770055.1 Myrmophylax atrothorax
CTGCGAGTTGATATATACATACTTGTATTTATGTATCACTAGTTGTTATCACTCAACTATATTCTAAAGATTCACTTTCCTATTTTTAATACTCTTTTACTTAATCAAAATTTTCAAGTACTGAAAAAACTGAGGCTGTTCTGTGATGTCCCACAAGGAATAGCTTGTCATAATGTGACATAATTTTTCATTCAATTAAACACATAGATATTAATCTTTTATTCATGAGCTTAATCATGTACAAATATGAGCATGAAGGCATTTGTATTTTGGTTCTTCCTTCAGGGTCTGCATATTTCATTTCTAGGAGGTTTTCTGTTTGTTTTAGTTTAATGGCTGCTGGACACACCAAACCACATCATATATTTAGTTAGAATGTTTTGCCCAGAAGTGGTTTACTTTCAGAGAAAGCAACGAAAGTGTGTCTGCAGCAGGAACCCAGTAATTGTTTAACAGAGTAGCATAACACTATATTATGCCTTTGGGGAAGAATGAGAAAAAGCATCCTAAATTTCTAGGGGAAAAGAGAGAAGCGTTATAAAATTGAGACTGAGGAAGTTATGCAAAATTTTTTACCTTCTCCTCAGTTAATAGTGATATGAGCTCTCATGAAAACTAGACATTGGGCCTTTCTCCACCCTATTTGCATCAGGAAATATATATATAAATACAGAAGGAGCTTCTAAGATAGCTTGCTGGTTAGCAAACCCACATATGAGCATCCATCCTTAATGCACATGAGCAAGCCAGGAGCCTTCCCCTGTGCCATGGGCTTGCTTTGCATAAGCCCTGTCTGCCAGGGCTTAAAAGCACGACGGTGCCTACAGAGTTAACTTTGCACTGGTATCACTAAGAGTGGTCCTTGCTTCAGTGAAGGTTTTTTGTAATTGACTTTATATAAAAGGGATGAGAAGCTAGGTGCTGAAAATAGTAAGTGCCAACATGAATAAAACAAACCAAGGAAGTACTCACGTCAGCTCCCCCTGGAATAGCGTGGTCAAAGTTGCTTTAGGAAAGAGTACAATACCTCCAAAGAGCTTTCCATGCTGCCCCTCTGCTCTTCCTCCTTCCCCAGTCCCTTCACCACGTTGGCAGTGGACAAGGAGCTGGACTAGATGGCAGGTAACGTTCTTTCATTGCAAAGCTCTTCAGACTTATTACTGGCTTCCTAGGGGCTTGTGTACCTGGCAAAAATTAAAGCAGCTTCTTATATCATGAATAAAGGGGGAGAAATTGACCCTGACCCTTTTACAGTGATGTGAGGAGACAGTGAAGTGTGAAGAGAAAGACCCAAACTTCAACAGAGCTAGACTGTAGGTGAAGGGTCCTTCTCCTAGGGATTACATGCTTGAATTGACAAGCTGTGGGGGGAATAAAGTGTTGAGTTGTTTTGAGGCAAGCGGCCCCTCAGACAGACAAAGCCAATCTCTTCCTTTATATTTTGGCTTCCTTTGCAGAGTTTTGGATTTGCCTGTAGCTGTCCTTGCCAGCAGCTTGCAGCAAGGCAAACAAGTAGCAGACAGGCACACAGGCTCAGCTCCCAGTGACGCTAACCCCACTGGGAGGTGGTGCTGCTCTAGATCATACAGATTATCTAGCGACCCCCTCAGCACGGTCTTTGCCAAATTCAATCTTCCATACATAAGAAACTAAAAGCAAATAGCTGAGGAAAAAAACTTCAAAGATGCTACCAGGCTGTCTCCCAAGATACTATAATAAATATATGAAAGAAGGCAAGGGTAGTCCTTAAAATAGTTTTCAGATATCAGTGGCCTGGAAGTGAGGAGAACTTTGCAGCAGTTTCCCACAAGTGCAGCATGCGGCTGATTGCCCCACTGAGCATCAGACTCTTGTTTCTGTGGTTCACAGCGAGCTCCTATCTTAAGCTGGTGCTATACAAAGAGTTTGCTAATTGAGCTTTTAGAATTGTGTGTTTTGATAAAGAGATGCAGCTGTAAAAGTGGATGAGTCTCTAGGAGGGTATAGTTTGGGGGTTTTTTGTACTTCAATTACTTTAAGTATATTAACAGTACCATCTTACATTAATTGGGTAATCCTGGACCAAAGCATTTTATGGGCAACAAGAATTAAATACAATTTAGGTATAATTGACTTAAGAGGGCTTATAAATGTGTGTAGATTACAGGAATCCCCATAATTAGTCCCACAGCATTCATTTAATGTTGGAGTATTGTAGCACACAAATTATGAAGGTTAAAAGCAAAATTTCTTTCCAGCTGACACAGTGGCATTTCTGTAAAGCAATAATTTGAGTTATTACAGCATTCATTAATAATAATAAAGCTTTTAGTTTTCATAGTTCCTTTATTTATCTTCTTTACATTTTTCACAGTAACATAACTGATGTCAAGTTTCAGGTGTGTTCTACGTAAGTAATAAATATATTATAAAAATAGACCAAAAGAATCACCTCTGAAGTAAACTGTCAGCTGTGATGAAGTGAACCATTTGATCACACTCTTCAAAGACCCTTTTTATGCATTTTAACATATTAAGAAGAAGCGTTATAGTTAAATAACATACCCAGTCACTTATTCTTAACTCTTTTTAACCTTCTCGTTAAAGTGGAAATTATCAAAAGCCACCTCTCAAAGTGTATTCTTCATGCCTTACCCAATCTGAGTTCTAGAAAATGTAATTTTAAAAGTAATTCATTCTCACTTTGGGTTGTGTTTCACTGTCAGTATTGTGGCTAATTAGAAAGTGTATCTTTTATTGCAACTGACATTTTTACTTATTTGCCTTGTAAAATAAGCAACAGAAATATTTCACTTTTTCAGGGGAGTAAGCAGTTGCTGAACAACTACCCTGTCTACATCACTAGTAAACAGTGGGATGAGGCTGTAAATTCTTCCAAGAAAGATGGACGACGGCTCCTGCGCTATCTCATCAGATTTGTTTTCACAACCGATGAGCTTAAGTACTCATGCGGCCTTGGAAAAAGGAAAAGGTCAGTGCAGTCAGGAGAGACAGGTCCTGAAAGACGTCCTCTGGATCCAGTAAAAGTAACATGTCTCAGAGGTACTGCATCTTTTCGCTCAGTGTCCACCATATGTGATCTCATTTCACCACATTGGCTCTGGCTCAGTAGAAGTATTTGGCTGACAGTTGCAGAACTAGAAGGGGCTTCACAGGCAGGTGACAAGCAGCCAGAAACCCTCCACTTTCTTTTTATAGATACATACATATACGTATGTATGTATTACATATGTATTTTGGGTGGTTTATTGATGGGAGAAAACAAGGCTGCTTATTTGAGAGAGGAGAAATGCAAGGGCACATGACACTAAGGTACTTTAAACAAAGAAGCAAATCCCAACAATCCTGATTGCACTCTTTTATAGTAAACTATCAGGGTATTTTTTTAACACTGATACACAACAAAACTAACCAAAGAAATAATTATAGCCTAATGTGTAGAAAAACACAGTGCATCACTGGAGTTAGAAGCTAACCAAGTTTCAGGTGTCTTACAGGGTCAAGAACATCTACACATTAATTCCCGACAAAGTGTATACGGAGTCATTATTAAGAATTTGACTTCTTTTTTGGCATATTGATGCAACATTGCCTGAAAAAGTTAGGGAACAACTTTCCCCCATGTTTAGCCTGAAAAGGAAGGGGAGTTTTGCAAGCATTTCACAATGTCAGAGAGCGAAGATATTGGGATAGTGAGAGAAAGGGTACAGGCTGAGAAGAATGTTCTGTGCTTTCATTTCCTAAAATTGTTTGAAAGGCCTGGTACTAAGGTTAATAATAAAACATACAAAACAGGACTTTTTAAAGCCCAGGTAAAAATATCTCTTTAGTATCAACATTTGCATTTTATAAATATATGTTTATTATTTCTTTAATTAACTCTTAGTTAACTTTATAGTATTTTGTGAGCACATGCATGAAATTTTGGTTGAATGAACTCAAGAATATTTACTAATCAACGTAATGTAAAAAGCTATATTGTGGTCAGTCAGTGATAAAAATATCTTTAGTCATTCAATTGGAGTCCAAAGTGCTTATATACATCAGATGGATCCTCTTCTCATCTAGGGTAGAAGAATCCAACAGGGCTAAGTAGATAAGATTTGTGATTGGGATTCATTGATGTAACCAGGTAATGAACTCAGATTTTGCATACAGGCAAATTAGGCAGATAAGCTTTTTTTGTACTACAAAGGAATCTTTTAACCTGCTATATGATACTCTACCAGACCTTAATACTCTATCAGAGCTTATTTGAAGGGCAAATCCATTGCACACTGTGCTGTAGAGGTCTAGAGAAAGATTCAGGGTTCCAGAAGATTTACTGAGAACTGTAGGCTGGATAGAAATGCTTTAATACTTACTAAGTAACTTCAAATTTCACCTAATAATTTACAAGCAGAGTGTTGATACCCTTTTCTTCCCCTTTCTTCCCCCTGCCTCCCAAGATAAACAGTAAATCCACCTATACATGGACTTTTGTTTATGGCCACCCTCTTTTCTGGGGCACTGGACATACACAGTGTGGGGAACACTCCTTGGGAGAAAGAGGAAGAGTAATTTCTTTAATGTTCAGAAGCTTGAAGTGGAAGCCAAAACATTCAGTATGTAAGGACCAGCTAAGAGAGAAGAGTAGAGAGCTCTCCCTTTGGGCTTTCATGTGTGTGTAGGAACATGACAACTTTACCCAGTGCTGAGACTTGGCCACTGGCTCCTGCCCATTTACAAGCCAAGGTAGCAAGTGTCTGACTAATTCTCAGCCAATGGCCAATTACACCTTCCTACCACAGCAGAGAGTGCAAACTGGTTCTATGTACTCAGAGTAGTTTAAATATCTATAAACATTTTTAATGTATTCCTACAACTGACTGGTGTCTGGAACCAGCTTTAAAAAAGACTGACATGCTTAAATTATAGCATTACTCCTTTACGTGGTAACCATTTCTCTAAGAAAGAGATAAGTCTGTGGAGGCACATGTGAGCATAACTAGGAAGAAATTACTGTTGCCTGTGCAGATTTCCAGGGAAATGAATTTAAAACAGGGATTGCTATCACTGTTGCAGACACTGCTGGAGGAACTATGCAAAAATCACATCCTAATTGTCCAACAGATGAGATACCTTGCAGGCACAGGAACTCACGTAAAAGCACAGCAGTCCCCATCTCGAGATGTGGTGACAGTAATGAAGTTACCTTACACCACTTATTGTGCTGTTGGCTTGTCAACAGTAGAAAATAGAATTTGAAAATATCCTGGAACACACAATACTGCATGAGGGAATAACTAATATTACAGAATAAATAAGAAGCTCAGTTTCCATATGAGTTATAGTGTATGCAATATCTCTAATAAGGTGCCCTCACATTTAAAATCGTATTTGGATGTTTCGAAGTCCAAATACACCTATTTGAGCTGTGTCTAGCAGTTATAACTCTAGAATTTGTAAGGCATCTTCTGCAAGGTCTAGCCTAGTACATGTCAAAGATCTGAAAAATAAATTATAAAAAATGTAATCATCATATTCAAATGGCTGCATGTGGAAGCAGCAGCTACTTACGTAGCCAAATTACATGCAGTACAATTCATTTTCTCCTGCATTGAAAACTATTGCAAGGCTCACCAACTCAGCCCTCTAATCTCATTTAGCTATTTCTAAGGCCATTTTAGTCTCTGTAAAAATAGGTGCAAAATACAGGGAGAGGAAAACAGCAGAAATTAAAAGACAAGATACCCCAAACAAAAAGGACCATCAAACTGAAATAATGGCAGTGACATTTTCCAGCAGGTTGTGGGCTCCTGCAGCCTGCAGGTGCTGAAGCAGCCAGCAGAGGGAGGTCATAAAGATCCACGACAGCAATCACCTTGAGGTATAGACACCAACAGGTTTCAAACTAAATACATCCCATTCATGTACTTCAATATGTATTGCACATGCTGAATCACGGCCTTCACTCTGAATTAGTTCTCTTTGTTTCCACAATAAGGGATTTTATCTCCAGGTCCCATGCGCCACCTAATTAGCTCAGATACAACAGCATACACTGCATGTGGAGAAACACACTTGTGCAGCAATAAAATAGGTCCAAGTGGCATTATCATGGCATCCCCCATAAGGCTTTAATTCTGCTTAAGTAGAGGAGCAATACCCCTGTTTATTTCACATGAGCTTTTGATGCCTGGGGGTTAATGAATGTTGCAAAGACAAGCTGGTTTTATCCTTGCATGTTTTCCTGCAGAGTTCATTAGGATGCACTGTACTTCCAACCCGGACTGGTGGATGCCATCTGAAGAGCAAATAAACAAGGTATTCAGTGATGCAGTAGGACATGCTCGTCAAGGGCGTGCGGTGGGGACTTTCCTTCACAATGGGAACTCCTATTACGAAGGGACTGATCATCCAGGATCACAGGATGAAGTCTTCAATAGAGGTATGCAAGATGGATCTGGCGATTGATGGCAGTGAGAACCACCTCATACAACAGTAGCAACCACTTAATTTAGGAGAGACTATTTGTTAAACATACTTAACCCTGCTGTCATTTAGGAGTCCAAAGCACATTTGAACACATACTGCATACATTTCAGCTTCTCCATCTTACCACATCCCAGTTAACAGAAAGAAATTCATTTCAAGTCCTGCATTATAAGACTTCTCAGTGCCTGTTATTTACAAATACTTCATAGTACCCTCAAAGGGAAAATGCAGTTCATTTTGTCTAGTTGTAGGGGAAAGGTCATTAAAAAATACAAAAATAGCAAAAGAAACAGCAGCTACTGTCTCTTCTGCCTATTGATAACAACCCCAGACCTGACCCAGAACAGCTGGAGGGCTATTTGTTTTCCCTGAGCAGGAGATGTGATAACAAGTTTGCACACTTACAACAAAAAAGAAGTGGTCTCCCATTTCCTAACAGAAAAGAACATAACTGTCAATGCTACCTTAAAATACTGCACAAGATGAAAAATTCAGGGACTTCCTTAGCCAGCTCTGCCAGGAAATTAAGCTTCCGGGTGAAACAGCGGCACTCATCAACAGCAGAATCCTTCAAGGACCCAGCACAATAACAGGCACTTCTAACAGCTAAAAATTGCATTGTATATCAGATAGACAGTATATTTGTTCAGATTTCTAGAGGAGTAGAGTTGATCATGACAGTTTTCATTAAAACAAGATTGCTAAAAACAAATTGCCATTTCAGAAGACAGATTTTGTGTTGTCTACTGCTATTCTGCAGCCATACTGTGTAGCTTTAGAGACTTCAAATTGCCTTTTCTTGGCTTTACTTTCATTTGGTTTTTATATCCATTCCTTGAAAGACATGAGACAATGTGCTGGTTTTGCTCAGAGTTGGATTCAGGGCGGGGTTGGGCAAAAAAAGCCTAGTTTAGACTTCTGCAGTCTATAAACATGCAGTCCAAACTATGTAAGAGCTATAAGAAAAGAGCTGTTGGAGCAAGAATTCACAATGGTGCACAACATTGGAAGCAGATACCAGCTTTAAAAACAAAAAACAGTCTGCTAGAAACCTTTCATTTTAAAGGTTTAGGAGTCCATTGTCCCTCCAAATTGATGCACTCTAGAATGGGCAATGCCAAAGAAATTATACCTTTCCTTTCCACATTAGGGTGTTTGCATCTTCTTACCCTTGTGTGGTTGCTCAGGCCCGTGCTGGCATCCTTTACAACCAGGAACAGCTCTTCTTGAGACAGCATTTCCCCACTGGCAGGTACAGAGAACTGTTTTTTGTAAAGAAAGCTCACTTCACTTTTGACCATCCTTAGTGCTACCTCATCAGCGTTGACTCTTCTGAATACATCTTTCACACTCCTCAGCTTTCCTCACTGCCTTGTGCAAGCCATGAGAGTAGCTACTAATTGCTCCTTTTAGCCATCTCTTTCCTTCCCAACCTTCTACCTGTGCACCAGGCAAGGCAGGAGGCATCCACAGCCCCTTCCCCAGAGATCAGGAAGGGCTCTCTGGAGTGCAGCGCTTCTCTAGCGCCAGCATGGCCGTAGGCACTCAGCTCACCCACACAATAGCTTCTTCCTGCCATCTGCCTCCTTTTTGCCTGCAGCTGTGATTGGTCTCTCATGGCCCATGGGACATCTCAGGACATGGGCTCCACCATGCACTGACAAGACCTCGCTCAGCCCAGGATATGCTTTAGGCCCTTAAATGTCCAATACCTCTTGGTTCATTTTAATTTTGATGGTTTTTTAAAAGGGGGTTCAAAGACACTGACTGGACCCAAATTAACTTACTTATTTTCTTAATGTCAATTAGCAATTTAGTCACACAGGACCTCACCTATACCAAGGGGTTTGGAACAGCATCCCCTTATTACAGGCAGGAGGTGACTTTCTTGGAGTGGTCAACGGCACATAGTGGCCTCCAGAGAAGAAACTCAGTGTACAGAAATGTCACAGTACAGATATCCTATAGTAGCTTTTCAATGTTGAACTTACACTTTTTTAAAAAGAACTATTATAGAAGATGTTACATTGCTCAGATGGTGTAAGTCTTGCTGGTCTATGTTTAATGTGGTGACAAATGCCAGAACTATTTGGTAGAACATGTCAGAACATGTGAGTCAACATTATACTGTAAATTTGTCCACAGCGATATGTATCATGCTGTATTTTTGTAAACATTGTGATGGTTTCCTTTCAGATGTTTAATTGTATGTTGTTAAAGATACAAACATTTCATTTTTAACAGTCTCAGAACAGAACTACGGGACTGGACAGATGTCTCAATGACCTGAAGGTTTGCTGAAATAACTAGTTAGCCTAGCTTTATTTTTAGAGTAAAAAGCGTAGCCAGCATCCTGAAACCATTCACAAGCCTCTACTCTCATACTGTGCAAAATAACCAAAAGTATAATTTCATCCTGAAAGCCAGTTTGGCAGTAGCAATGGCTTTGCAGGTTTGGACCTTTTTTTATGAACAGGATTTTGCCCTCAATTGCTTATGTGCACTGGCCAGTGACATAGTCACAGACACCAGCTCATATTTTTGTTCATGTTTGGTTTTAAAGTAACTGAGTATTAAAACTTTCCTCAGTTGTCTGTCTTTAATTGCCATCATGACCACTTGACCCACTCATTTCATTTATAAAACTCCAAACCTTCCACAGCAGCTTATTCCAGTTAATTTTTTCATGAAGTATTATAAATTCATACACATTGAAGTATCTCAATATCCTCAATGTTAGGTACAATAGTATGGGACCTGAAATAATAGATAGCACATAAGCCTTTGCAGAGCAAGATATCCATATGTAAGTAGTGTGCTTTGTAAGCCAGCACATACCTTCCCAGCTCTGAATGTAGACACAGGCTTGTGACAGAAGGAAACTGCTATCTATCATGTCACTCCAGAAAGTCCCAGGAGGATAGAGATTCTTGTCTTATCCTTCCATACGCTTTAATCTTACTGTCATTTATGTATCTGCTTTCTCTCAAACTTTGTGTAGCAGTACCGCACGCCCATCTGTGCCAACATGCCTTTGCTATATTTTCTATGACAAATATTTGTGGAGAAACTGTGATTAAAAAAACATTAATCCTGATATTTTTATTGTTATGGTGTAGTTAATTCTATGAATACTTTCTAATGATGATTGTACTGTGTAGAGTAAATACAGGTTAGGGATAGACCTTCACCAGATATTGTACAAAAAAAGTGCATAGTGTAATATAGACTAGTAAGGTTTTTGTGACAATTTCTATAGGATGTGTGAATTGTTTTCTATGTGGCAACACACATTTCTTTTAAAGAATATAAAATCTTAGAAAATTTTTTAAACAGTCAATATTTTTTAATTATAAAGACATTTGTTACCTACTGTTTAATATTTCAGGTGTTAATTCTAATTTGAATATTCGTTTTATTACTACATACCTCCAGTTCCATTTGTTCTGTTGCATAAAAATGCACAATAAAAGTTAGTCTCTGGTTAACCTGTCTCTCTCTTTCTCTATAGGCAGTGTTGTGTTGGTGTGATACCCATCACAACTAGTTCTCACTATAAATATATATTAAAAGTTTTAGATTTATATAAAAAGCTAGAGCGTTTTCTTTTGCATTAAATGCTTGTTTGGTATGGCACACTGGCGAGCTCAGTGAAAGATCATGAAGAATTCAAGTATGCACATAAAATAAATCATTTTCAGCTCAAAATACAGCCACATAGATTTATGTGCTGCTTAGACAGGAAGACCACTCAAAGGAGGTACCCATCTGCAGTCTTAAGACCTGGATTTTCAAGCAGTGAAGTTTAAATCCCATTTTAATTCAAAATTCATTGATGGCTGAATGTAACGTTTCCTGTTCTTTTAAAAGCTTTAGAGAATCCTGAATCCGGATGATTTGTAGAGGAATTACAGTGACAAACATTCGCCATGGCAGACCCCTTCTGCAGGGCTCTGAAGCAAGATGGGCTTGGCTGCAGGCTGTTGTCAGCCATTTTAACTTGTTGCCAAATACTGCCATTATAAAACAATGCTTTCAGGTGCCTATGATGCTGCAAAATTAACTGGGATTGAGTGGCTATTTTCTAGATAGGAGGGCTTCAGCCTACTGTATTTATTTTTTTGAAATTAGTGAAAACTGTTATTAGTGAAACCTTCACCAAAATATTTTCAAGTGATTCTGAGAAATGTAGGCAAAAAAATCTGTATTAATCCTTCTGGGGAAAAAAATTATAATTACCTCCTCTTGGAGAAACTCTGACTTCCAAGACTTTTGGGTAATGGCTGGAAATGTTAAAGGGTAGATCCAGATGCAGGAGTGAACAGGACTGGGTTGTGGGAAAACCAGCAGGGTACATACGTAAGGAACCAGAGGCAGCAACTGGGTTTTTGAAGTTTTATAAGAGAGATTAGGTCTAGCAGCAGAGCCTGTAAGAAGTTGGTACGTGTGAGAGGCAGCACACGGGGCTGGGCAGGGGTAAGGAAGAGGTACCTGGGATGGGGAAGAACCAGGGATGGGAAATAAGTGAAGAGGAACGCAGCACAGATTTGGGTTGTAATTCAGTAATGTCACATTTTTTCACTCTTCCACTAAATACCTGTTAAGTATACTGGTAAGGCAATGGTTAAACTGTGGTCCTGCTGTGCCACAGAAGCACTGCCCACCTGCTGGCAGTTACATCTTTGCTGAAGCACTAAGATGTTCCTGAAGAGATCATTTAAGGTCCAGGTCAGACATTGAATCTCATGCATATGAAGGAATCTGGTTTTTACCTAATTTGTTTAGAACAGGCTCACATGCAAGCTCAGTCTTTGTAATCTTACACATTGCAAAAATCTTGCCCTCAGGAGTTCAGATAGGCAAGAATGGCTGCTTTTTCTGCCTTCTTCCCTCTGCTCAGGCACTGACTGAAGCCAGTGGACTGAGGACTTAGAATAGGAAGTGCTTTCATCACAGTGAGAAGACTGAAACATCAGTCCCAGGGAACAGAGCAGGAGGCAGCACATTTCAAACTTCAGCCCACTGTGCTCAGGATTGAGACAGTTTTACCTCTTCTTTCATAGGGGTTTTGTGAAGATTAGTGCTACTGAAGAACCAGAGCTATAGACCACTAAGCTCAACAGAAAAGCCCTCAAAGACAGCAAGGAGCCTTCAGACTAGTTTGAGTGCATGCAGTACATAAAACCAGGCCAGACCAAATGAGGTAAAAACAAATACCAAATCACTGATCAAGAAGCACCATCCTCCTGGAGGAGGCTGGGCACAGGGCAACAGAAGCAGTGTAGAGCAGACATGAGGACCCCCAGCCACAAGGAGACTGACATACATTGGCACAACAGCATTAATTTTGCTCTCTCCTGAGTCCTTAAGACAGTGGCTTCATAATGCTCTTACCACAGCATTGTGATCAACTAGCTCATGCAGCATGGACAATACTTGGTGAGTAAAACCTCTGTTTGTAAATATGCACATAGATATCTCAAAGAGAGCAGGGAAGAAAGAACTCCTCTGTCCTTATGTGACTCTTACTTCTGCTCATCTGCACCATGGGTAACTACAAAGGGTCCCCAAGTGCTTCAGAAGGAGCAAAATGTGAATACAGCTGCAGGTGACAATCATATAAATCCTAAGTTATTGATAGAGCAAACCAATACCACTGATGTGACTTGGCCACTGCTTTAGTGGGGCCTATTCAAATCAGCATCTCTGCTCTGTCTTTGTTATTTCCTAGCAAGTTCGTACATAAACAGCTCTCCAGGGATAAAGCTTCCCTGCTGCAGCACGAAGTCCCTTGGAATACTGGGCAGATCTCTGTATATGACCTTGCCCCATGAAAACATAACCTCCTACAGAGACTCTTCAACATCTGAAGTAAAAACACAGCTTCAACTGCAAACATGTGGTGTTAAGGGAGAAAAAAAAGCCACACCAGCAGATTAATTACCTCAGTGAAGGGAAAAAAATCTGACATGAACTTACACAACAGTGTTGGGAAAAAAGCTAAAAAACCTTTTTGTCCCTAAAAACACTTTAAACTTTCCCTCTCATCTGACAGATAAAACTGCCTAAACCTAGGCTATCTTTGTAGGAAAATGGAAACAAACAGGTTTGCTAATGACTCAAAGTAGTTTCCCATTAGAAAAGTTAATAATAGATTTAGTTCCCATTTAGGAACAGGTTTAATAGCATAGCAGAAAAGTCTAATTAAAGCTTTCAAAAATACCTAGTAACCTGAGTGAAATATTGAAGTCTTTTTGCAAAAGGATATGAAAGAGCCAACAACTGAAGTACTTATTGAACTGATGGAAGAGGGACTTTTTTATTTTCTAAAAGATAATCCAAAGTAAGAAGCAGAAAAGCAAGCAGTTCCAACAGTTTCTTGACAAAAGAAATGTGACAGAAACACCCAGGGTACCTTTCCCATCCACAGCATCAGGAAGACTGTTCCAGGCTGAGACTAATGTCCAGGAAAAAGGTTAACCTTGGCATGTTTGTAAATCCACCAAGTGCTAGACAGAGCATTGCTGCGCATCTTCCTCAGTGATCCAGAAGTGTCCAATTGCCTACCAAACAGATGGAGCTCCTGGAACATAGACTCTGGAACTAGTCTAGTCTATGTTGAACCACCCAGGGACTGAAGTTCTACAGCAAAGGTCACAACCAAGGAAATCAGTGCAAGGCATAAAAGGGAAGAAGGGATTAAAGCCACAGCATTACCAAAATGTCTTTCATCAAGGTTTCCAAATTGTGCAAATTCATTAAGATCTTCTTCCACAGTATTTACTTTTGCTGAGATCTCAGTTCTCTTTCACAAGAAATATGATCAGTGAGGTGCAAATCTACAGCCAAAGATACCTACATACAATTATAACATGCAAAGACACAAGTTCATATATGCATGTATTTGTATGTGCATCAAATGCAAGTTGGGCTTTCTATATGACTGCCTTGGGAAAAAAAAGAACCAACATTTTGACCTTAAACTTGATGCCTTGTGTATCCTGAGTGGCCTGATTTATTTCAGTGCTAAACTGCTGTTCAATCAGTTTTTTGGGTGAAAAAAAGAAATATTTCTCTAAAACACTGAATATCAGTTTAAACTAGAACACCAAATAACATTGAAGCCACCTCATTGGTAGGAAGGAGAGTCTAGAAAAGATCTGATTACGTCTCAATTCAGCACCAGAACTGAAGGAGTCTAAATTAAAAAAAAAAAAAAAAAGAATCACAACAAAGCTTGGGTAAATCAATATAGGTAATTTACCAGAAGCCATGCTGTCACGACTTCTGTGAAGGCAGAAATTATGTCGCTTTTCCTAAGGGTTTCAAAAGAAGTTTAATTGAACAGCACTGTTAAGATCACCTCCAACCAGCCAACTGCAAGGTCCCACTTCAACCCATTATCCACCACTTAACATGATTATTTAAGAATGTCCTTTCAACGAATATCAGAAATGGTAAATACATGAATTTGAAGATCCCAAGTTACATCACGTAAAAAGACAGCTCTCTCCCTCTTTCGAACTGGCTGAGGCCACTTGTCTGGTTATTCAGATAGCCCAAAAAGACAGTCCAGTATTTGGACTTGACCTCAGATAGACAAGAGACGAGGCCCTGAAAGTCTGTCCCTTCTCTGCTCAGGCAAATCTTGGTTCATCAGGAAAAAAACCCAAACCAACCACACAAACAAAAACCACAAAAATCCTCAAACAAAACAAAGCCAATAAATATTCCTTGAGAGTCTCTCAACTATGAAAAGAAACATCTTTGGCAATCAGGACATTATGCTGCATAGCCAAAATCTTTCCTGCAATATCTTGCTTGACCCCCTTACTTCTGGTATCTGATACCATTCAGACAAAAACTCCAGAGTTTTTCAAGCTTCTCCACTTCATCACCCAGGCTTCTGGCATTTTTTTACTTTTCTTCAACTACATACAGATTTTTTTAGCCCAATTACAAGTAGTTCTTTCCATAACTGGATAAACCACCAGTTTTATCAGTATTAGTGATAAAAAGTGGCACTTTAATGAATCAGACAGTACATTAAATCCCTTCTAAGCTGACTGATTTCAAGCTTTTTCTTAAGAGGCTTGGACAGCTTTGCTGGGATTGTGAACCTACAGTTACTGTGCGAGTCTAATACATAAACACAACCTCTTCAAGGAATTTTCTCCATAGCCTGGACTATACACAGACATGCAACCCAAGTGTATTACTACCTTTCTTCCTGTCATCCTTACTTCTGGATCAGGACAGGTAGTCCAAACTGGGTACAGCACCAGGGGGGCCTCTGAGACAGGCAGAAAGGGCTTTCTCTGTACTGGGGAATAAACTGCACTCTTTTGAGTATGGGGAGAGAACAGGATGAAAGGGGGAGTTGCCAGTACACAGCACTAATAAACAGAGCTTGGCTCTCCTGGGCAGGTTGCTCCTTAACTGTGTCTGCACTGTCAGCATCACAAAGGCAAACTGAATAACTAGTACAAATAGATGGATATAAACTTTGTTTTGCATCCATAAAAGTTATATGTATTTTGAATTCAGAAACATAGCGTATCATCAGCTGCCTAAAGCCATTGTTACTGCTTACCTTTACAATATATATGCAAAAGTGCTTAAATTAAGAGAATGCAAACTTTACCGGCTATGTAACATTTTACTGAATAATTACAAGTTCCATACATGATTCAGAATGTACCAAATTCAAGTATAATTACAAAACAAGAAACATATGCAGGTAAGTATTTAAATGGCTACACCTCACAAATCAAAATTACTTCCCCATACTAATACAGAGTAACCAAGACACAGAATGAAAAAGCCAATAAAGCAAGAAGGGGGTGGCAGGAGGGAGGGTGGTGAATTTGATTAAAAGGCTGCATGGAAAAATAGATTTCAACTTTGAGATTGCCCTTTGAAAGTTCTACCACCAGTGAAAATCCTCCCTGTTGAGTTTCAAATTTAATACAATTTTGGCAATAGCTTTAGACACTTTTCAAATGCTCTCAGTCCTTCAGCATATTTAATTTAAAAAGAAACTTAAAAAATCCCCTTTATATTACATCATTTATACATCATTGCATTGTTTTTCTTCTGACTTCAGATTTGAAGCAGCTGATCACAACCTCAAAAGTTTTAAACATAGTCTAAATTTACATTACAATAATCAAACTTTATGGTAGAGTGTGGACCTGTATTCCACTATTTTAACAGACTCCTTCTTCCCGTAACAGCACTTTGAATGTTGGCTGTACAAAAATTTGACTGGGCTCACTGCTAGTGTAATGCTTATAAAAAAGTAACCAAGACCCTTTATTTTAATTGGTGGCTTCGACTTACACAGAAAAAAATGTCCACAAGCACTAATGTAATACAGAATATTTTCTGCCTATCTATAATAATCTGGTACAGTATTTGTCTGTGGTATTTTTAAAAACATACATCCTTTTCACATTACATTTTTAATGTTTTAACTACTTTTCAGAATGTTATTTAATTAGAAATCTTGCTTATCCACAGACATTTAAACAACCTAAAAATGTGGGCTGATGTATTTGCCAATGGTTACAGTCCACTGCAAGAATTCTGTAGACATTAGAACAGAGCACCCTTTTTTCCAAAACATGTTCAGTATAGCACTTCAATAATTTTCAGTCTGAAAGAGTTAATTCATTTTCTCTTTAATTCACTCCAGCTCCCATTTCCACAATTAACATTACTTACTCTCCACCCACCAAACACATACCTCACCAACAAAGCTCCATTCTGAGACTACACCATTACACTTAGCAGTAAAACTAAGTCTTCAGAGGACAAATACGTTTGTACCTACAAGGCTGAACACCATATTAGGACATAGTTAAACAGAGGCACTGATCTTCAGTATGTGAAAAAAAATATGAATTTTCCTAGGGGTGGGAAGAAGGAATTACCCAACAATCAGAATATTGCTACAAGAAACAGAATTACATACTGCCTAGTTTTATGCATTCTAATAAAATACCATTTCTTACTGGTTTTTTTTTTCCTTTTCCAATCATCATTTCTCATTTCTGGATAAGTTTTTTGAATTGTGTTCATCCTTTCCTATTCCCAAGTGCTTAACATCTTGGGTCTTTTCCTTCCTTGTGTTCTTTTCATTTTACCCCACACTTTTGAGTTTTCCTTTTGCTTCAGCAAAGCCTGGCTGAGTGCAGTTTCTATAGTCCTTAGAATCCTTTAGAGCTCCTGGCACATTTTATTTTCCTCAAAGGATATGCATTTCAAAATCCATTGTGTTTTGAAGCCTGGATTCCTAATTCCTTTTTTTACGTCATAAAGATTTATGTCTCACTAACAAAAAAGGAAAAATTATTTAAGGTATACAACTCTTCTATTAAAAAAAATCTTTGTGGTACATCTCCACTTCTCATTTACATTACGCAGGTACACTGCAGGAGAGATGTTAGTGGTACCCTCTATTCAGAGCTAGAAATAAGAATGGAAGCAGCACAATACTTAAGCTAGAAGGAAAAAAAGCACATTGCCATTTTATATTCACTTCTGTAATTCTTTAGGAATGCACAGAAGTGCATGTTTTGTTCAGGAATCAGTATTTATCAGTTGTTCTACCAAGCCAATATGCCTTAAGAACATATGACAGTAAAAGGAAACACTTTGCTTTCAAATTCTAAATAATATCCGTCTGTGGTTTCTTCTATAAGGAACACATCTAAAATCAACTTTAGAAAAAGGGTTACTTCATTTAGATTTTTCAAAAATTACCACACTTCCAATGCACAAAGGCCTAAAAACTCTTTGCATGATGCCTGTATTTGATGTACTCATTATTATTAGAGGTACTTCCATAATGTGTACTTTTTTTGTCTGTTACAGAAAACAGAAAAAGCAGCTGAAATCATAAAAAAGAGAACACAAAACTGCAATCAGTGTACAATCTAGACAAAACATACCTAAAAACCTTCCCTGTACTCTCTCTTACCAAAGAGGGGGCCGTAAAAATCTCTTAATAAAAACTGAGGCTGCAGATACAGCTGAAAAAACTGCTCCTGCCATGAATGAGAAAATTCTGTTTTGGCTAATATGGTTTGTAGCTTTTAAGACAGCAATCATTATTATCAACTATAAATGATCAAGAAGGACATTACAAAATCCAAAGACCAAGAGTAGAATTTAGCTCTGCTATTAAAAACATAAGATGCTCATTATGGCTTGCTCTTCTAAAAGAGTCACTTTTAAAAAGCAATAAAATCTGTGTGGAAATTAAAGGACAGAAAAAAACAGAGCCTAAGAAAAGAAGATGAAGGATAGAAACTTGTCATTAAAAAATGTGTTCTCCTGTTCCATGAGTCCCCACTGCTTCTAGCCTAGAACACAAAACAGCAAACAGTCCCTTTAACACAGTGGCCCACTGGAGTATTTACTGCTACCATATCCTTACTAAATGCTTTAGAAAGTGGAGGGGGAGAGGGAGACCACATCAAACACTGAATTCCAGTGTATAAAGGAGAAAATTTAGACTTGAAATTCATTCCTGGGAGAAGATAATCACTTCAAAATTTTATCTTTTACAGAAAAACAAATTCTACAGAAAAACAGATTATTAGCATCTGGTCAACCTGGACTTAAAAATATATTAAGATCATTCAGTATACTGGAACACGAAGACAATTTTTTCAAACATCTCAAGTTTTACAGAATTGAGACACTGCACAGCATGTAAAGAACCTTTCACAAAGCAGAGAGGGCAGTATTATTTTGAACACAATTTGAAAATATAGAACTTGCAAGGCCAGTCTACAAAAATGATTTTAAAACACCACACCTTTATTGAAAAAATCCTAGAACATAACTTTATTGTTAGGTAAATCCCTACTGCTTTTGCTTAAAATCAATCCAAAAGAATCATTACATAATTGCATTTGTGATAAAGAAAAAATCCACTCCTCCACACTTAGTAAGTTTTCTTTAATTCTATAATATAAATGTATTTGCTAATAATTTCCCCAAAAAGACATTAAAACAAAAGTAAACTAAGTCCTGGACCCACATCACCTCAAGTTTTTGACTATAAATGCAATTAAAGAAAAAAGCAGTAAAAATGTCAAATCTGTCAAAAGCAGTCTGCAAATTATAACATATAAATTAAAATGTAACAGCTTGGAATTACTTTGCCTTTCCAACCTGACAGGTTCCACGAATCAGTATTTTCATCCATCTGCACAGCATGTAAACTTACAAGGTACTGACAAAACCAGTCTGCAATGCCTTTGTGTAGTACATCACCATCCAGGTCATTTTAAAAAATGGAAGTGGGTCCTTAAACTCTTAGACTGTAATGAACCCAAAAACATTC
>JAOXXN010000471.1:47907760-47924388 GCA_026770055.1 Myrmophylax atrothorax
TCACAATACACATGTACTAGCTATATTGCAATAACACTAATTGTATTGTGATCCCAGTAAGATTAATTTTCAGCTCACATACAGCAGCCAAATTCAATATCTGAAACTTTAATCTCCTAATTCCTAAATGCATTTTGTTTACAACCCTAGTATATTAACTATGTGTAAGTCAACTAATACTATGTAATCATACTTGTTGATAAAATCCTACAATTAAAAATGTGAGAACTTCCCTATTCTCTGTTAAAAGTTTAAGTTCAACTTACTTGCTACTGCATAGAGTCTTTGTGTGTACACATGATACTATGTAACCATGTTTAGTACCCTCAATTCTGAGGTAAGGAACAATAATGTATTGTTAATTACTGAAACACTGAAATTACAGAAGTGTACCTTCCTGCAGTTGGTAAAGGTAGGACCTTTTGAAAAAAACTTCAAAGATACATTTGATATAAGAAAAAGTTATTGTGTTTGGAATTAATTTTT
This sequence comes from Myrmophylax atrothorax, assembly GCA_026770055.1. NCBI lineage: Eukaryota > Metazoa > Chordata > Aves > Passeriformes > Thamnophilidae > Myrmophylax > Myrmophylax atrothorax. The sequence goes on from JAOXXN010000471.1 coordinate 47,908,247, forward strand.
GATTGTAGTGAATTGTTGATCATGACTTAATAAAATACACCAATCTGTAAATGCTGAAATTGTATATTTATTTAAAGGTTCCTAAAAATACTAAAATATGAAAGCTGTAACATGTTTATATTTTGGTCCTTTGAAAAATTCTGGTTTTCTATAGCAAAGTTTTGTTCCAGTTTCTTAGATATGTGATGTGTGAATATAGGTAGTAAACAAAAACCTTCATTTTTTCAGGGATAAGAAGCAAACTCAAGACCAAGATATATTGTGATGCATTTGAACAGTGAAATAAACATAAAATACTCGATTTTTTTCTAATTAGATTGACAAAAACTGTTTATCTTTAAAGCTAAGAGAATTTAAAACTGCCACTGCAGGGTAAGTTTCCATGTTTCAAGGCCGGGGGGGAAAAAAAGGTGACTAAAATAAGGTATATAAATCACACAAATTTCAAATTTTTGACATTTTTGTCTCTGACATGTCCAAAGCAAAATAACTATAAAATATTCCAAAGACTTTCAGTTTTATTAGCAAAAAAATGCAATCTTGACAATTTGTTCAATTCTAACACAAAATTTGGAGTGAACTGCATTGATGAATCTGAAGTACCAAACTTAACCTCTGTTCATTTTGCTGATTGTGCAGTTTCACAGAATCCTTACATTTGCATGCCCTTGCCTTAAACATATTTACTCCTTCCAACTAGAAATGTTTCTTTTCGTCTGAATGTTTATAAATCAGAACTAACTTCACAGTTGGTGCAGGAAGAAGGCATGTGTCTTGGAAGGTGCCTGCTAGAATGAACTGATGAGAAAAAAACAAGAGACAAGAAATTTTAGGATGAACAATCGCAGGAAATTTTTATGGAGTACTCTTGCAATACTCAGGGTCAAGGAGAGGAAAGCACACTAAAAAAGATCATGAACTAAATATAGAGACACCAAAAAACTGATCTTTGTAAATATTTAAGCAGATTAAAAAAAACTATCAGCTTCCTGATAGCAATATAGACTTTCCAGCTCCATTCAAATTTACACAGCTATTCTGTGGAAAGGTACCAAATCAAAATAGTATTGCCTGGAGTAACCTAGCTGGCATCAAACTACCTCATCACAAAGACAGTATTTAAGATAACAGATGTGGTTACTGAAGAGAAATTGAAGCCATGTGATTAAAAAACACTGAAGACATATCAAATGCCTTTAAGAGCTAAGCAAGAAGATAACAAGTGGTATTTGATATCCTCATTAAGCAGTAAACTGGTAAAATGCAGTGAAATGACGCATATTCGGCAAATATGGAGGGAAAAAGTCTACTGCATATAATCTGTCCAAGAAAGGCAAGACTGAGTCAAGAGGAGAAAAATCAGTAATCATTCCAAAATACAAATGTGCATGCTAAAACTTAAGCTAGAAAGCTTGCTTATGGAAGCTTCTGGAAGGTTAGTAGACAGCATCAGTTTGAACTAGGGAAAAAAATCAAGTTTCACATTAAAGAAAACTTTGTCAGGGAACATCAAGTTACTGGGTTTGAGCAATCAGTTGTAACATTTTTTTTTTCCTCCAAATCAGACTGACAGATTTTCCACTGTAACAGCTACTGAGCTGTTAAAATGAATTAAAATTAAAGATGAAACCACAAAGAATAGTTTATGCCTAGGAATCTGTGATTACATTGCATAAAAAAAGAATCAGAACAGTCCGTACAACATCACATATTTTATTTCACAGTTCTGAAAGGCTAATCTCCCACACTTTAGTTAAGTTGAACACAAGAAAGATCTATGCACCAAAGATGTCAATGAGAGTTAAGAATGGAATGTCTGTATATCAAAAATAAAATAAAATCATCTTCCAGATGAGAACAACTCTGAAAGCCCATTCTGGATCACAACTTAAATATGGGCTATAACTAGAAAAAACAAGAAAAATGAAAAGGGAAATAAATAGCCATGAGCCTAAAAGAGAAATTATGAAGTCCAACAAACTGATAGACAAAACATAATAAAATAACTGTTTTTAAGAGACTGGAAATTCATGTGACGAATGGCATACAGAAAGGGGCAATTGTGCAGCTACCACATGAGCTCTGGGAGATGGTTTACAGAATCACAGATTATGCCAAATTGGAAGGGACCCAGAAGGATCATCAAGTCCATCTCCTGCGCCTGCATAATAGGACCATCCCCAAAAGCTCACACCATATACCTGAGAGTATCATCCCAACATTTCTTAAACTCCACCAGGCTTAGTGCTGTGATCACTGCCCTGGGGAGCCTCTTCCAGTGCCAAACCACTCTCTGGGTGAAGAATCTTTTTCTAATATGCAACCCGAACCTCCCCTGACAACTTCAGGCCATTTCTTCAGGTCCTGTCACTGGTCACCATAGAGAAAAGATCAGTGCCTGCCCCTCCTCTTCCCCTCACAAGGAAGTTGTGGACTGCAATGAGGTCTCCTCTCAGTCTCCTCTTCTCCAGGCTGAACAGACCAAGTGACCTCAGCCCCTCCTCATATGTCTTCCCCTCACGATCCTTCACCATCTTTGTAGCCTTCTCCAAGAGCTTAGTATCTTTCTATGTTGCAGTGCCCAAAACTGCACACAATATTCCAGGTGAGGCTGCCCCAGTGCAGAGCAGAGCGGGACAATCCCCTCCCTTGACCAGCTGGCGATGCTGTGCCTGATGCCCCCCAGGACACGGTTGGCCGTCCAGGCTGCCAGGGCACTGCTGACTTACATTCAACTTGCCGTTGACCAGGACCCTCAGGTCAATTTCCATGGCACTTCTTTCCAGCATTAAAGTAGACCAGTACTCAGGAGTTTTTTCTTTTACATTTGGTGTTAGTAGGATATGTAAGAGTAGGGTATACTACTAAACAGCTTCATTTAATAAAAATGGGAGAATCTGAATGTTCAAGAAAATGCTGACACTCTTATGTGTCCACAGCTTATGTTGATGAAAATAATGCACAAGTGGCCTTTTGAGGAAATACTTGATGTTAAAAGACTTTCTCATTTCACACGAAAAAGCTGAAAACAAACAAACCTAAAAACGTAACTAATCGAAGGCTGGAATAAGAAATAAAAAGTTAGAGCATCTTTTTCCCTAAATTTTACCTGGTAACAAGCAAGGGTAGTATAAGTTCACATCATAGAGAACTCTAGATCAAGACCACGTGTCTTATTAGAAGATGTAAGTTAACTAACCTAAAGGTACCAGGCTTGTTACATGAACTTGGTCAAAGACAGCTGGCACTGAAAGAAATCAAAGCTGATAATGTAATGGATCTAAGAAAGACAAAGTGCATACAGAAGGCATGAGAAGTACCTAAACACGTTTCAGCTTCTAACCTCAAGAAAAGAACATGCAGTTTCTCATGAAGTCTTCATTTCTTCTATTTTTCATGCTTTTCTAAAATTAAGGCACTTGTTTAAAAAAAAAGCCTACAGCAAGGAGGAGATGAACTGGTCTGCTCTGCTGAGAAGTTAAAGCCACATACAAGATGGAATACAATATAAAATGGTGCCCAGACTAGGAGAAATTTTATTATTTCAGCCTGAGACAAGCAAGAACCTCCTATGCACTTTGGAAAGAAGAACTACAGAAGTAATGTACAATAATCATGTGAACTCACCTACTCTAACACAGCACCGCTGTCAAATGCTTCTCCATTCAGTCTAATGCAGGGCCACCACAAATATTTTCAAAGAATTTAGTTATTGACATGTGAAAATTTTAACACAATTCTATTCCAAATAGGAATCTTGTTTAGTTTCTGGAATAAAGGGCATGTTGTCCAGACCTCTTGCTTGCCACTGAGATGATGCAGTACATTGTTTATTTCTGGTATTAAGTAACGGGCTTGGGGTTTTTTCCTCCACACCTCAGAAACAACTACAAATAAAAAAAGCACTAAAATACTTCAGCTGATTTATACAGTAATATACTCCTGAATGAAGATTAAAAAGAAAACAAAAAGGGGTTTGCTTCTAAATCAAGGTTAGTAGGGTTAAAGCTAAAACAGCTCCTTGAAAAGCACTGAAGCCAGATTTCAGAATTACAATGAGCTGTAACTTTACTACAAATTGTAGACTAGCAAAGAAAGAGAAATTAGCATTGAGTTAATTTTATAAGCATCTAATATGCAGAATCTATTACATCATAATACCACTGCAGCACTTCCTGCCAGCTGCTACAGAATTCCAGACACTGAATATTAACAGTAACAGAATTTAAATATTTCAGTGCTAATAAACAATAAAAGCAACACAACAGTATCATTTAAGTGCTTGCATTTCATGCATTTGAAAACAGTTGTAAATTTCTGATGACTTTCTCATTAAGTCATTGTCAACTCCTGTATTTAATGTAACTGTTAGAACGTATCTGCAATATTATTTCAGCTGTGAAATATCCAACAGGTATGAGTATTCACTTACTGAATGTTTTAGCATGGAAATAGAAGTTAGCAGTAATATTCTGAAATCTCAGTACAGAAGAATCCACACTCAAAATAATCTCACCAGATTTTCCTCATTTAAAGTGCTTGAACTACTTTTTTCCTAATGTTATTTTCTTGCTTTTTGTAGCTCTTAGTAGAGATCGAGCTGTCAAGATTCTTACCTTACTACAGGATCACTTTCCAGTAACTCGGTGAGTCGCTGCAGTTGTTCAGGTTCAATGGATCGTCCCAGCAGGGCTTCAGTGTTAGTGTAGATTAGAAACGCTGACACAGTTCCTAACAAGGTTCCAACTCCAAGAGACCCCACACTGTCATAATATGGGTTTCCTAAACAAGATACGGCAAATTAGTTTAACAGACCATTTCTGAAACATAGCAGAGAATTCCAATTTCACATTGACAAGAGGACACAATTTTGAGGGATTCTTTGGTTTTTGCTTTTTGGTGTGATTTTTTTTAGTTGGTGAGGTTTTCCTGGTTTTTTTTGGTTGGTTGGACAGTTTTTCGAGTTTTTTTTTAATTCAGTGGCAGTTCTTTCCTACTGAGGAATAAGATGAAGCTGAAAGAAAACAAGTTATCTTAAGATAAAATCCTAAGTCCCTCCTGTCCCCCTGAAGGACTAATACAGGAGTAAACTCTCAACAGTTATATGGGTTTATATATTCATAGAGGTAAATTTATATACAAATATAATTTATATATACAGGTAAATTATATAGAGGTAAATTTATATACAAATATACAAGTACTTATATAATTCAAACACTTATTCATTCATATTCAGATCTGTGGAGATATTACTGTATTTTTAAGCTGATGAAGGAAGCTAGCGACGAAAGAAAAAGTATTACTTCTATATAAAAAATGAAACTTGCAATTAACTCATTAGAAGCCACAAGGAAAAAAATTCCAGTATTTATTGTTTTAAAAAGTCAATACTTAAAAAAGGATGAATAAACAATCATCCCTCTTTAGAAAACTTAACTGTGCAGCAAAGACATACTTTGAAATACTTGCCATACAGACCATCCTACCAGCATGAGTTCGGTTTGCCACACTGCTCAGGAGCAGCTATTGTTACCTGAAGGTAACACTAATACCACTACTACATATCAAAAGGAAGGAAAGAACTGCTTACATAAATCCTCCCCACACACACATGGAGCTGTGCACCACTTACTTAGGAAGCTCAAATTATGCAATCCCAACATGGCACAAAGTCATAACTCACTACAATAAATATTCCTTTAGTAAAACATAACTTAGTTTGTATGACAAAATTGCTCAAAAGGAAGTTAGACCCATCTGCTTATAGAGTACAAATACCAGGAAAAAAGTAGAGACATTTTTAAGTCAACCAATATAAACAATGCTCTGTGTTCTTATTGTTCACAGGGGGAAATCCACATCCTGCTTGCCTCTGTGCAGAATTTTACCTGTTAAAGAAGTCAGGCCCATACAGGTAGCAGCCACCGCCACACTCAAAACTGCTGCAGCATCCTCCAGCAACACCACATTTGTACTGGGATCACGGCTCTGCACAACTGCACATACAACAACAAAAAATTAAGATTGCTTTGGAAAGCTTAGCTGTACTATATTATGTACAGTACTTAGAGTAGACTAACAACAGCAAGTTAAAAAAAATTCCATAACTATATACGTGTAAACTAAATTTTTGCATATGCAAACACTTCTGAAAGCATTCATAAATACACAGAACAAGCCCAATTATGGAAGCTTCTCAAAAATGTTTGAAAAATTAAAAGGGGCTTTTATCCTGAAAAATACAAGCCCTTCAGCCAACTATTTAAACAGCATTACTTAAATCAAGAGGTTTTCATCTAATTTGTGAAATGCTGCCACTAGAAAAGAAAACGGATCAATAAAGCAAGGGGAAAGGGAAAGGGAAAAGAGAGAAAATTGTTTCTACCATTATGCTACTGAACAGATTGTGTTTTAAATAATCACATACTTTACTGCTATGACACATACCATACTGATAAAATGAAAGGCCCTTGGCTCGAGCACTCCTGCGAATTTCATTTATAGCAACAAGAAGGGTAGCTGAAACAACAACAAAGTTGTTGCTGAAAATGGTTAGAGGCAAAAAGACCCATTTCCACTCTGAAAAGAGGAAACTTTTCTTTATATCATAGCAACAGATCATCAAGAAAGCTCTGATTATTGATAACTTTGAATAACAACAAAGCATAGTTACTTTATTTTCTCTGTGTCTCCATACAAATCAGAACAGTTATATTCATTGATGGTTTAATACCAAAAAGGCACTCCATGTCTATGTTCCAAAGATGTGCTCTTCAACTTCTTATTACACAGACAGGTAAGAAAAAAAAACACTTTTCCCACTTTTTTTGATTTGTTTGATTACAAGTATTTGCAACAGAGTTCAAAACTTCACTGTGTAAGCAAGGATCAATTATTACTGTACTTATTCACAGGGTAATCTTAAGAGATTACAAATACGAAAATAGAAATATTTCTTGAAACTGCATACCTCCTTCGGATACCAATGACCCTGCTAAAATGCAGTATGCCTGTATGGGAAAAAAATGATGTTATTTGCATATTTGTACAGGTGTCTTCACCATACACTATCCAAACACAGCATTCCAGAACCCCTTTGCCATGTAATTGTCCCTAAACAGAAGGAAACTAACAATATTTGAATTATGCAATATATTGCAAAATAGGAAAGGAGGACCCCTCGGGAGATATGAAGGGAAGATGCAGGATTTAAAGAACAGCCCATTTTGCTGCAAGACCAACTATAGTTTAACAAAATTTTTTCTTAAAACACATCTCATTAAGGATGGTTTGTGTTGGGATTCAAATTGACTCAGGAAGTGAATTTCAGACTAAGCCATTATTTTATTAAGTCACTTGTTAAATACAATACCAAACAAGATTAGCTTACCCAGAGAAGAGATTCTACAGGATGAGGGTGGAGTAAACCTATGATCCCGTGATACCAAGAAAGTCCTGCACCCATCATGAAAATGCCTACTCCACTAATCAGGGAGGCAATATAGCGCATGTTTGTGAACCCATACCTAGATGGAAACAAAGAAAGTGATTCAGGAATATAAGATTCTGTATCTCTGCAAACATACCCCAAAATTTTCCCCCTAATTTTCACATCTTAAATTATCATCCTATGACTTGGCATCTACCTATGATAAAGCTGCTAAATCCAGTCTAATCTGAGGGGGGGAGAAAAAATACACTTGAAAAAGGATATCTAGCACATGCAAGAACATCAAGCACAGGTATTCTCTTAAACTGTTCTTTAAACAGCTGAATTAGGTTTTGTGTCAAGACTGAGGATTTTACAACTGTAAAAATCCCAAACCAACCAAACAACAAAAAACCCAAACCCCACCAACATTCCTGTCAGTTTTACATGTTAGTGAAATGCTACTTCTAAATGAGAACTCTAGCCTTGTAGGCAGCCAATCTACATAACTTATAATACTAACTGAAAGGGAATAAAATGTATCCATCTTTCAGTAGTTCAGCTAACTACAGACATTCAACACTTGCAGTTTTTAAGAGCAGTGGGAAGACTTGAAGCAATATTAGAAGTGTACCTTTATGCCTTTCTTTGGTATTAACTGCTACTATAAACAGCACACATCTTTAGCAACATTTAAGAAACAATATTTTATTCTACTGACTATATTGAGGAAGAAAGGAAAGAAATGAGAGAGAGGAAGGAGATACAATGGATATGTGGAGAACTTTTAAGATTTAAATTTTTCAAATTTGAATGATGCTTTTAATGAAAAGGAGTTTAACTAATTCTCTAAATTAGATGTATTTTTGAACTAGTGCTTACAGGATGAATTACTTGCCCAAACATATGAAGTGCAAACCAGGTCAACACAAAGAAAATATCATAGAGAGTATGGCTTGTAACTTCCATGAAGTTGTAAGAACTTATCAAGTAATATCCCTATTACTCAGATAAAAACAAAGAGTAGTTTAAGTGAAACACATCTCCTTGTGGTATAAGCAACTGCCTTGCAGAAAAGCACTTTGTTGAAAAAAGGAAGAGGGCAGTATTTTTTTTTTTTAATCCTGTGAGTCACACAGACAGTGTTTACAAACAAAGTAGATCTATTAGCATCGCAAAAGCATACCACAAAAAACCCAAAACAAACAAAAAAATCCCCAACTCCAGCAACATGGAAGAAAACACTTTTCTTATTTTATCTATTGTAAAATCAGAAATAATACATTACAGAAATGGCATGAAGCAGCAGATTAAAAAGAAAAAGGTGATGCACAAACAAGAACTGATCTTATTCCTATCTATAGTTACCAAAATCTTTATTTACTCAAAAAGCTTACGGATGACTAGGGTCAGGTGTCCTTGCAGACTGACTGATGCCCAAAGCTAGCAATGCCTATTCAGGACAAAAGGGAAAAGCCTATGTTAAAAAAAGCTAAAAATAAAACTAAATGAGAAACATTCCATATCAACTGAACTTGAGAGATAAAGGCAGAAGAAATTTGTCGATCTGTGTGTGTGTTTTGTTACTGATATTTTATTAGAGCTGGAACATAATCCTCAAAATCTGTTATACAGATCTACCACCCTCAAGAAATTGTTAGTTATAGCTATATATAATATATATGCAATTATCTCGTGTATATATAATTACTGGTAATTATAATTTTAGAATTGCAACTGAAAGCAAACATTACATGCAATCACAAGTGCTATTCCTGTGCTTCAATGTGAAGGAATGAAAGTTCTCAGAAAACAAAGCTATTTAAATAAATCCCTCTTGAAGAGAAATTATACTGAGACTGTAGTGTAACACAGTGACATAGTAACACACTACATTTAAAGCAATTATTTTGCACTGCAGCTTTTTTCAGTTTATTTTTAAGAAAGACATAAAAACATCTTGCTATCTAAGTGGCTTGTGATATACTTAATTAGGCATGTATTAAGCTATTGATGCAATAAGTTATAAATCTAGACTTCAATTTTGCAAAGCATGTGTTTTGTTTTAGGCTCTGAACTACTGAAACAAAAGCACAAGCATTAAAATGTAGACATTTTAGTCTTAGTAGCAGCAGCAAGCTGCTTTGAGACAGCAAGGTTTCTTCTGTATTTTTCCCAAAACAACATGCTCAAATATTTGGGGAAAAAAAAATCAACCAAAAAAAATCCAAAAAACCTCACACTAAATTCCCCCTCCCCACATTTTACTGGAATATTCAACTTTCATATTTAAAAAACAGAACAGGTCTTCAGCATATACAATACCACTATCAAGCTTGGCTCACCTATAAACTGACACACTTGGCCAAGTGAAAAATCACACATTTCAAGCCTGGCCTCCCCATACATTTCACTATTATCAGCTGAATTAGTAGCATCCCCGTCTTCACTTTACATCTGAACAGCTGAAAGGTTGTGTAAAAACATCAACCAAAATGAGTCCTTAACTCAGTCTTTCTGAACAGAGAAGCATATTAGGTCCAACTCAGGAAAAAAGGTTGCCAAAACTACACTAATATGGTTTTCAAGATATTCAGCCTTCTCTAAGGTCTCATACATTTACATTCCTCAAATTTGGAGGAGCACAAGACTTGCATTTTATTAGTCCAAAGCTACCCAAGGACTCCTCTTGCTTGAGCTGCAGGAGGGTTTCAGCCACTCATCTTTAAGGGTTGGGGTTTTTTGTTTCCAGAGTCTTGCTGTATCAAAAACTGCAACAAGACAGATTCTTACTACAATGGGAAAAGGGAAAATTTCAAGGTCTTAAACATATGCTTCAAGCATACCATAGAAAACAGTGGAAAAAAAAACATTAATTTTATTCCTGCACACTAATATTACGTGCCCAGTTCTGAGTCTGCCACACTGCTTATCAAAGTAAACATGCCAAGTATGTGGCTACTTGTGCTGCAAGAGCCTGATAATGTAATCTAGGAATAGAAAAGAAACCAAGATGCTCAAATTCTCATCATTAGTCTACCAAGACACGACTAAGCAACAAATTCTGTCATTGTATTACAATAACTGACAGAAGTATTTCAAGTTAACATTTAACCAAAATAAGAGATACACTTTGTACATCATCTTAGTTTCAAGTCCCACTCATGATCCATGAAGTAGCTGAGTATAGTTCTGCTTACTGTAACTCCTCTCTTTCAACATATTTCTAAAAAAACTTCAAAATCTACATTGACTTGTGCCATTTTTACCTTAACACAAATTTAAAAGCATCAAATCTTCATTTTTTTTTCAAGTCCAGTACAACTACTCTAAGTATCTGTCTTTATTCCTGAAAATTATCACAAGTACTAACTTTAGCAGAATGGGAAAAAATACTCACCTGGTTACATGTGTCTGCTAAAGAATGTATGGCTTCTGAAAACATACTTGCAGAACCCGTGTAAACCCAAGCAAGTAGCTTAAAGAAAAAATTCAACCCATTTCTGAAAACAAAGAGAAGAAAGAAGCTAAAGAACAACAGCATATTTTTGGTGTTTAATATTTTCAATAAACCCACAAGTGCTCTATAATCTTGTATTACCTGTCAAGAAGTGATAAAACCAAATACCAGTTTAATCATTAGAGACCTCTACAGACAATGCATACAGATTTTCTGCATGGTTACTGTTAAAAAGCCCTTTCAGCTAACCTTGATATGTAGAGATATACAATTTATTTTTCAAAAATTGTTAACTTCTAAGCAGTCCTGAATAAGTTGCACTTCCTGAAAACTTCCATCACATTCACTACTAATTGCCTACCAGTGGGAGAATACAAGTCTTAACAACTTCCTTTTCTCTTTCTTCAATACTCTGCCTCCCACATGTCCCCTCCCAATACGGGACTACGAAGTTTCTCACTTTAATCTCAGTCTGGGCCATTCCCAGGACACAAACATAAGGCAGGAGGAAGACAAGGCTGTCGTTTGATTATGCTGTAAAAATTATCTACAGAACTTTTGCATTAAGATGTCCTGTGTGACTTGTGAAGACTTTTTGTAGGCTATGGGTTTACCGGAGCAAGCATTGCGTTGTGTTGCACTATCAGCACTAAAACAGAAGTCTACATTCTCACTTCAAATGTTTTCAGAATCAGTAGGTTGTTACAATCATATTGCAAAGAAAATCAGACTGGAGGATTATAATATCCTCCTGTATCTTTTTTAATATGAGTTTAGGTTATTGGCAATTTTTAAGAGTATCCAAATAAATTGTTAAAAGTAACTATTAACATCATCTGGTACTTGCATTTTAAACGACATATGCAAAAAATTATATTTAAGTCAGAGGAAGCACAAGTCTCTTGTATCAATAGGGTCTTAGCAAATAAACAGCTTTTATAAAACAGAATTTATTTTAAAACTACAAGATTTCATGGCAAGTAAGTTTTAGCCATCATTTCCTGAGAGAAATTTAACACACTTCTCCCTATTTCGTGTCAAATAGTCTCTGTGATTATTTGCTTTACATCAGGATCAAATTTTGTTTCATTCAAACCTGTAGAACATGTGAAAGGTAAAAACCTCAGAAAATATTCCCTTTTCAATTAGAGAAGAAAGGAGTTTAAGAGAATAAAGAGAAAAGTTAATTCTTTTCTGTTGGTTATGTGGAAAACTGTTTAAAATGTATGAAAAATCTTCCTCTTAAAAAGAGGCAAGAAAAAAGGACAACTTCAAATACTGTCCTTTAATGTCCTTCGAAATTTTACACTAATAAACTGTTTAGTCAAATCAACTCCAAAAATATGCTCTTCTCTCACCACACATATTCAACACCTGATCTCTCTATATGTAGATGAATGTATTCCCACCAAGTCTCTCCTATCAACAATGAATAAATAAATCTATTAATTTCAAAACAGAGACATAGATATCTTTACTTTAAATACACACACTGTTTCTATTTCCAGGACAATAAAAATAAATCGCTTTATACTTGACAAACAATTTTTTTTTTTTACTTACATGCAAATAGCTACCATTACCACCTTCCCTGGTCCCTTGAAAAACATAGTTGCTGTACCGGAGCGTGGCTACATAAAGAAATAACAGATTATTAAATAATGAAGTCTTGATCTCATGAGACACCTACCACACAAATTATTAAATAAAAAACTTTTCACTGCTCTGTATTGCAAAAGTGAAGCTACAGTCCCTGAAGATAACTAATTTACTACTGAATGTCCAGCCAAACTGCAGCTGGGTCTTATGTATTTCAACAAATAGATGGCTATAAAATACAAAGTCTCCAGCAGGGGCCACTGCAGCCATAAGGCCAGGCATCAGCTGTGCAGCAGGATGATTAAGAAGAAATCATTCTATACAGCATCTAGAGAATGGATCTGCTTAAGCATAAAGGAAGGGCCAGTAGTGCATAGACAAAAGTATTAATCTTTTGGGGGTCTTTTTCCTTAAGAAACTTATTTCATTTCTTTAAATTAACAACATATTTGCTATAAATATTAAGTTATACACAAAATGATGCGTATAGATACAATTTGGTAAGACAACTGAAAAAAAAGAAACAACTCTTACTGGTCGTTTACACTGTCAAAGTAGGAAACCATTTAAACTGTCACCATAACATTTACTACTGCATTACAATCAGAGCAAGATCTGGTATATTACAGTGCAAATAAATCTTCCAATATCCATTAGTTAAGCTTATGCAACCATTACACAAATTTTCCTTCAAAAAGTGTCATAGTACATCTCATGACACTTTTCTATTCAAAAACTTGAAAATATCCTTACCTTAGTATTTCCAAAGAACTCCCTGTATTCCCATAACAGCCTTTGGTTTCTAAATAGATCTGCAATACAAAATTATTATCATGAATATATACTAGAAACCAATAGTTTCAGGAATTGAAGTCTACTTTTTTACGCAGCAGCCAACTTTTGATATGAGCTACATGATCTATCTATCTTTGTGGAAAAAAATCCTTTCTTGGTATGGTTAATCAGAAACACATATTGTTACATACTCAGGCAAAATGGCAAATACAATGTTATGATCCTATACATTGTTGCCATTTCCACCAGCAAAAGATGATGCACAGAGCGAAAAACTCAAAATACACTTCATCAAATTCAGGCATTTTATTTATATCCAAGAATTATTCCCCAGGTCAATAAAAATTTTGATGCTACTGATTGCACTCTCAGTACCAACACAGATACCTTACCAGGGGGCTGCATTCTGGCCTTTTTACTGCAAGGGTGTTCCAGTGGCACAATTGTCTCAAAGAAATTGACGGGATCTCTAATTTTAAAGTGCACAATTGAACTAAGTACCTTAAAGCAGTAATGTCTCTCCTGTGATTTTAACTGACTAGACAGATCCAAATATGTTACAAACTTCTGATTTTTACCTGTTATTGATAATACCAGCAAGGATAACAACAACAATATTAAGCAAAAAGACAAGATTTGGAGGTATTTCTCCCCTTCTGAAACACAAAGGCAAGCTGAATTCATTTCAGAGATAAAATAAACGAGTAATGACATGGTATAAAAATCTGGATCAAAATGTTTTAAGTCTTTTCAAAATTCTAAATTTAAGAAAAAATGCAAACTCATTGAAAAATGTAAATTATCATCTAAAAACTGAAAGCCCCCTTGACTATAGATCTCAACTGAATGTATAGTCTTGCTATAGCACAGATGATAAATTGTAAGATAGTAAAAGACTATCTGTACATATAGTACATGTTACTCTAACATTATGTTATAAAACCTAATCATCAATTGCTAATTCAAAATGTACATGTTCTTAGGGAAATAACACACCACCTAGTGGATTTCGAACAATAATACTTTGTTTACAGTTAAAGTTATTTGAAAACTGTACTCACTTTCTCTGTACTTGATCTCTGCCTCTTTACGTCGTTTTCTTTCTCTGGCAAGAGCCTCTGGACTACCCCAAACTTCAAGAGATCTGCATGAAGTAAAAGTAACTTAACAACGGTTCTATTCGTGTGACTTCTTTCAGTTTGACTACATTACAAATGCCTTTCCTAAAGCAGAACATCAAAGTATTCTTTGTGATAAGAACCCCAGCAGACTATAGTACAGAATCAAAAGCTGGGCAAGAGAGGGGGAGGAGGACAAGCACAAAAACATACTGTCCAATCTTATATACACAATGTAATTATTACAACAATTAGGATGCAGAATCTGTTCATGTGGAAAATGGAAAACATTATTGCCCTTTCACACTGCAAATCTGATTTTTAAAACCTCTCTCTCTCTCTCTCCTCTCTCCCTCCCTCCCTCTCATAATCCATGTTAAATGATCCCAACATTTTCCTTCATAAAAATGCTCTTACTTTGCCTCTACATCTGATCTCAGGTACACGGTGAAAGTCTCTGTGTCATCATGGGGACTTCGTCGTTTAATTTTCCGCAGCTGGTCTAAATCACTAAATGAAGTGGACAAAGAGTTTAGTGCAGGAAAGGTACATATTATTCTAATTCGACTTCTATGTCTGGATGATGTTCCACAATTTTCATATTACTAATTTGCTATACAAAACAAGTGAAGTTGTTTTCTTGAGTTAAGGAGAACATACATACAACATAAGCAAGTGATCCCCTGGATGATATTGAAAACCACTGTTTTTTACACTCAAAAGTCCAGATCATGTCCTTGCACTATGAAATACTATACATTGAAGACAAAGTAATAAAACATTAAATAATAAAACATTCAATGAATGATCTGCATGTAATTGACAACGTGCGCATGTGATAAACAAAAAGGTTCATGAATTAGCACCTCTATATGGGTATCAGAAGTCAGGTGACAGGAAAAGTTAAGAAATTTAACCCCAAAACCTACATGCTTGGCACAAGCTGCAAAAGGCTGAAAGTAACAAAGCTATTTGAGGAAACAGATAAATTTCCTGTGCTATGCTACACATTAGGATATCTACACTGAAAAGTACCTACACTGATTTTTAATACAACAGAGCATTTCGTTTTTAGCCCAACCAATTACCTAGTCCTTTTTAATTCTCTTTTTCCCCCCTTTTTTATCCCTTTTTGTCAATCCAGCAAAACTTTAACTAGTTATGATAAAGATAATGCAGAGGACTAAGCATAATTTGTCATTGGATTTTCAGCAAAGACTAATTCTAGTGACATAAAAACTGGAGAGGAACAGCAACAGTACAAAGCTGCTAAGCCTTTAGTTTTATTATGGGTCACACACACAGATTGCATGAAATCTGACAGACATGTCAATTACAACAATACTCAGTAAGACCTGCTGGCACGTATGGCACACAGTAAAAGGCAGTAAATATGAATCAAGTAACAATAGGTTAATGAACCAAATAATATTTTATTCCAAGTTACAGACCTCACATAACATGAAGTTTTCACTGATCTTTAGAGATGTTCACATCAAACCATCATAACCTCCAAACGCTGAATCAAGAGTTATTTGGCATCCCAACCATAAAGCTGCTTTAAGTGGTGGTCTCCCCACAACAAGATTTGTGGTCATGCAAGTACAAACAAATTACTTTAAGAAGCAACTACTGAAACATGCAAATGAAGTGTAAGATCCTAATCCACTGTAACACTAAGTAAAAAAGAACTAACTTCAGTCAGTTACAATTATGAATACCACAAACATTTAGAAAC
>JAOXXN010000471.1:47933134-47952664 GCA_026770055.1 Myrmophylax atrothorax
CCCGCGCCCGCCGCTGACTCACCCGCCCCGGCCGCCGCGCCTGCGCCGGGGCAGCCGCTCCTGAGCCGTGCTGGGCCCTGGGGCGAGCAGGGAGATAGTGCCGGCGGGCGGGGGGAACGCACCTTACGTGCTAAATTGGTTAGCACGGCTAAAAAGCACGTGGCACAGTGTATTTTATAGGATCACAGAATCAATTAGGTTGAACATACCTCGGAGGTCATCGAGTCCAATCTACGCGCAGTCATCACCATGTCTACTAGACCGTGGCACTATGTCCAGTCTTTCCTTAAACTCCTGCAGGGACGGTGACTTCACTACCTCCCTGGGCAGCGCATTCCAATGTCTAATCACACTTCTGTGAAGAAATTCTTCCTAATGACCAACCCGAACTTCTCCTGGCACAGATTAGGGCTATGCCCTCTCATCCTGTCACTTGTTGCCTGGGAGAAGAGACCGATCCCCACCTGGCTACAGCCTCCTTCCAGGAGGCTGGGGACAGTGATAAGATCCCCTCCTAAGGCTCCTTTTCTCGAGGCTAAACAAGCCCAGCTCCCTGAGTCGCCTCTCCAGGCCCTTAACCAGCTTCATGGCCCTTGTCTGAACACAGGTAACATTAAAGCACATACACTAAATCGTTTGCACGATTTCTATGTGAAAATGTGCTCCCCTGGCCTAAAGCCTCTCCTAAAACGCACTTCCCTGATCAGTGCTGATAAAATGCGATCTGATTAAAACTGATGTTTTTCTCGAGGGAGAGCACCTGTGACTGACCCTGCACTCAAGGGTTGTAAGGGCTGCCTGTGCCCAGCCGAGCCCAGCCATGACATCTCCTCCTGCTCTACTCACCTACAGCTGCCTCAGGACCGTGCCAGTAACCACAACCAGTCCCACTGGCATCAGATTACACACTTTTTTATAAAAGTTTTTTTCCAGAATAGCTTTGATACTAGTCTACATGACTGAGTAAAATCTCAGTCTTCTGGCCTTCATTTGCACACTGGGAGGAACATGGGAGCACACCAGAAGTTAGCTTGGCAGGGAATTTGGATAATTAATGTACCTGATAATCCACAAAGCATTTGTTCAAGTGAGGAGAGTTATTATGGTGCCCATCATTAACACCCCAATTAGATTTTAAACAAGGTTTGCTGGCACATCTTTACCAGCCAGCTAGTGAGTAGCATTGGCAATACAAGTTTTCCTAGAAGCCCAGTGGCGTCAGATTAAAGTAAAATACTTGCATGAAATAATTAACACCCATCTTCCCAGCAGTCCAATTGCAGCCATACCAAATGAATCGGGAGTATTAGCAACAGATGCTGTATCATTAAGTACCAGATGTACGGCAATGGAGTTAAATACTAAATTGACTGCAAGTTGTAAAGTAGCACAGGGGAGGTCAATTCACCTATTTTAGTTAGAGTATAATATGTGGTTGGTATATGTTTTGCTGGCGTCATTTTATTTTGGCATGAGCATAAGAGTAAAAAAAAAAAAAAAAACCAAAAAGAAACATGAGGTTAAGAGTTCCCTGGTTTTTTCCCCTACATAAAGATGTTCGAAAGAATGTAAAAATTCTTGAAACACTTGCAGTTACTGTCTCAACTATACCCTAGAGGAGGTGCTAACTTTAGATCTATCATTTCCTCTTTAAAACCAAATGGAACTACTATTACATATTCTTTTATCCGTCTGAATAACTGAATTTTCCTTGTCTGGTTTTGTTGTGGTAAATATGAAACAGGAAGGAAAATAATAAAACTGGAATGCTATAGACAGATTAATAGATACTTAGTAGGGTGGTGGTCAACCAGGATTTACACAATCAACTGTTCTGCATGATCCTTTATATTGACAAACAATGAAAACTGATGGAGACAAAAAACAAGCAAAAGAGCATCAATAGCAGCCTGTTCTGCCTAGGATAGCTAACTACTTAAAGCAATTGATAATGAATTACCAAGACACGTGGCATGCAGCTGTAGCATCCTAATAAAAAAATATCAACCTTATTTTATGAGCATCTTAAACATTACTCACTAGCAATGAATGGAGAAACACCCTAAATGATAGGGCATTTTGGCACATCCAAACTACAATTAACAACTTTTTGCCTGTGGCAAAGACCACTATATACAGCCACAGCAAATTGGTGAGGTGTTGTTTTCATTCAATATAGTTGGAATTGCACCCTAAGGTTTAAGTTTGAATAATGGTTATGCAACGGCTATTTTAAGCCCTATTTCATAAAATCAAGCCAGCTAAAAAAATGTAAAATCTCATTTTCAAGTTTCTAAATACTGAACTGATAAAAAAATACTATTTCTATATACCATTCTTATACATGAGCATTTGTGCCATCTGAAGCTCTGTGTGGGGAACAGAGGTTGCTCATGTACCAACTGTGTGAAGATCTTGGTATATTGCTCATAAGAGGAAGGAGGCTGGCTACCATATCAGTAATTTCCTCAGGCCTCCTTTTGCAAAAACTCTAGAAACTTGTTGTATACAGCATATTACCTTGGCTACAAAAATTATAAGGTTAAGTTGCCTTATCAGGTCTTCAGGAAGAACAAGGGCTGTGGTTACCACCTTTTAAGATTTAGAACCTGTTTTATGGGGACACCTGGAAAGTTTATGTAGAACTGCCTGCAGATCAAAAGACAGGTGACTGTATTGAAATATAGACCTCTGGAAACTTTTTTGCTCCTTCCTGTTTATTTAAAAGAGCTAAGTAGCTGACTGGATTGCTTGAGCTGATGGATTACAACAGTCTATCATGATGAAATTCTCCAATATTACTATGTAGCAAGAACTCTGTGATATGTGAAGGCTAATGAGCGGCGAAGGATTCTAGTGTTCCTTATATGAAAAATGAAGTAATCTAAAGCCAATTTGAATATTTTTTAATCTGAAATTCATTAAATAATTCATGTTCATACAGTGGAGGAGATTTGAAACGTCCCCAGATCCACAGAAAGTGTTGATGGTAATGACTTATTATAGTTTAAATTACTCTTCAGGATTCCTATCATATCCTGCCTTGTATGTCTCTCATACAGCATAGCAAGGGGAAAAAAGGGAGAAAGGAAAAGGGACTTTTTTGTACCTTTTATGATACTGCATATATATAGCTAATACCAAGCATCTATATACTGATAGTTCAAAAAAAGTATGAATACATAAAGTGTCCAGTAATCCCAAACAGCCTTTTTCATTTTAAATATTTGAATTCACAGAAAATGAGAGAATATTTTATGGCAGGCAGGTGCATGAGGGGAACAACTCTTCCAAGCACAGGATGGTGAATCAACAGAAGTTTGCAAAACGCCACTCTCAGGCATGTAGGTCTGTAAAGTTATTTCATGGTCACTGGGTCAAAGATCTACATAAACTAAAAGTAAATATTTTCATTTCCAGCACATGGATAAGTGTTTTCAGTTATTCACATGCAGTTCATTCATCTAAACACCAGCAGTCACCTGCACTTTCTTGAACTGGGTGCAGCAGTGCTCAACCAGCTGTTTCAACCACAGCAGCAGCAGCAGCAGCTAGTAAGTACCAACGGACAATAAATCATGAAGAGGCATTATTCTTCAGAGAAAATTAAATGGAAAATGACTCTCCTGTAGCCAACAGACTCATGAGGAGCACACTTAAATATTTAGCAAACCATCCACTAGAGGTCAGTGGTTTGGAATAAAATGAGCACGAGGAAGAATTAACATTTCATTTCAAATGGCCAAATCATATCAAATAAAATTTCCAGCCTTTGAGTAAGGAAAAAGAACTCTTAAGGTTAGCAGCACTTACCTTCATCCTAAAGCAGAAAGCTACTTTAAATATTTCAAAACAATACTAGGTACATAATACATAATATACCGAAATAACTACTCTCATTCTCTACAGCAATATGAAAACAAGCATAGGAATGCAGGACTGCAGGAAGTTTCTTGCATCATCAGGTCCAGTCTCCTGGTACTTAATCTGTCCTATAATCTCTTACATGAACAAAGTAAGAACCAGCTTAAAAACAGCTTGATTCTTTTGCTCATAAGAAAAAAATATTACAAGAATAAGCTCAATCAGTACTCTTGCAGTGCATAAAGGCAGGATGTTAGAAGCACCTGTGCAGTCCAAAGAATCTTCTTTAAAAACTATTTCCCTTATAAATGTGTAACACTGCAAAGAGAGAAAACTGGCAGGGAGGAGGCAGGGGTTTTTTCATCAAAAAAGTGCAAAGTGTATTAAGATAACCAAATAGAGAAAAAAACCCTCAAAACATTGTTTTATTTAGTCATTTATCTGCTGCTGTAAGCATAGATGCCCACCATCCATTCACAGTACATACACATCAACGCCACCAGACATCTTACCTCTGCCCCACAGTGATGTTGAAAAATTTGAAATAATTAAAAATGGGAACAGAACCACAGGATGCTCAAACACATGCACACCGAACTAATGCTGGTGCTATAACTGTAATTTTCTAAGGTTTAAATATTTCTCTGTATTATACAGTTACACAACTGAAAATGCTAGTGGACATGAAAATTCAGAAAGTCAACCTCAGATTTCCATCTGCTATTATGAAAAGGTTGTCATTAATGGTTTTGATTTCAACTTTATCATTGATTCATGATTTAGTCAGAACTTAACTGAAGGTGCTATAGCAGAAAGTATATTGAAAGGGATTGTAGTAGGCAAACATCTGTCCTCTCAAAACACTGTTTGGTCAGACTTTCTAGGATTAAAAAAAATTAAATCAAAAAATGTGAAAATGCTAAGCTACAAATACCATGTTCTATGCAAAAGTACATTAGGACAAAACCTCATGTGGTTGCACATACAAAATCTTCTACCAGATTGCCAAGAAAAAAAACATAGCAAAGCAACACAGAATGAGAAAAGAAAGACAAAAAAAAAAAGACAAGAAGCCCAGTAACAATATAGATTGATGCATTTATTTCTTTACTTTTTCACTATAGGAGCTTCAAATGTAATAGAGAACACATAATTCCACTGCAGATGTTTCTTATTTCAGGTAAACCAAGGTTAGCTTGTCAGTTTGTGTACACTGTGGCAGCACTTAATTGTGCTATTCAAATAGTATTTTAAAAGAGAATAAATCAGAAACAATTTACAGCTCAAAACTTAAGGACTATCCAGAGGACACTGATGGCATGAAACCATGAATGGTGAACTGGTGTTTTGGAAAGCAACCGAGCACCCAGTAGGATTTCCAGACTTCTTTTTATCAGAGCTGAATTTTTCTGAGTTCTCATTATTTTTCTCCCCATTTCTTCTTCCTTCTCTTTCTATTGCATTTCTTCCTTTGTGAAAACTATAGTTGACTTTGCTTTAGCCCTTGAAGATAATCCAGCCCTACGCCTTTTTTAATATCTGATTTTCATATTCATTTTCCTGTGAAATATCTCAACTAACTGATGCACTGCTTTCATCTAACATACTCTTCCTCTTCACAAAGATCCTTGGAAAAGGATCATGAGTGAATATTCATAGGAACATATACAGCAAATGAAAATACCATGATCTGCCATGATTCCTCACCTCAGGCAGGAGTCTGGACTGTTGCAGAACTTCACTTGCTTCACAAGCAAGATATCATGGTCAGACACATGGAAACTGTGATATAGATGAACTCAAATGATCTTAAATTGAGAGTAAAATCTTTTATGGCTCTTTAAAATACAATCCACACTCATCATCATGGCTAGACTTCGCGAACAAAGATTTGGGAAGGGCACTACCCACGCTTGCTGCAAGCGTGCTACTGCTTTTACAAACGTACAACTGTATGGTGGTAGCCAGCTGTGGTAGAATAAAGCCCAGCTTGTTGGCATTGGGGTTCAACAGAAGTCAGCTACTAAACGTGCCATCACAAATGAGCTAAGCCTAGCCCACAATAAGAGGGTCACATAGAATCACATTATGAAGAACATCAGTTCACAATTTTGCTTACAAGTTACAAAACAAATTATTATTATCCAATTCATTTTCAGTTCAGCAGTGGCACTTAGGTAGTGGAATGTAATCATAGTCACAAAATAATCTATTTTAAAATTAAAAGGACAGGACTCCTGCCAAAACACAGGTGTACAACTTTCTCTACTAACACCTGCACTGAAAATACAGCAATAAACTGGGCACATAGGCAGATTTTTTTCCACAGAACTTGGAGTTAACTACGCCAGGTGTAACGCGAATAGTTCCAAAGACTTAAAGACAGGGATCAGCTTTCTTTTTGTTTGGACATACACCTTCATCTTCCTGTTCCTCTACAAAAAGCAAGTGAGATGCCACAACAGCTCGCTGCATCCTGCACTATTCTAAACACAAAAAACCAAAACTCACACCCAACATGCATGTAGAACATTTAACATAGAAACCTGTTGGTCAGTAAAAATTCACTTAGAGATTTGAACTTAAACTGTTTTGCAACACTGATAATACTTAAAATCCAGAAAAAATATGCTATTTGATTCAAGAACAAAAACATAGCCGTATCAATACAGAAAACAATTTAATTAGTTTCAAAATAAATATTTGACATACAAAGCACATACAGTGAAAAAGGGTCACAATAAATCACAAATCGAGATACTTGCTCATTCACTGAGAAAAGCCCTTGATATTTCCAATTGCGTACCATCAAATTTATCATTCTTGCTGATTTAAGCACAGCACTAAACAAATATGGACCCCAGTGCTTTCTTTCACAGGTACTGGTATGGATAATTTACTGCAGTGATCCAATTTGAAAATCAGTAGGGACCAGTAAATCGCTGCATAAAAGAAAAAGCGAATGAGGTGCTTTTTTCTTAGTGTCAGCAGCCTGCGATTATTATGTTTATTAGATTTTCTTGAAAGGGCTTCACATTTTCTCAAATATGCAGGAGAACTATATTTCCCCTCTGAGCCCTCACATTAGCATTTTGGGCCTCAGTCCTTGAATACAAGTAAAAGATGAATTTTTCAATTAATTTTAAAAGTTTATACCATCTGGATGGCACAAAAGTAAGCAATGAAACTCCCTTACCTGCACAACATCTGCCATTATCACAGAGCTAGAGAGAAGTCAGTAAGTAATGCTGACATTTTATGAGAAAGATTTTTGAATCCACATTTAAGATTAAATTCTATTACATTATCCATACTGATAACATATCTCTGAAATAAAGGATTGCTCGAGGTTCTGTCCTTAAAAGGAGATTTAAAACAGCAAGGCCTGACTTTGAGGTTATAGCACAATAGAAGTTACAATACAGAGGTACACTAACCAATTTCAGTATATATAGTTTAACCACAAGTAGGTGCACTGCAGCAATTAAAAATTGTAGATAATTAAAACAGATTTGCAAACCCTACTACCATCAAGCACATTAAGTGCTTGCAACCTTATTCTGTTGAATTATTTTTCATCAGCAGAAGGATGACGATACAAGGGACCATACATAGTTACTGCATATGGAAATCAAGTTTTGATGCCACTTCAAAAGAGCATGCTGTCTAGCTCAATGTGTTTTCTACCTTTAATCTGAGCACTGTAAGGTACAGTACTTTTTCAAGTATTTAAGCCCACAGTTAGTATAATCCTGGGAGCAGGACCAGCAAGTCATATGTGGTATACAAACAAGTCAGAGTTCCCTCTGGGCACTTCTCCAACTTTCTTTGTTCTATGTCCTGCTCTGCCAGAGCTCTTGCATCCCCTCAGGCAAGTGCTCTTTCCTTTCATGTCTCCGTTCCTGTCTGTAAAAGGAACAAGAACTATAGTTCCTTAATAAACATGGGATCTGTACAGCAAACGATGCACTGCAGGTGCCTAATGACAACACAGTCCAGCACAGAATGTACAAAATAACCAGACACGTTATTTGTTTGGACAGTACTATAACACATACAATTAACGTTTTGAAAACTGTTGGAAGATATAGTGGATCATGATTATAATAATTTTTTTAAATTCTTAAAGCATGCAACTTAAAATACTAACAGATATTGCTCCCCTTAAGCACCCATCAAAGAAAGGAGCAAAATATAAAACTGACAGCAGAGAAAAGACAATAAATATACAAAATTAAATAAAAGGGAAAAAAGTAAAGGATGGATGTATTGGTGAGTTACTTTGTGTGTCCCAATGGCTTCTGATACTCTACTTAACTACACCTGACAACAGAAACTGTTACACTGGAGCATCACTTCTACTTGCTTGAGGAGGACAATGGGGGGATCTGCCCACAGAATCTATGCAACACTTAACTTATGAAGGCTGAGATGACAAAAAGCAATGACCAGTGTGATTTATACCAGCGGAAACAGTCACCTAACATTAGGCAGGTAACCTTTCAGTAAGACAAAAACTCTTCTGCTTCACATTTGGGGTTGACAGACATTGTATGGTCAGTTGCAAAATTTCTCTACACAGACTTCTGTCACAGGCTCTGCATCACAGCTAGCTGTTGACAGCACAGCAGCATGAATATACAGCTCTCTTCATCAGAAAAATCTCAAGCTATCAGGATACAACCAGCATTTCACGTTTAATTTAATTAGTATAGAAACAGTCACAAACCGTGGCAAGGAAGCAGACACAAGGACAGAGAATGATTTTGCCAGCATTGAGGAAACGGTGTTATCACTTAGGAGGCTGAAAGGCTGCAGTAAAAACCAAAGATGATGCAGAGTACAGGTTAGTTGCCCTATTTATTTGGTTTAAACATTATTCTTACAACATTGTTCCATGTTTTCTTGGCACATCAGAGAAGTTAAGTTTTACCAGGCCACAAGCTGCTCATTTGTCAAGCAACTCCTAGCAAAGCCAAGAACATACCAGACAAATCAAATCAAATCCCATTTATGAAACATATTCCTCCTCTTGGTCCATTTTTAAGACTTAATAGAGTTAACAAGAAATTCAGTATCCACATTTAAGTTCTACTTCATGGCACTGTCTTCCAACTCTCAGCTCACTGCATTATCATTCACTTACTCCTTTTAATCTTTCTTACCCATTGATAGAGTTGGATCTCAAGACTTAGCATCCTTCAGTTACAGCTGGAATATATCGAATCCAGTTTAGCGTTGTCTCTAATTTACTAACATCATACAATGAAGGAACAATAGACTGCACCCTTATCTACAGTCAGACCACAACAATTTTCTCAGAAGTAACATGTTATTTTGTTTCCATTAATTACAGATTTTTTTGCCTTCCACTCCCAGCATGGGGGACCAACTTAAATGACCAATTTAATTTTTAAATCACAGTGGTGCAAAGACCTGGAAACAGTCTGATGTCACCAGTCAAAAAACACATTGTGTAACATGAAAGAGAGTCTAGAATCACGCTGAGGAACTGAAACAGTATTAAGTAGGTCTGGATTTTTTTCACTGATTAGATATCATTGTTGCAGTGCTTATTATTGGGTTGGATTTTGAAGGAAAGGTTCATAAATTTTTCCACTTTAGAAGATAAAAAATCCCTATAAGACAATCTAGAAATGCACAAGACATTATATTCCAATTCAGAAGCAGCAGTAGGAATATAAGAACATGCACACATACACACAGGACAGCATTCTGCTCAACTTCCAGGTTCAAGCATCAGTATGTTCTGTTAGAGAGAAAATAAGCTTGAAGAGCCTAGCAAGTTACATTTAACACTCCTTTTATTGCAGTAGAAATTTTAGTTTTTATAAAATCCTCAAATTACAGGATATACATATAGTGAATCTCATTGCAAGTCTTTAGCAGCTGTAGAGCATTACTGCATGCACCTGCTTCTGCAGTGTGCAACTGTTCTATAAACAGCTAATCATGTTCAGAGAGCAAGACAAGTAGTCAAAGAATATCATATTCAATTATCAACTGGTTCATCAATACCAAGAGGTTGAGCAAAAAAATGAAGTCAGTTTAAATACATAGCTCTGATTTGACTGAAAAGTCTGAATGATATGCATATCACAAACAAGATAACTTAACCGTTACAGGAAAATACTTTGCTTCAAGACTGTTTTTGAAAGAGTTTCACATAAGATTTGTCTCACCATGGAAGAGTAGTTCAGTTCAGTGCTATAGAATTTTACAAAAGGCCAATGAAACGCCTTCAATTTTATGCAATTAGAACACTAACATTAACTACAGAAGGTTAGGCAAATATTTTGCCTTGAATTTATGGAAGGAAGTTGTGTTCAGACAGATAATATTATTTTTCCACAACCTACCTTTCAGCTGCTGGGTAAATACATAATCAGCACTCAATTTAATATTCACTCAATTTAATATTCACTTTTGTAGTCATTACACTGGCTTCAGATCAGCCATCAGATGGATTTATGCCAAGAAATCCTACACCCATTTGTTTCAGAAGCTGCCTAAACAGGTGCAATCCTTTATGCAAATTTCCCATCACAATGAGAGTCACAGAAACTGGAATAACAATTTATACAGAGCTAGCTACAGATTAATTTTCTAAAAAGCTAACATGCTTGAATTACTGCAGTCTCAAATTTGCATGGACACAAAAACAAACCTGCAATGAGTCTGCAAAAGTTACCTCATTTACATTGATTAGTTCATTTGAGACATAGTTAAAAGTTTAAGCATATATCTTTGGCTGAAAAGCCTACAGGTCAGCAGTTTGGCTTGGTAAAAACATCTTGTTATGACAAGAAAACTGCAGAGTTTTCTGTGATCAGAGTCTTGGTATTTCTTCCAACAGTATAATGTAAGACTGTCACAAGGTGGAAACTTGGAAGAGTTCTTTTTAAGTAGTATTAATAAAAATAGTCTCTCCTTCAGAAAAGGCGTTATCTATGTCAGTTTGATAGATTTTAATCCCTTGTGTTAACTTCAAAGTGGGCCATATTTCTACATTGAGTATAGTAAATTGGACAAAATTCTACAGATACATTTTGCAAGCAGAAGAATACTGTCCAAAGTGTACTGCATAGATATGTGTACCAACTGCTATGCACTGGATACAGCAGCTATAGTTCCAACTAACATAAATGAAGTGAGCACAGACCTCTATAGTTTCAACTCAATCTCAAACAACCCTTGATTCCTTGGAAAAAAAAAAAAACGAAACAACAAAACCTGTATGACTGGTCATGTTTTAGATAGGATGCAGCTATTTTTTTTTCACCAATTAACAATACAGCACAGTAATTTTAAGTTTCCATTATTTGTATTTGATATGCTAAATTTCATAATATCTCCAAGAAAAGCATATACATATTTTTATACAGCCTGGAGTGAGATCAGTGTAAAACCAGAAATTTCTAATCATCAGCAGAAGTGCCAGCTGCTCATAATGTTCACAAAACACAAGTGCCTGAAATTTGGCTATGCAACAGTTGGTGCCAATCTGCTTATAAATGAAATGCTGCTGAGGCATAGTCTTCTTACAAAAACAGGGCATGAGGGCTTCATTATTAAGTGTTCAACAACAATCCTGAGCTCGGTGAAGAGAGTCCTGAAAAATCAGATTTAAAGAGTTTTAAAATCCTGCAGTGTTTATCAGAAGTATTATCTAGATATATCTTTTTCATTCATTTCTTTTCTTACTATCACACACACACACACACTCTAGTTAACAAGTTCTTTGGACCACCTCAGTGTTGCAGTATCTTGCAAAAGCTTCAGAATTCTTGGCTTTTAAACATGAATATTTTAATTAACTTTATATACATTCTCGGCTGGAAGCTACTTAACTAAAGACAGCAGAAAAAGTCCACCTTTAAGTAAAAAAAACCAAAAACACACAAAAAGACACCTAACAAACCCAAAAAGACTAATGTTTTTTATCACAAATAGTGTAAGAACTTGGAAGGCAATTGTGTCTGTGTGCTACTTCTTGCCAATACACAATAACTGTGCACTCTAGAAGCAACTATTAGAAGTTAGATATAAAAAATACAACCAAGATCACCAGTTTCCCTTAAAACTACAAAAACGCCAGCAGAACATCTTGGATTAACTAGTTCTATTAAAAGTCAGTTCTAGTGTTGCACAGCTTAGATTATTTTTAGATACTAAAGTAATAAAGCAACTTCATAGATTTTGCTATTGTTATTGAAAAAAGTAAATACATGTACCAGAATGGAACAACTGATTTCTTACAAAATAGTAGGGAAAGGTGATTAAGCCTATGAGTCTCAGAACTGTCTTTGCCTAACAGGGCAGCCAAAGCCACTTCCTTGGCACTTTAGCAAACCATTTTCTAATTGAGTAATGATTAGACTGGAAAGTATGGTCATAAAAATCTTGCACTATGCAATGTTTATTGTAAGAACACTCAGAAAACACTGACCTGAGAAAATCCTCATAGAAATATTTATGGTTTCAAAGTCTAAAGCAATATTGACTTGATCAACTTTCAAAATCAATAAGCTTCTATTTCAAATATAATTAACCTGATTTGTGAATTTAACTAAAGGAGGTAATGAGCATGTTTAAGATCATCCACAGATTTTTTTTCTGTCAATATTACACAAGTTCTTAAGTGTGTTCATACATAGACTTAGCCTAGATACACCTAGAAATCTAACAATAAGGCTATTTTTCTGATAAGAAAGACTTTTTTCTCCCAAAGTCTAGTTTTAACTACACAAGCACATTCTGAAAACTCCTATTCAAGAATGGTATTACATTTCTGATCAGTTACATGAAATGTAACTAACCTTGAACCAGCCTAGGGTTTTATTTAGCACGCAGGGGTATTTCACGTTCCAAAATTACCATTTGCAGATTTAGTACTATGTTACGCATTCATTTTAGAATGAAAAGTTTCTGAGTGCCTAAGCACTACACATTTAAACACTGACTTCCAAAATCAATTTAGAACTTACCGACAGTAGGGATTTCGCCGAGAAGAGTAGCGTAATGTAAGAAACCTGTAGTAAATGAATGGCTGGAGCAGGCTCCCTTGTCCGCTGAAAGAGAATAGTCCAGTGGAGCTTTGCAGTGACAAAAACAAACAAACAAAACAAAACAAACAAAACTGACCCCCTCAAACCCACCTATTTTCCTAACAAAAGCAAGCAAGCAACTTGGGCTCAAGAGCGAGCTAGATTTGGGTCACACTGGTTCAGAAAATCTCAATCTGACAAGTATACAACCATACACTTATAGATGCAGAAAGCTACATTATAGAATAAAACTGCTCAATGAAGCACTTACAGAAGTGCTGTTCCTGTATTGATTTTTATATTTATGAAGGTTTTTTTCATATGCCCCATTTCTGGTAGTGTGCAAAGAATCACAGAAATGATTGTGGATACATGTTCACTATCAGGAAAAAGCTCGTTGGTCAAGTATGGAAACTGGCTGACATAAGTAGTTCAGCTAGAGCGAGTTTTTTCACTCTAATCACAGCACTTTGAATATCTGGACCATATTTCTAGTATCTTTTGCAAAACTTGTCAGAACACACTGGAGACAATTATAGATGTATTGAGACATGCCAAGCTAATATCCAGTTATTTCAGTTAAACTGAAATTAGGTCTTGATAGTTTACAAAGCTGCTGCTTCACATGATTGTGCTATGAAGTAGTGAAAGCGTAGCATACAAACCATACACAGCAAAGCACAGAAGTGCCCTAAGTTTGATTTTACTGACTGATGCTACTTTAACTAACACAATATTTAAAAGTTCTGCTTGAAGTTGAACATGACATTTCCAGCAAGCGGAATTCCTTCCAGTATGAGCAATACCTTTACCCAGAAGAAAAAAATATAAAGTGAAAGGGAAAGAGAACTACAGGAGGAAAGAAAGAGGACATCTTCAACCTGTACACTATTTACAAGCAATTTAATATGCTAAAACAATTTACAGAACAAAATTCACAATAGCTGCATTTAACTATTACATGCTTTTAATTTGGCATATAACTTTTTATAAGCTTCAGTATCTACTAGATGACGTAGCAAGTAGCAACATTTCACATTGTACATTCTCCACATAGAGAGAAAAGAGAAAAATGAAGTTATTCTAAAGTGAAGTTCAAAGCATTTGAAAGTTTCAGATACTGGCTACAGAGTGTTGGTAAGTGGCCTTAAATGAAATGAATCCTTGAGGCCTGAAGCATTGAAGTGCTCAGCTAACACATCAAAAGATAAAGACAAATTATGCATTCTATCAACTTTCAAGAAGATAAAGCCTCCCTTCCGTTGCCTGTGAGACCACTCAAGACAAATGCTCTCACTATGCTCTAACTTTTATAGAATAAAGGGTGTATTCCCCCTCCAAATATTAAAAGGCAAATTTCAGTGACTGTCAGGTTGTTATGCCTATACAGCTTCAGCAGTATTCCAACACGCCTATGCTCAAGATCCCTAAATTAATTCAACAGGCTGCACAGCAGGCAAAACGAAACAGAATATAAAAACCCCACAAGGGTCGCTCCTCAGAAGTAACACAGGAGAGAATACAACCTACTCCTGTTTGCACACTTTTTGCATACTGAAGCTTAATACCATTTAAATTTCTGGAATCTAATTGTCAAAAATAAGAGCTTACTTTCAGTGAAGCTGAACTTCTTAAAATTCTACTAAACCAACCAAAATTAAACTTACTGAACAATGTACTGACAGAAATGCAGGCAAGTATAAGCTGCAAGCCCGAAAAACTTCAACGTGACTCAGCAATGTCACCCATGCTATGAAAGGGAAGGGGTTTTTGATGCCCCATTAAATCATAGTGAATGCTTTTTCATGTCATGATGCACCAACTGGGGAAGTCTAGGAACCAAAAAAATTTTACTTGAAATTCAAGCCTTGGTCCACCAAAACCATACAAGTGGAGCATTATGATCCACAGAGAACTCACTTGCAAAAAGTAATCTTGTGTAGCAAGTTTCTAATTATTTAAATATTTATCATCATTCTTACCTGAAAAGCATAAAAACTGTAGCTGGCATGAGGAAAATTTCATTGCAAGCAATGAATTTTAGAATATTCTGTTGATTAGCATTCAGTTTCTCTAAGAGATTTCTTAGAAAGGGCAAACTAATTGAACTTCGTGCCTTGAAAGAAGAAAAAATTATTTACAGAAAACATACAAGTTACACCTATCTTCACTAGCACAGAGAAATCAAAATACAAACAATTGTAATTTACAACATATTTTAAGACTTCACTGGTATTGAGATTACTATTCCAAAGAAAACCGTTGGCTCGGAACTCCATAATTTACAGAGAGTTCAAATAAAGACATCCTATGTTACAATTCCCTCATGCACCCATTTTAGGTTCAACAGCCCAGATGGCCACAAGCCTTATTCTGTCCACTAGGTGGAAGTGCCAGTGGTAGCAAGATGGCCCAATTAGGAACATCTAAGACTGAAGTTACTTTAAGCTGCACAAGGCAGTGCATTGAGCAGCAAGTCCAACCGGCAAGTATTCTGCTTGCTAATCTCACCCTGTAGTTTGTTACCTTACTACGGACATAAAACAGTAAAATTTACAGTCTATGGTTTAGTTTGAAAAAGACACATCTTATGTTTCAACTTAAGTGTTACACAGCTTTTGTTTCCTTCAAAGAAAAGCATTTGAAGAAAAATAATTAGTGTCAACTCCATCATATCGAGCAATTGAGAAGGGGGAAAAATAAAAACAAACCACAAAACCCAACGAACTCAAAAAAGTCTTCTCAGGTTCTATGTGCTGAGATTCCATACTATAATTTCATTCTAATTCCTCTAGTGCAAAGGAAACCAAACCATAGATGCAACTTAAACCTGTTTATAAACCCCAAGAATACCAACATTATTAATGATAACATACATCATATCATACTTACATCAAGAATCTTCTTTGTGTATGTGGCAGCATGAAGCAAAGAGAACAGCAGAACTGGAAAAATACTCACTGAAACAAGTGATAAGGAAAATGATACACTGCACAAGTGCTAAATTTCTTCTTGACGTTATACTACACAAGTCATAGCTTGATGGCTCTTTGCAAGAGGCTGGCTGGAATGACCTATACTGGATGAAGATATGTGTAAGTCTAATATCTATATTTATAGCTCTTCCTTTTGCTTCTTACACCTCTTTGCTGCACATTTTTATTAACTTAAAAATATGGGTGTTTGCAAGTATGCAAAAATACAACATACACCATAATATAGCAGAACATCTTCCAGATGCTTCATGGAATTGTCCAGGTCGGGGTTGGTGTGTATGGTTACGATGTTACAGGTCATCCAGGCTGCACCTACTACAAACACAACAGACATCACTAAGCCAGGAATTTTGGCTAAAAGAAAAAGCAATGGCTGACTCAATAAACAAAAAAGGACATCAATTATTACCAGTCAGGGAAGGCTTGCTGTAAAATAAAGTAGAAACTGCCTATAATAATACTCAAGGTTAAACAGACTGGTCAGTATGACTTCTTTATAAAAGTCTCAAAATGCTTCATAATGGAACTCTATTGCTATCTAATGGAACTATATACTATATGAAAGGGAGAGAGACACCTCACCTAAAAATGACACCAAAAGAGGTAATAGAATAGAAAGTTTCATCAGACTTCTTTTAAAATACATGAATATTATATAAGGAATCCTCCCTTCAGATCAGTTACAGCCAGGAGGCTTGTGTTAGGTGAGGGAGACTAAGATCAAGGAGACTGCAACACAGAGATAAAAGGTTTTAAGAACAACTTATATAATAAATTCTTGAAATGCTTCTTCTTTCTGCACAGAGAACACATGTGAGATTACTACTTAAAATCTATTAAATACATGTAGTCATAATATTTTTTATTAAAAGATGCTAGGAGATTAATTTCTTTACCAAAGAACATGCAGGTGCCAGCCATTCTGATTTCACAGAGCAAGAACACAGACATTCCTCTGGCAGAGAGATTTTAAGAGTCAGACATTAGGCATACATAGTGTGCCATAAAGAAAAGTCAGTTCTTACATGTCACCTTTGACAAGCCACAGGAGTAAGTATTTTTTGCAAAATTTATGGGTTTAGTAACTTATCTGAGAAAGCTACCATTGAATAATTGTGTCTCTACATGATGTATGTCCTGCTACAGTGAGAAGTCATATATAAACCCCGAACTAGCAATAAATGAAAATTACCAACTTCTCCAAGTATCACTTGAGGCTGGTCATAAAATACACCAAACTTCAGTTTCAGGAAAAGATAATCTAAGTAGCCAGAAACTGCAGTGCACTAATTATAGAGCTGATAAAACTGAATATGGATGGATCAATATAAGCCTCCCATATTTTACCTAAAGTATGTTCAGTGAATAGCAAACATACCAAATTAGTTCAAACTAGTTTTTCAAATCATGGCCCAGGTGATGAAAAGAATCAAGTTTGTCATATATTTAAAAACATTACCAGGATGACTCAAGTAAAGGATACTTGTAACAGGGTAGGAATTCACAAAGATAAGGGAGTACAACAGGTAGTGGCAGCTGTCCTCCAGCAAAGCCTGGGCCAGAAATGCCCTGCTAAGCTGAAAGTGCGGTAGCCTTTGATGCAGTCGGAGGGCACTAGTAAGAGCATTTGCCAGCAAGGCACGCTGATAAAAGCTTGCTGCTTCATGCAACCTGCAAAGCATCATAGGAGACGTTACCATATGAACCAAGCTCAGAAGTCTTCCACCCCTGAGAATTGCATCACAATTACACAGTACCTGAAGTATTTCTATTATCATACATACGCACTATTTCCAAAATACAACTCAAAAACTGGTAACACTGACTGCAAGTGCCTAAAGTAAAACAACTCAATACATTATGCCATTTTTTAAACCAATCTAAAATCTGTAAGCTGAATAACAGCAATTTACCCTTACATGAACAACAACTCTATGCAAAGAGAATCTAGTTCCTTTGCAAATTTTTAGTGCTTTATAATATTATAGTACGTACCCTAGGAGAGGCAGGACAAATAAAGCTGAGCAGTAAACTGTGAACAAGCGGGAAATCCACATTGCTGTATCCAACTTGTTAGCCATTAGAAATTGCTACATTGGAAAAGAAAAAAAACACAAAGCCCAACCCCAACATAAGTTGGTATAATAATATTTGCATACAATGAGCTATATTAAATTACAAGTCTTTCTCCAGCCTTGAATATAAGCAAATTATAGCTTGAAGCAGAAAGCTTCTTTTTGTTCTGTAATATTTTACTCATATGATGCTACTAGCCAGATGAAAAATAGCTCTGCTTCCTCAGAACCAAGAGGCTCCTTTGTACACTACAACCAAATACAGTGATGAGAACTTCTGGGAAAGTAATGTTTCCATCCAAACCGATCTCACTAAGCCAGCTTCATAAATATTACCACATAAGTTCTCTAGACCTGACTGACTTTTGCATCTACTGCTTCAAGGTTCCATTTAGAATACACTGCACAGCCCTTGGGCTGAATCTCCATAATTCTTAGCAAGGGGAAAAAAAATAAAGGGCCAGATAAAGTTAGCATAACTGCATGCTTATAATTACAAGGAAAATGGCATCGTTTTGGCCTACATATTCTTGGCCTTGAAAAAGCAAAAGCTTTTTACATTAGTCTTGCACCTCTCTTGTCACTGACCTCTCCTTAATCACAGTCTTCCTCAGTCCAGATATAATCCCAGTACCAAAAGCCTCTAATGAAACACAACATGCTTTTGGCTGTTATGGGCCTCAAACGTGTTTCTTTGCACCCAAAAGGGATCAAATTTTTTCCTGAATTTGAATCAGCTTTCGAGGATTCCTCTTTTCCTCTATATTCCCAGTGCCTCTCTATGGAAATGACCAGAAACTAACCTAACAAACCTGCTAGCACCTTCACATCGTGATCTAAAGTCTTACTTGCACAATATAACCACAGAAAAGGCTTGAAGCTGAGTCAGAGGACTAGGCTGGGTATCAGAAAAAGGTTTTTCACCCAGAGGGTGGCTGGGCACTGAAACAGGCTCCCCTGGGAAGTGGCCACAGCACCAAGCCTGACAGAGCTGCAGAAGCATTTGGAAAATGCTCTCATAGGCACATGGTGTGATTGTTGGGGTGTCCTGTGTAGGGCCAGGAGCTGGACTCGATGATCCTGATGGTGCCTTCCAATTCAGCACATTCTACGAAATACAGATGGTGCCACACTTAGTTAGTTTTGATTGAGACATTTCCAGGGGCGCCGGCACACCAACCGCACGCTTCCAATCGGGAAGCGAGAGCTGCCCCGCCCTGCCCGCACCGGGCGAGCAGCGCCACGCTGCGATTCCAGCGGGACCCCCGCGCCGCTGCGGCCGGCCCAGGACCCTCAGGCCCGGGAGCTGCTTACCACGGCCCCGCCTGCCATGGGTCCGTTCTGCGCCGAGTCCGCCATGGTCGCACCTGCGGGGAGAGAAGCGCCTCAGTGTGCGAGGCGGGACGGGGCAGGGCCGACCGCGCCGCCGCCTCCCGAGCCCCCGCTCCCGGCCCGGCCGCGACCCACCGCAACCGCCACCCCGCGCACCGCACACGCTCCGCCGGATCCTGCCCCCGGATTCGGCAG
>JAOXXN010000471.1:47952674-47967674 GCA_026770055.1 Myrmophylax atrothorax
ACGACACTTCCCATGCGCCGCGGGGCTGCCGGGCAATGTAGGCGGGGGCTGGGACGCCCTCGGCGGCGCGAGGCGCTCCTGGCATGTCACGGCAGGATCCCGGCGGTTTTGGGAGTGCGGCCGCCAGGGCGAGCCCGGGGGGGAGGACGGTGACTCCTTCCCCCACTGTCCACAGTAGCCCCGACAGCTGGTGCTCCACTCGGTCTGCAGGGTCTGTAACGGGCACGTCTGTGTGGTGACAGCAACAGTAACAATATTAATGCTCGCTTCGGCCGCAGGCTGGGACTGTTTGCTCACTGAGGGCCAGCCCGGCTTTCCAGAGCCGTCTGGCGAGGCTTAGCGCTGTGCATCAGCCACGGAAACAGGAATGGTAAGGCCACGGGCCCCAGGCACGGCTCCCCGCGGCTCCCGATGTGCGTGAGCACGGCGGTACCACAAAAACTGTGTGGCTGTGTCCGTGTGTTGGAGCGGCATGGGATCCTGATAATGTAAAGTGGGGGGAACCTCCTTAAAGCCACCCGTGCCTAAAGATTAGTACCATCAGGGGTATTATATTAAAATGCAGCAGCTTTGTAACAAGTTTCTGAAATGTTTGGTCAGTAATCATTAAACTGTAAAGCTAAGGAGCTTCACTCAAGTACTGGTGTATTTGTAATACTGACAGGAGGACCAAGCTACATAGCACAGAGCAGAAGAAGCCTGCTGCTAACTCTGCAACATGTAGCCTATGTAATTTGCAAGGTCTTGCAAAGGGTTAATCCTCCATTAATCTGTCCCTTGTCTTTAATTTTTTTTCTTAATTATTTGTGCCGAATACCTGTGTGAACACGTTTCTGTTCTCAGCTGGAAGTCTGAACTGGTCTAAAGTGGCATCAAAGTCAAATAAAACAAAGTGCGGGCCTCCAGACTCACACCTTTGACTTTTAGCTCGTATAGCCTCACGTAGTTTGTACTTGTGGCTTTCTCTCAAGGACGTGCCTCAGGTTCCCCCTTCTGGCCGCATGGGTTCCAGGACGACAATCTGCTCCGGTTTCTGATCGTTACCAGATGCTTTCAGTTACTCTTGAGCAGCAGGAAAGACATGTTTTTGTGCCCAAGGATCTTGGAATCAACATCTGCAATCAGCCTCATTTCTGGCTCACGATGACTAAACTTCAAGATTGATTGGAACACGATCCGGAAGATCGTGTAATGATGGAAAAGGAGCAAAAGGAGAGTCAGCTGATAGGGATTCTAATACCATAACAATTACAAGTAATCTAAGACTTCAGGCTAATAACACTTTTTAAATTGAAGATGCAGAACCTGATTTTCCACTTCTTTCCCAACCATTCATCTCTCAATAAAGTGACTGAGAAGTAGGGAGAAGAACTACCTGCTATTTGGGGATGATTGTTCTACAAGTGGAGGAGACTAGTAAACAGCATTAGAGAATTAGGACTCTCAGTGTGTCTGCTGGGCATTCTCAGGTGTGTAATAAAAAGACTGACAAACAGTTATGCTAAACCAAAATAAAGGCTTCAAATATAGCCCCAGTAAATTTAAGTTGAACACCTATTGGATTATTTTATTGCAAAATGAAATATTGATATATTGAGGAGATTTATTTAGGTGCAACTGAAATCTGGAAATACACATTGCAGACCACTGGATGTTTAATTGAAATATCACAAGGGAAAAAAAAACTAGTCAGTCTTCAAGATTATTTGTATTTCTTAAATGGACCTAGGATGACAAATCCATGTCTTTAGCAGGAATACTCATTTATTTCTTAGTACTTATAATTTAGGAAGTACTTAATGCACATGGATGCAAAGCATTTATTTCTAGAATCTGTTTTGCTATTGGTCATAACACCAGAAGTTGTCTTCTCACAAATTTGCCTTAATTTCATTTAAATAGAATGCTAAGCCATTGTTCATTCCCAAAAGTTAATGGTTTAAAAAGTGTCATACTTTGGAATACTTATTAAGAAATATCCATCTTCGTCCTTTGCAACCAGTCCCCCTTTTCTTCGTATTAATCTTTCTTTTCCTGACTTTCCCCTTCTCTTTTCTGTGCTAGTTGTTGCTTTTTTGTTCAATACTCTCTCCTGTTGAGCAACTCAGACCACATTCCTGTTGACTTAACTTGAGAGAAGACAATAAATTATATCTTAAGAAATCAAGTGTCAGCTATTGGTTTCTCCCTTTCCCAGTGCTCTTCTGCTATGATATTGCTGATTGAACCGAGAGGAGGAGCTGAAACTGATCTGTATGTTATTAATGATTTTGTTTCCAACAGTTGTAAGGGTTCCATAGTTCTTCCATAGTTCTGTAAGTTCTTCTATACCATCAAGGCATCAGTTTTCTTTCACTGGTGATTGATAGTTCAGATACTTAGAAGAGTATTCCTGTAATTGCTAAGAACTTATCTCCCTCATTAGCAATATAGTCCCATTTCTCCTCTGTGGCAGTGCTGCACAATCAGCATGGTCATAGCTGAAATTGTAACTAACACATCTCTGTTTTCCGCCGGCAAATTTATAAGCCTATCAGAGAATTAGTGACAGTAATGATACCTGGGATCGCCTTGCTTTTAATTAAAAAATTGTGCATGCAAAGCATTATATTTTGACCTTTTATGTCCAGTTGTATACACCTACTTCCACTAATGCCCTCAATGCCTCAAGGGCAAAAAAAACCCACCTTAGTATGTCTGCGACATAATTCACATTTTTAGAATTATATGGAAGAAATAATGCAATGTTTTCCATTTGTTTAGCAAGGCTGAGACTGAGAGGCGGAGACTTGCCAGAAGCAGTGCAAGTTTACTAATGCTCATATCACCTTGAGTCAGATGTTCAATGAAGTCTTTAGGTCAAAAAGGTTAGTAATTTGCTTGTAGGCACATGAGCAGTAGCATAGCTGGGCTGTAAAAGGAATATACAACTCCAGAGTCCCCATTGCCACCTTTTTTTCTTAGTCACTATGTGTTTTCATACGAAATCATATGCAAAACTTCATATGTAATTTGAAGCCAGTTTGAATAGCCGAAGAAGGTTCTTACGATGTTTCAAATTAATCACTGAGAACCTCATTACAGACACTATGGAAATACTTTATAAACAATAATTCTTATTCAAAGCATTTTGACAGCCATAATATTTTATAGAACAAGTATTTAGCTTTATATGTTGTTTTAAATTTGAACTTTTTATTGTCTTTTTAGTACCTTCACCATCAGAAGCTGCCATCTTTCGTAGTCTCCAGTGGCTTCAGTTCTCAATCATTTTAACAGAAGCTGATGTAGCATTGTTTTGGTGGTGTTCATCACCTTATAGCAACCAGCACTTGAGGTTCAGATAATGATTTATTTATTTATTTTGTCCTTCTTGGTTTGAAAGAAGGTACTGTTGCTAACATCTGTATAGTTTTCATTTATTTTTAATAAAAGAGAGAACATTCTTCGAAGGTCGATCAGATTGCAGTTCCTCATAGCCAAACTAGCTTCATTATTTGTATCAGTAGTGTATAATGCAAAGCTAAAATAAGGTTTTATGCAAAGCTGTAATGAACAATTTTGTTCTTGTTTGTGGTTATCTCAAGCTGGCTGTCCAAATCTCAAGTAATAATAAAGGACATTGGGTAAATGCCTGTTACATTTTTCAGTAAAAGAAACAGAAGTCTTCTGTCTCTCTTTACCAGATTGCTTTGTGATTTTTGCTAGATGGTCTGTAGCAATATCAAATATGTTCTTCTTTCTTGTCCCTCGCAGCTGGAGTTTCCATTTACTCACCCTTCCTGGAAGCAATACCCTTTTAATTACCAAGTGTGTGCCAAGGCAGTGAAAAAGAGAAACTACAACCTTTTGGAAGATGTGCAAAATAGATGTGCAAAATTACTTCCAGTTGCTTTCTGTGTCAGCATATTTGTAACTCTCAACATTTTCTTATATCCCTATGTTACTAAGATAAATGAGACAGAAGCTGCAAGCATAAGCTTAAGACTTTACAAAGAAATATGATAAATTTATATGTATCTTTTGTGAGAATAGAGATATGACACAACAATTGGTGTGTGATTGAATCAGAGGGCAGCCTTGCCAGTGTATTCTATTTGCAATGTCCAGCCCATTAAGGACCTGAAAAATACTGGAAATTTAGGAATGAAAAGAAAGATCGGCAAGTGTTATTTTAATAAATTAATTAAAGGAA
This sequence comes from Myrmophylax atrothorax, assembly GCA_026770055.1. Lineage (NCBI taxonomy): Eukaryota > Metazoa > Chordata > Aves > Passeriformes > Thamnophilidae > Myrmophylax > Myrmophylax atrothorax. The sequence continues at coordinate 47,956,870 of JAOXXN010000471.1, forward strand.
CATTAGGAAGATTTTAGAAATCGAGAGCAAGAGACTATATCAACAAATGGAGGAACACAGTGAATTATAAATGTAAACTTTCAACTATCTGTAATGTTTGATTATGAATACTATAGGAAGAAAGATTGATAAGCATCCTCTGCAAGCTCAGAGAAGTATCTGAAAGTGTACTGATCAATATTGAACTCCGTACCAAGTTGTTGGTAAATGGCTCCCTTATCTCATAATAATCACAGGCTATATAGAGGGAATAAAAAGACAAGGGACAAAACCCCAAAGCTGTGAGCTCTCTCAAGGAGAAGTTCCATTATGATGCAAGAAGTGTTAGCTCTATTTATGCATAGAAACATGAAAAGAAATATTCCCTTTTGAAAATAGTCTTATATGATCTGAGTAAAAACCCCACTAAGATTGATGACAGTAGCACTTGATGTAGTTCTGCACTAATAACTAAAAACTAATGACACTATAATCTGTGGTCTAGTCTTTTTTAGCACAGATGTTATTATTACATTTCTGCCACTCATTCAGTGCAGCAGAAATTTGCAGATAAATAATTAGGGTTACAAGCTGTTTAAGCTGAATAAAAATGACCCACCAGGATATTTTCTGCTTTTATCTGAAGGAGACACAAGTCAAAGACTTCCCTTGATCTAAGTGTACCAGAAAATATTTCAGGAATCCCACCTCTTTCACATACAAAACTTGTCTCGCACAATTGCAACAAACAAATCTTTTAATACATAGTCCAGGTACTAAACTTTCAAAAGCAATCTATGGTACAGATAAACTCTGAAATCAGTAACTTTCTGCATTCTTTGTGAGATCCTATTCAGAAGTTCAGTCAGAGAAATCTGGATGGGTGATTACAGGATAGGAATATGTGGAGGTGTTTTTCACATTTGATATTTCATGTTAAATTTTTAAGCACAGTGGACTGACATGTCCACTTACATGTTCTACAGCCATTTTATTGCTTATTTTGAAACAGGGATATTTTTATTCATTGCTGTTTATTCCTTCACAGCATATCCAATTCCAGAAATTGCAGGCAAGTGTTCCAAGGGTTCCAGTTTATAAAATTAATCCCTCTTACTCTTTATTTTATTCTATATAATTAGATTAATTTAGATCTAAAATCATTGCAAAAAAAAAGTACATGCATATTTTATCCAACTGTTTTTGTGGCCATTGATAATCAATACGAGCATAAAACTTAGAAAAGATAAAGAATACATGGAAAGACAATCAGGTTAATTAGATTTGTCCTTCCAAACAGTCATAGGTAAAGTCCATCCATTTAAATGTGATTTAATCGTGTGCTGAAGTGGTGTGAAATTGAATGAAATCAAGCTGTCCATATCCCAGAAGATGTTTTCACTGAGATATAAAAATCCTCAAGGATACCAGTTAGTCAGATAGTCTACTGATAAGTCAAGGGTAAGATTTTCACTCAGTCATAATGCTTCTTACTTATATATTGACCACAGTGACTGGTAATGGAAGCGTATTATGTGAGGCTCATAACTTTTTATTGAATTCAGCCTTCCATGCTGTGACTTTTGCAGAAATGACCTATCTTACATTTCTTCTTTAGCAATCTTTGCTTTCTTATCTATAACCAGTACTAATTACTCTATTAGGAAGGTAAAATACAGGGGAGTTAGGGTTCAAGAGTGTGGGAATCCCTTCATAAGCTGCTGAGATCTCTTTTTCAGTTGGGCTGTAGCTAGCCTCAGATCCTTTGTGTCCCTGACTCTAGAACCCCAGAGGTCCTCCTCAGGTGTTCCCAGGTACTTTTTGCCAGAGGCCCCAAGAAGGACCATTCTCCTTGGCTGTGCTGTGGGGCATATTTTGTACATCCTGTCCAGTCATGACTGGCCCAAGGGTTACTGCATGAGTAATCTATGGTTTAATCTGTTCAAAAGCTTTGTTGTTGTTCAGGGCCCTACTTGAAATTGGTTTTCTTCCATGTCACAAAGTAGAGAGGGCATACAATCTGACTGTACTCTGGGATATGCATTCTCCAAAAGCCCATGGTGCCTAGAAAAGCCTCTGTTTCTTTCTTGCTGTTCAGTGGAGACTTAGATGCTATTTTCTTAGACCCATGCATAGGGATCTGGCAACATCCATCTTGCCACTTCACTCCTAGAAACTGGATTTCCTGGGCAGGTCCCTTGACCTTAGCTTGATTAATGGCAAAACCAGCTTTCAGGAGAATCTGGATTATCTTCTTCCCCTGCTGTGTTCTTCCTTATGATGATGTCATCAATGTACTGTAGGTGTTCTGGAGCCTCAGCCTTTTCCACTGCAGCCTGGATCAGTCCATGCATGGCAAATGGTGGGGCTATATTTCCACCCCTGTTGCTCCAACCTACAGTGGGGGTCCCAGGGCTGCTACATCTCTCTAGCACTCTTTCTACCCTGCAGCTTTTAAAGGGGCCTGTCCATCCCTCTCTGCATCTCAGACAAGAAAAGACAGTTCCTCATCCAGTGCTTAAAGAGACAGTCCATCAAAAATGACATATGGGATAGAAAACGTAATTGTCACACCCACCTAATGCTAACCTCATCTCCTTTCCCTGTAACTGGAAAAAGAGGTATCTTGCATTTACATGAAGGAAATCGTAAGCAATCTAGAGAGCATCACAAGTAAAATGAAGAGTTAAACACAGAGTAAGATTATAGACAAGGATGCCAGCTTCTGAAATTTAGTAGTCAATTTATTATCAATCAGTGAATTGGAAAAGAAACACAGGGAAGAGAGAGCATGTCTATAGAAAACTATACTCACTCTTAGCTCTTTCCCTAACATTTAGTGAGACTTTTGGTGAGTTATACCATTTCTTCTTGATGATAGACATTTTGATGAGTTGCACGGTTCTGAAAAGTAAGCACATTTTCCTAATCGGGGATAAAACTGAGATTTAACAACAACAAAAAAATCTTCTTTAAGATTACTTTACATTACAGTTTGTCCAAGACCACTAGAAATAGTTCCTGTCTGGCACCTTTATTTTATTCTTCATGGATGACATAAGAGAGAGGGTTTTTATTAAAAACCTTGAAATATTAAAAAATCTGGCAAGCTTTTTACATGATCCCTTTAGAGTCTTTTGTCTGCAGCAAGAAACAATGTGCAAATGTAAAGTTCAAAGTAATTCTGATAGGAGCTGGAAAAAAAATTTGAAAGTTCACTTGATGCAACTAAATTCAAGGACTGCATGGGTACTATACCAAGAAAGATGCTTAAAGAAAAAGAAATGCAGCAAGTGTTCAGTATAATCCCTGACAGCCCATTGTGGAGGTAGAAGCTATGAGCAGATCCTCAGCAGGGAAATTCATGATGCATGAGGTAGGAAACATGACCAAGAGTCATTCACTCAAAGGATTTTAAGCAGCATACTAGGATCAAGACTGTCAGGGTGGACCTAGGTAAAGCTGAAGATGCAGGACTACCAAAGCATGGATATGAGCTGCCAAAATGATAGGCAATGTGAGGGACAAACATAATCTTCTGAGCAATAAGAAGAAATCGATAAATATTATTGCTGTTTCATGTGGCACTGATGAAATCTCATCTAGAACACACTGCACAGTTCTGGTGACATAAGTTGAAAAATAAGGAAATGACACTGGTTATAGAGAGTTATATTCTTCAGAGAAATAGCAAATTTTATGAAAGGACAGCAGAAGAGAGTTGTTCTGTATCAGTTAGGTAACAACAGGAAAGGCATGCAATTATTTAGGTTGTAGTTGATATAAAAATAAATGGGCATAAATTGCTAATCATGTATTTAGAGTAGAAATAAGAAGAATCTGTAATAGCCTTCCAGTGAAAACAGTGGAATTAAAACATCTAAATACTCTTAAAATGGAGTTTCCTAAGTTTATACAGTTTGACAAACCAGATGGTTCCTTCTGTGATTTTAAGGAGAAAGTCTCTTCGAACCACCCTTGAAGGCTTTGAGTTAATTGTATCTGTTTTTTGGAAGGGCATGAAACAGCATCAGACATGCCTTGAAGGCTTTGAGTTAATTGTATCTGTTCTTTGGGAGGGCATCATGAAACAGCATCAGACTTGATTGTTCCTACTGTTTTGTTTCAAAGGACACTATGTACATATTCATAAAATTAAGAATATTTCAGTGATTAGGGCATCCTTTGAGATCTGCTCCAGATAGTGCTGATAAAATAAAATTCTAAATAATTAATTATTTTTCATAGCACAGTGTTTCTCCATTAAGCATATTTATTCTTTTGTTATTTTTTTTTGTTAACAATCTCCCTAAAAATTCCCCCCCCGCCCCTGCAAGCTGGAAACAAAATCCTCTTAGAACCATCTAGAAAACAAGTCACAAGGCAGGCGAAATGTCTGTCACTACTATCTTCAAGCACAAGCTAAATTTCATCTGAATTTCCAAACACCAATCTCTCAAACTTCATTGACTTTCCAGTCTTCGGCCTCATTTTGGACCTATTTTGGGCACCATCCATGCCAAGCAAGTTCATCACCAAGCGATAATCCCAAGATCAGCTTTTCCTCAGTACCCTATTGATGCTTTGAACCTAAGGTACAGCTGAGGTAACAGCCTTAAATATGAACAGAGCGCAGGTCACAGAGTTTGTCCTCTTGAAATCCACAACAAAGATGTGACACTTTTGGCCAGGATGCCAAACATTCACTCAATTAACAGGGTGGAGTTGTCCATGACCCAGATAAGGATGTTGTCAGAACTGTAGAATTCAAAACATAGTAACCATAAAAAGTCTGACTGCCCAAATGAATCGCAGTCCTTCGTAAAACCTGCTTCCTCAAGAGTATTTTCCAGTGCATCTGCTTTATGAAGCCCTTCACTCAAGGGAAAAAAACTAAAGATGTTTTTCCAGAACAAATATGAATATTGACAACATTTGCTAGTCTAATGATCTCACTATCCTGTAGTGGCAGTGTACACTTCTAGCTATTAATACAATCTGGTTTTTACAACAGTTTTAAACCAGAGGTGCTTCAGGTGTAAACCATAAAATTCAATTTTTTTCACCTGTGAGCATCAGCTCATGCAATGAAATAAAACCTGTGTCAATTAAATATTGATTAGTCTTGGTTTATAATGATAAGCATAGTGCTTATCAGAGGATTTATCACTCAGCAAAAGAAATGGAAAATAATAATTCAAAAGTAAAAAATGTATGAGAAAAAAAGAATACAAATAAGAACATGTAGATCTAACTGTGACTTGTGATAACTGTTAAATTTATGAGTGAATCATCAGATTTCGATTCCTAAATTATTTTTACCTCTAATTAGAATATAAAGTTGCCTTGTGCTACATGAAAAGAAAATCAGCATAAGAAAATAAACAGCTCTTTGTCCTGTTTCACTTGGTCAAATACATGCTTGTCATGAAGTCACAAATGTCTTTCATATCCTCTTATTGGGAGGGTATAAATCAGAGGGATTCTGTGTACCAGTGTATGGCCTAGAGAAGAGATGAAATGCTGCAAAACTAATAAAAATGAGAATGGGGGGACCAAATACTAGCTAAAGGGAAAGGCATGGTTAATAGTCAAATATGTTAGGCCAAAAGAATAAACTGTGGTTTCTCACCTCTTCTGAAGATTCCATGTCTTGCTCAACAAGGGGTAGCAGGGCCAGGAGACAGATCTGTTTTCATTATGCCCCTGTCAGTGCTGGAAAACCTAACAATTGGTTCTGTTGTGATAAGGACATCATATCAGATGGAATTCAAGTCTTCCTCTCACTAAACCCTAGTGAATGAACAGTCTGAGCAGCATAACCTCAATGATATAGCAAATCAGTAGTAAACTTATTTCTGAAATACATTTTGTAATTCTAGAATTAATAAGAACTCTTACGTAGTAAATGGGTGATGAACTTGGGTGAATTTCCTGCTTCTGCAGTTTTTTCAGGGTTAAGTTTAATGAAGATTTAAAACATTATGGTGTTTTTATTCTGTGTATATTTTACTCTGTTCAGTTTGTATTCTGTGTGTACTGAAAAAGTAACTTCCTACCATGCCTGTCAAGTAAGTTCATTACTTTAATCCAGATTTCTAATTATCCAGAAACTGAATTGTGTCTACTCGTTGTTTTTGAAAACTAAATAGACCAATACATTTGTACTTTCTCAGTAAACACTTAGAGGTGTGCTTGCTTTAGTTGGTACAACCCCACTTTCTTCAGTCAGGGCCTCAGACTGCAGAAGTCCAAAAAGGAAAAAAAACCACCAAGATTTCTTTCATTCTGAGCAAGTGCAGCATTCAGCAAAGTCTCAATAGCCTCATTTGAGGCCTTTAGAGGTGGTGACACTAAAAGCAGTAAAGCACAGAATGATGATGACCACAAAACAGTATGTTCATCATTTATTGTATAATTATTTCATAGAATTTCATTGGAGATCCTTGCACTAAGATTCTTCTTGTTTAAAGTATAAACCAATCTGTCCCTGCTAAAAAGGTCACTAGAAATGAATAGTGAATAATATTTATGACAAGAAAGATAGTTAGGAGAAGTATTTAATATGTTGAAGGACTTTTTCAATGGTATTGGCATCCCAGTATTTCTGGCATCTGCAGATGCAGAATTGCATGGTATCTTGAAGGAATGGTTTTTCTCAAAGAACAGCAAAGTTTACTAGGAACCAGAAATGGGGGAGGGGGGGGGCGATTTCTTCTTAAACTCTTAAGAGAACTTTCATGCTATTTATCTATTCTTTTGAAAATGGAACACTCATGCCATCTAATCATGACTTCCTCAGATTCTGCAAGACCAATAAAAGGGGCACATTGATATCCAGTGAATAGAAATACAGTATTGCATTCTGGATTTGATCTGTTCTATGTGTTCTTTATATTCAACCCCTAATATTCAAAGATTGTTTTCATGAACCTAGCTTGTTCAGTTGCTAGTCATCTGATTTTGTTTTGCTCTGGAAATCAGTGTGAATAGTTTTTCTTTCCTATTGGAGTATTAAGCCATCTAGTTAGAGAAATACTTTAAATGATGTCTACCATATGTATTAGCTATACACAAATAGAGACGGTGTTTAAATTTCTATTAGTTGCTAAAAGCTTTTTCAGCTATCTGCTGCTATCAGCAGGGATCCATTTGAGTAAAGGCATTAACATCTGGTACCAAAACAGAGCTTTATTTTATGAAAAATAAAGTTCCTAAGGCTAATACCAAACAGGTGACTTGGGGTTAATCTTTCATGGGATCTCTCCTCTAGAGATCTACTGTGATATCTTTTTCTAAAACCATGAGTGAAAATCAGTTTGGTGGTTTCATGCTTTTTCCTTGTACGTATTTGTTCAGGTAACAATATCTCTACACAATTCAGTATGTTTATCAATCTAAAAGTAAAAGCAAGTAGAAAGACAAATATTTTTTCTAGGTGAAATGAAGTTTGAGTTACAGTTTAAAACAGCACAAGAACCCGTGTATGAGGAGGCTCAATTTCACACTTTTTGTGCTACTGACTTAAATCATTAGGTGAGCATAAATGACAGAACCCCTGTTAATGAGGCTACTGAAGGACATCCTTACAAAATGTGATGGCAATCTTAATTTAAAGACCTATCTGCAAAGATAATTTTCCTATCTATTTCAGGAAGTCATGGACTCCTGGCCTCTCTCTGCAATTCATCTCACATAGTCGTCTGGCAGTCCCTAGATAAGGGATTTTATTATTATTAAAGATACTATGTGTTGAGCCAGCATAGAAAGTATAGATATGAAAGATAAAGATTCATGTGATGAATCCACAGCACCATTTCTCATTGCACCGGAAATCCAGAGTAGTCTCAGTGATGCTGAGTACTTTTAAACTGTTTAATAAAAAAGATTCAGAAGTTAATTTGAGCAGTTGTGATAGATTGTCCACACTACCAGCTCCTCCTTCAGTCTTTGTTCTGCTTTAGGTTACTCCCATTAATTTTCTCCAAAGCAAATCTGTAAAGGAGCCAAAAAACAGTGTGGACACAAGTTGTTTGGTCATTTGGAGTTGGTCATATTGCCTAGTTATTTTTGATTTAACAGCATCGATGACCTAGCCTGTGAGTTGCCACTGAGACATTGATACATAGGCACCTTCTGACTTATCCTGGGCAAATATGACTCTTGTCCGTTACTGAAACTAAGAAGCCATAGAGATAACATAAATCCTGTATTTTGACCCTTTTTCTCCATGTCCTTGTCATGCATTAGGCTCAGGGTGGCTTTATTGATGGAACATTTTAACTGGGGAAATCAACGCTATCAACTCGATGCAGTTCCTATGGGTTTTGAAAGAAATTTCCCACAATAAGGGAAATTTCTTGTTTAAGATTCAAATTGATCTTGATAGGTGAATGATTACTGTAGTAAAGATATTTCTGCTGCAAACTTTTTTTTACAAAAACTGTAACTAAATGAAAACTTACTCATACCTGCACTCTGGTTCCATCTGAATGGAGTTAGTTTCTCTTGGATGTTTGATTGCATAGCTGGAAATTTGCTCCCAGGCTTTTACCTAATAACCTTTCAAGATTCTCTCCAAATGAAACAGTCAGGTAAGAAGCATTTACTTCTTCTTTCAGGTGTTTGTAAAATACTATGATAAAATGACTGTCAACAGAATTAAATAAAATTGGCCAGGGTCTGTTTTCTTGGTGTATGGATAAAATATACAAACCCTGCCTTTACACCCTGCCAGGACTACTTATTGGGAACAGTCCCAGGTACATATTTTCCCAAAAAATAATGTTCATCCCTGGGAATGGGCGAAAAACCTGCCACTGAGCTCTGGAACAACTGAATAGGTATGGACAAACATACAGGCCACTTAGATATAAAAATTATTCAAAATGTTACTCAAAACCAAATAAAATCACAGGCAATTACAGTGTTTCATCTTTAATCCTTACCATCAGTCTGGCTATCGCCACACACAAAGACCAGCCATATCCTGCCATCAAGCTGTCCACAAGCTCTTTTTACCAAAGAAAAACAGACATATGATCAGATATATTTTCCTGAGATGCTGCACAGTACACAGCCACGTAATTGCATTATACCACTGGTCCTGACTGTAAGGAATGAGCCTGGCAAGGCAGGGTTCTAGGCTAACTGTCCTAATGGGTCATTTCAGTTGTTTGTTTTCAATAAAAAACCTTCTGCACTGTATACCAAGATTTAGGGTCCTTAGAGAACATTGTTAAGCTCAATATATTTGTACTCTGTTCTAGCAGCAGCAGACAATGCAATACAGCAGATTTTGTAAGAAAGGTAGGATATTTCAGTCTTATATTCCAAATATTTGCTTAGTTCCATTCAAAATGTCTGTCTATAATGTATTGTTGACTGTGGCTGAGACAAATGCTGCAATTGGCATACATTTTAATAAAAAGTATGCATAGTTCACCATTTCCATTTATTGTTGGTATATTGATAATGATTGAGTACAAAAGACTTTCTTTCTTTCATGGATTTTTAAGTGAATATTAGCCTGCAAACTGGGAAGTATACAGTCTATTAAGTACTGTCTGTCTCTGCACAGAATGGTGCTACCGAAGACCGATGACTAGATTATCAGCTTTAACTGCTTCTAGTAGAGCCCCTGAATACAGCCTGAGATGAAATTAGGAGAAGGAACCTGCAGGTAAGAGACTGTGATACAATATGGTGGAGGTGTGGAGCAGGCATGCTCTGTGCTCCTCCCCCAGACCCAGCTTCTTGGGAAATTAAGGTGGTAGCAAATAAACTTAGTCTTTAAGCGGCAGTAGTGGTTAACCAGAAGGTACACAACAAGAGAGCGGAAGTCCTGAAATGCTGATAAACAGATTTATATACCTGTGGAGAAAATACAATTATCTGGGTAGTTTAGGTACTTCAGAGATTTTGTGGAAGGCAACACGTGTTCTGCATTACAGAGGTGAAGCAGCTATAGTGTTTCTCTCTCCTTTCCTATGACCCATGGTGCTTATGGATCAGAGATGGTCTTGAGGATTGCTCTTCTGCCTAAGGGCATGTCTGTCTATACAGCTCAGTACAGTGCCATTAAAGATACCGGTAAAAAAGATAATTCAAAATAGAAGTTTTAAAGCTCTCTGAGGAGACTAAATTACCTGAAATGAAATGTGGTCATTTACAGCAAACTCGGGTGTGTCCATACAGTATCTGTGTTAACTTACAAAAGTCACTGAATGCAGTCTGCAGCACCAGAGCAGCAAAACTGGGGGTCTTCCAGCCAAGAAATAAATGGCTGTAGGAGCAGCACAAAGTGTGGTTTCAGAGACATTGGATACTACAGACATAATGGAGTGTCTGGATGATGACATCAGGAAGTTGCATGAAGTTCAGTAAAGCCTTCATAGGGGAAAAGCAACCTCTAAAAATGAATAATTTTGTGCCTCCAGAGTAGGCTTAGCTAATGAGTATTTAATATGGTGACAGAATTCTTTTAATGTTGTGTTTCAAATGTTAAATTGAATAATGGTTTGTTTGCTCTAAATACTGCACCTTCACATATTACTGGCTGGCCCTGTAATCTGTTGTGATAGAACAAGATTTTTACAAGAAGAACAGATACTCTTTTACGTTTCCCATTTTTGAAAACCTCATCCAAGTGTCTTCTGATGTACTGTGCTTCCTGCTATGCTTGCACAGGTGAGATACCTCCATTTTACTGACTTACCCTGCAAAGGCCACGCAAACCGAGCATCTCATCATAGAGATAAGAAGAATGCACTCACAGTTTAGCAGTGAGAGTTGCTGTTCTGGATAAACTGTGTACATTTCTCAGC
>JAOXXN010000471.1:47972740-47985603 GCA_026770055.1 Myrmophylax atrothorax
CGAAAGGGGCGAGGATGCTCCTGCGGCAGTCTTTTGTTTAGGAGTGAGTGATCCTCATTGTCTGTCGACGTGGAGAAGAGAGGAAATTAATTGCAACCAATTAATAATTAATCCCGTTTAAACAGCTTTATTATCACCCACGAACGAGAGGGAATTGGTCTGATAACCCCCTGAAGACCGAATGTCAAGTTTAACCAAATAGTTATTGCTTTATCAAACAGAGTCTGCAAATAAATTAATCAAAAGCAAATATGTTCTTTGTGCGGCTCGTTTGCTGGTAATGGATGGATATGAAGATTTGCCGATATTATTGTCTGTCATTCAATCTAACAAAGTGAACATTTATTGCATATATATTAAAAATTATCCCTTAATCGAGTGGGGCTGGGGTTGCAGTTATTGGAGTCTTCCCAGAGGTGAAGTCCCCTTGGATATGAGAGGGGAGGGCTGCTCTTTGCCTCCCGTGCGATTCCCTTCAGAACATGTTTCAAAATTGCTTTAATCCACCGCTAAATTGAGCTGTTTTACTAACTGTCCACGATATCATAAACAGTTTGAGGAGCTAATGGACGAGATGTTATAAAAATAGTGGACGTAAAGCACAGAAGAGGCGATATATTCGCCCGGGAGTGATGGCCAGGGACCCAGCCACGGTAGACAAGCCCTCTTTGTCTCCCCCTTGCTTACATCATTTTCTAATTAGGCATAAAATTGTCTTCATACACTGGTATCGCTGGCTTCATAAACATAACCATTATGGTTCATAAGGACCCCATTGTGGGGAGCCCCTCTCAAAATAGAAAAGGATCTGGAGAGGCCCAAAGAAAAAAACATCCCCTTTGTTTTCTCTTTTGAGAAGACGGATGGGCAATGTCACGCAGAAGATTACTTTAGACTATTAAATTGTCAGAAAGCAAGGATTTCCCTATTAATAAAGGGATTGTGAGGGAGCGGTGGAACTGGATGCTGGAGTCTGCCGCGGCCCGGTACCCGGCGCGGGGTACCAGATGCGGCACCTGGACATGGCAGGTCGGCCGCGCGAGAACGGCACGGTCCGGCCCGTGGGACCCGTGGCGCTCCCGCCGTGGCATTTCCGGGAGCGAGACCGGCCGTGACTTGGTGCCACGCACCCGCGGAGCGGCGGATAGCTCCGGCCTCGGCGCCGGGATAACTGGATGGAGATGGATGGAGCCGCCTATGGCCCCCGACGCGGTGTCAGCCCCCGGACAATTACTGTCTCCAGAGGGATGGACAGACTGACTGACACTGACCTCTGCCCACGAGCCCCCTGGCGGCCCCGAGGAGCTTATGTGCAATTTGCTAGATTTCGTTTACAATAACCCGACTTGACATAAATAACTCTCCATGCTGTGTCTACGCCCGCCTGACCTCCTGAACTAGCGCAGAAACACTGCCGTATTGATCAGGGGGCGCGGGGGTTTTTTGCTTCCTTTTTTTTTTTTCTTTTTGGTCCGTGAAGACCCGCTCGCTCCTCCCCGCGGTCCGTGCGCTCTCCCGAGACGGACCGGGCGCGGTCCTGGCGCGGGGCCGGCAGCGTGGCCCTGCCGGTTCCCCGCGCAGTGCTGAATTGAGCCCTGCTGAAGCAGCAGAGTGGTTTCTTCGGCCCCTATTTTAACGTGAGGGCGCTTTCTTAACATTAAAAAACGGAAGGAATTAAATTTCATGTCGCGACAACTATCGGTGAGCCGTGACGCCCGGTGAGGGCCGACAGGGAAGCCCAGGGGATGCGTGAACTCCCCGAAAGCCAACGCTCGTCTCCTTTACGGTCTCATGTCCTTCCCTGCACCGACTCAGAGCCAGACCTTTGTTTCATCGCCTGTTGGGAGCTCCGCGGGACATGCGGAGAGGGACGGAGGAGAAAGGAATAATCGCGAACGAAAGTAGAGGGGAAGAAAGGGACTGACTCCCTGGCAGAAGCCTTGCAGAGCAAGGCTGGTGTTATCCATTTACTGTGACATATGGAAATCTCCTGGCGGGACCACAATTAAAGGAGCGGGCCCTGTCGCCTTTATTCCCTGCTAACTTTTGTGTTAAATGTTAACAAACTGGCGCTATCCATTCCGGCTCTATTACCAAGTGAATGTTGACTCCAAGGCTGCCTCCCTTTTTGCCTATTCTGGGACTGCCTCCCGCACAGATTTATGTATTTTTGATATTAAATTCTTTCTGTCATTAAGCCTGCTCTCTTGTTGACTTTCATTGACCTCTGCCCTTGTCCCCATACTTTTCCATATTTAATACAGGAACATTTTTGCCGGTGCCCTCCTCTCTTTGTTGCCTCCCGGTTGACTGCCGTTCCTAATGGCATGTGCTGTTTGCTTTGTTGTTGAACTTGGTAGGGTCACATAGTCTTGTGTGTGATATCCTCAGTATTTCCAGCCCTGAGATTCTGGGGAGGTGCCTTGTGGAGCAAGCCTTTTTTCCCCCTAGCTACCGGCTTCCTAATTACTTAAGCAAACACCTTCGCTAATGATCCCTCGGGCTCCCTAATTCCCTCGGGGTTTTGTTTAGCTGAACTCCTAGTGCTCTGCCTGTCCCACTGGTAGCGTGGCCTTTCTGACCTAAGACATCGCAGCTCTTCTCCTTGGAGCGGTCTGCCTTGTCCAGCTCCGCCTGGGCCAAAGGCCAGGATCATGGGAGCATTGCATGCCACCAGCTGCTTGAGGTGACACCGAGTTACAAAGAAGAACCGCCAAAGGAAACTTCGGCTCACATAGCCAAATGAATGTGTTCATTTATCTCCTCTGACTCCGCGGTTCGCGGCGTGCCTCGGCCCTACGGCTTGGCTGGGGGAGCGGCTAACGTCCTTCCCAAGAAAGATTGGCTCACTTCTCCTAGGCCGGTCTGTTCAGTATCATTATGTGACCGGTTTTCAGAATTGAAGTTGCCTGGTGTTTTGATTCTTCCCTGCCTGTGCAGTTGTGCCCTGGAGGTCCCTTCAAAATGGATGCTAATTGTTGGGGCTGCACACTGCTGCCTGCTAAAATGCCCCAGAGCTCCCGGGCCCTGCTCCTCAATGGCTTAATTGACAAGGACTTGTCTGTATTTAGGAGCAGCTGGTCCAAAGCATTGGCACATCAGTGCAATCTTAACACAGCATCCCTAGCCTGGAGGAGTATGAGGGTAAACGTGGTTAAAATGAAGGAAGATTTATAGTCGGCCCCCTTGGGTAATGGGACAGAAGACAGCTACCAAGATTTTCCCTAGTAGGGGTTTCATTCATCAGCTTCCCAGCCTTGGTAACGTGTCTAGGAGCCACGTTCCAGCTATTATTAATAATAGGAGGTGGCCATTTAGCACAATTAGGCAGGTGACAGTATTCCACAATAATGTGTGGCCCTAAACGAGACGGGGAGCGGCTAACAAACGGAGGCGTGACCGAACAGCGCTGGGGCTTTGCGAGGCAGCCATGTCCTGAGTGGATCTGGGCTGGTCCAGTGGGCACCCACCTGCGAAGCCCCCAGCTCCATGTGTTGCCAGCTAAATCCTGGCGGGTACCGTTTTACTCTAATTCTGTGAGGAGAGCTGGAAAAGAGCATCTTCTGCTGAACTGCTCCCTCCAAACCTTGAGTTAAACACTCTGAAGTCACACACTGGGTTTAAAAATCATATTTCATCGCATCTCCCCATTTTAAATTAAGGCTCTCTTTAATCTCGGATGCACAGATGAAATATATTTTCTTTATTCTCTCTCTTTAAACACTTATCCTGAGCTTCCTGTTTACAGGGATTTAAACTAACATGATTTCTAAACGGGAACGGCTGGGTTTATTTTCTACACAGGGTTATTCAGCGTTTTACAAAGAAGGTTTATGGCGTGGCTTAAAGCTAAGGGGGTTTTTGTTGTTGTTTTGCAATGTGTGGGAAATACTTTTATGTTCACACAGTTCTCCCCATGAATAGGGATAATAGGTTCGGGATCCTCATTGAAATTTGAAGTTTTTAAACAGAAATTCCCTAACTTTTGCTCGTTTTCTCAACTTTTTTCGTAGGAACAATGCCAACATTGAAGCCCTCGGTTGGAGTCTGCACAGTTGGAGATCTTTGGTGCCATTTTAGACATCTTTGGATTTCATCAATCAAACTGACTGCAATTTTCCATAAAAACCCTGAATTTGGGTCAGAAAGTGGGCAAAGCAGATAAAGATCGTTCGAGCTGTCTTATAAGATGATAAATAGATATCCTTTCAGTCCAACAATACAAGAAGTGCAGTTTTGTAATTCACTTCCATTGGTTTTGAATGCAGTGAGTCGAAACAATTTATACATGTTTTCCCATGGTTAGAAGATGTCTTTACATACTTGTCAATAGTAGCTTGACCTTTTTCCCCACTGAGCTACGAAGAGGTGCTTTTTTTCTCCTTCTTCCAGAGTACAGAAAAGGGTTATTTTGGGTTGGATTTTTTTCCCATCTCCTTCTATTTCTTTTTAGAGACAAAATCAATAGGATATTTCATCTTATCCCGAGGTTTAAGCAGATGGTAGGTGGTTCGCCACAGTTCACCACGCTGCAGGCGAGGTATTTTGCTCTGTGCTGCCATAAGCAAGCGGCCCGAGCCTGCTGGATTTAGCCTAACAGTCTCGGGCAGAGACCTCGGTGGATTCTGCCAAACTGCCACAGCAGACAGAGCCTTGCTGTACGGTCGAGGGGAGTGTTTCTGCCTCCCGGGTTTCTGGCCATTCTTTAATAGTCCCAGGAAGAATATCTTGGGGGGGGTAACGTCCATGCTCATGGCAGCCCGTTAGATACTACGCTTATCCGAGTGGGACTGGGGTGGGCAGCTCATGTGTGGGGAGGCCCTTGGAAGTGTGGAAACACCGTTTGCATCATTAGCACAAGGCATCTGTCTGGAAGTGTCTCAGAAAGTAAGCTAGGAACACTGGCCTGGGTCTGCAGGATAGGGAAACTGAGGCACGGGGCCGCTTTCCCACAGCTGGGACCGGGGGTGGCCCAGCACTTGCCAGTCCCTGCCCATCGCAACGAAGCGAAATGAAGGACCTTTCTGGGAAGAAGGATATATATTTCGGAGGCTTGAACTCCTCCGCTGTTCCCCAGGGATTTGCCTCGGGGAGGGCAATCCATCAGGTCCCCACCCTCTGCGGCGCCCAGCCTGCCCTGTCCCGCAGGACAGCCTGCCACTAGTAGGGCACCCTCCCGGGCAGAGAAAGGTGATGGAGGGACTAGAACGGGAGATAAGTCTTTTGCCTTTCCTCCCTTCGCCTTGAACACGACAGCCCTGCTAAGTGCTGAACAGTCCCGACTAATGGATAATGACCTGCGGTGTGCAGCTGCCTTCTGCTCCTCAGATAAAGGCTGCTTTTACTATTAATTGCATTTGTAACATGAGCGCAGTAGGTCCACAGTCAAAACGACCCAGAAAAGGCAGAATCCTCGTTGCGACGGGCACAGCCGCCCCCACGAAGCATCCGGACCCTTCTGCAGAGAGCAGAAGGCCTCTCGCTGTCCCTTGGGCAGGGGTGAGGGACAAACAGGGGGAAGGAGGTGGCTCAGCTGCCCAACAACATTTCTGCCTCTGCAAAGGAGCACGTGGAAAAGCGGCCCGAAAAGGTTAAAGCAGCTCGTTGCCACTGGTGTCTTCCCACGGTCCGTGGGTGTGAAACACAGCCATTCACGCCGTGCAGACTTCGGGCCCGTGAACAGTTCCCCTCCCTGAGGCAGTAGTTCCACCTGAACTAGATAAAACCCCTTTTTTGTTGTATTCTTGCAATTTTTTTCCTTTTTCTCGGGTGAAGACGTTTGGTGTCTGCCCTCCTTTCAGCTCTTCTGTTGGGTCCGAGAAGGGAGAAGGAACGATGCTTCACAACGGTGCCCGGAGCCTCGGCTGTCACGGGGACCACCGGGTCTCCGCCAGGCCGTGTACGAGGCCATGGTCTGGCTGGGAACCGTGCGGGCATGGCAGCAGGACTCCCAGACAGACCCCCGCAGCTGCAGTGGGGCTGCGGGAGTTTTTGGAACACAGGAAGGAGAAAGACCACACGTTTCTGGACCTGGGCTGCTTTAAAGATGCCTCTGTGTGTTTAGAACTTTGCAGTAGGAGCTTATCAAGGGACACACGGCGGTAGTTACACAACATTTTGGGGACAAGCCATCCATATTCGGTTTGCAGTTATAAATAGCGAGATGAAACAAGCAATTTGCTCCTTAGGGAGCCTTTCACTCCGTGCTAAACGTCAAAAGCTACGCTAGAAACAGATAAAAGGATTACTTCCTTGACTCCTTGCTTGCTGTGTCCCCAAGCTAATCCCCACAGGACCGCGGTGCATTTGCCCTGCCCGCTCCCGGCCTCGGGCGCGCAGAGGCGGCAGAGGCCGAGCCGACGGCGGGAAGATGCTAGGCCGGGGCCGAAACCGTCCCCACCGCCGTGGGCATCTCTCTTCACTGACACTGCTTTTTCAGGGGTTTGGTGGTTTATTTGGTGGGAGGATTTTTGGTTTGGTTTGGTTTTCTCATTTTCTATCTTTTTTCTTCGTCTTTTAAAAATTTCCCATCCTTCAGTGTATCAGGAAAATATGTATGGACACCTCTGAAGATAAAATTGACCCTAGAAATATCTGCTTCGGCCCTTTCCTCTGTCAGTGACTAACTAACTCTTCAGCCGCTGCCACTGGATGCCTTCCGAGCCGGAAGGGAAGGGGCTGGCAGAACGTCTCCGAGGGGAGATCTCGGATGTTTTCACACGGCGAACGCGGCTCACGCACCTGCTGAGCGGGGCGGGGGCGGGCGGGCATTGGCGGAGCCGGCTCATTTGGCCCCGAAGGCAAATCAATAATCTTTCGAATTTCATTCCCAGCCACTGGCACCAGCCGGCTAACGATTCAGACGGGGCCCCCCTTCATCAGCGGATGACTTATCCAGGATGATAAATACACAGTTACATATTTTTCAGCCGACTTGGCATGTAGCGGTGGAAATAACTCTCCTGGTTCCTCCCTGGTTTAGGTCCCCCGCCCGCCTTCGGCCTGTCTAAGGGGGAGAATCCCTCTTTCCTTGCCTTTTTCCCGTGTGGGGCCAGTGTAGCGGGCACGCAGTTGGGCAGGACGTTGCCAGTGGCAGACGGGGTCCCGGGCTGGAACAGAGCTTTGTCCCGGTGCCTCTGGGCTGGTTGGCGGGGACGGACGGGGCGCACCACTCCAGAGACTTCACGCTGTAGCAGCGCTGAACGGCTGCGCTTTGCACCGCACCACACTGCGCTGGGGCCGGGCGGCGAGGCGCGGCGGAGCCGAGGGCCGGGGGCTGGCGGCTGGAGGCAGGAGCCCTCGGCCGGGGCAGGCGGTGCCACTCACGCCAGCGGGGGGCTCGCAGCTCGCTGCAGCCCCGCTCCCCGGTCTCTCAAAGCCCCTTTCAGCCGCTCTGCGGGCTCCTCACCGGAGGAGGCTGGAGCTACATAAAAGCGCATTATGAAAATTATAATATCGGGCCCAGAGCATGTCCACGGAGGCAGCTCGGCAGCTTTCAGGCATTGAGCCCCTGTTCAGCTGGACTGAGCTGTAAAATATCCATTTGAATTCGGTGCTTGAATGAAGCAGCACCAAGAACAACAAGAACCAGGGCAACAGAGCTCCCTTTATCCCCCCCTGCGACTTCCCCCTTCTCGGCCATTCCTTTCCTGTTGCACCTTTCTCGCTTATGGGCAAATTCAACGGCTTTTCTTCTTTTCTCCTTTCTTTTCCCTGAGAGGGAAAGGGGGGAAGGAGTGGTGGGGGGCCATGTGCGGGAAAGGCCTTATGCCCTTCCCTGCCTCCCCGCAGGATGCTCCCCGGAGCCGGTGGCTCGCCTGGTTGCAGTGCCGAAGGGGGAAGAGGGGGGGAGAAATAACTAGGCACGCCCCGCCAGGCAGAGCCGAGCTTTCCCTGGCACTCAGCATCACACCGGGGAATGAAGCCTCTTTCTCCATTCCGGAGAGCGCCCCGGGTCTGTCTTAGCTTAACATGGCCTCGCATACTGCGGCGGTGCCACCTTTGAGACTCGATGCGAGAGCTTTTGGCTCCGTAAAACCCAAGCAGCCGGGAATGGGGAGCGACGGGGGGAGAGGAGGCCAGTTTTGGCAGTTATGATCTATGGAGGCAGATGAGCCGACCTGCTATTCAAAATACTACCCATTGTGTTGGTAATGGCCCGTTTATGACTAGAATAACCCCTTTAATATTAATAGAGCCTTTTAAGGCGGCGGTTTCCTGGGCGCTGGGCAGGCGGGCGAGCAGCGCAGGTGTTGGGGCAACCTGTGCAGGCGGTGGCCCAACCGCGCCTCCCGGAGCAGGCAGCGAGCAGGTGCTGGGGGGACGCGCACCCTCTGCACCCGGGTGAACAAAGGCTTGGCTCGCCCGGGGTCTGCGAGCATGAAGAATTGTTTAATTTCAGGGAAAAGTGAAAGGCTCTGCTTCTGCCGGGACGTGACATTTCCTGTGGTGAAGCCTGCATTGGCTGCTAATAGAGATCTAATTGATGGGTGAAGTCCCATTTCCGCGCTTTCTCCTTTATTGCTCCATCCAGTCAGTTGCAAAATATAACCTTAATCTGATTTAGCAATTCCTCCAGGATTCGGTGCAAGCTTACAGCACAGGAAAAATCGTTATTAAAAAAGTTAAAATACAGACTTGGATTCGGTACCTTGCCATTATTATTATTATTATTATTATTATTATTATTATTATTATTATTATTATTATTATTATTACTAATACTAATACTAATACTAATACTAATACTAATACTATTATGTTTAGCTGGTCTTTTTTCTTTGCTTCTTCCTCTTGTTTTAGACCCAATCCAACCCAGACTTCTGGCATTTAACACGTTCCTTTTCGGTAACCATTCCAGGTTTCATGACTATTAATATCAGAAGGAATCGTCGATAATGCAGCCACCTTTTTTTGTTTTAAGCGTATATGTCAGCGTTTCGGAGTCCGGTTCCCGAGCGCTGCGCCAGGCGTGAACCGAAGCGCAGCCCCTCAGAGCGGCGCATCCCGGCCGGCTGCGCATCGTCACCCAGGGAGTGGGAGCAAAGGGGGTAAAGCACCGACAAGTTTGACGATTGACGTCGTCATAATAACAATATAAGGATAAATAAATAACAACCAGCACCGTTTTGCTGGAGTTGATTTCTCTTTCTCTCCCAGGGGATAAAATAGTACATTTATTTCAAAAAGGCTGGCGTGGAAAGTAGTGACAGCCGGCCCATTCTTTCTCTGCCTGCAGGGATGTATACGGGACTCCTCTCCTCTGCCTGCAGACGAGCAGAGAGGCCAGGGCAGACCTCACCGCCCCGGCCTTTACACCTCCGGGCTGTTTAATAGCCCCGGCGGGGCTGCGTGGTGCCCCCCGGGGCCGACAGCCCAGGAGGGGTGTGAAGGGGCTCCACAAGCCATCGTCAGAAGGCGATGTCCAGCCAGACTCATGTGCGGAGGCAGTGAACAAGACAGAGATATTCCTTTTAATTGTTTCGTTGCCTTTTTGCCGTTTTCTTTGGCTTTTTTTTTTTTCCCCATCCATGCTATATCGGATAGAGAGGAGTGTACAGGCATTCTGGACCTATACAAACTCTCTTCAGTCCCCCCTCGATAGGTTAAATGAGGCGGAACGCGATGAAGGGGATTTGAACCGGTCTAAATGATTGATGAAGCCTGGGGCAAGGCTGAGCTTTTTCCGGATAAAGCCCCATACATCCCCTTATAATGGCTGGATAGTGGCAGGGCTGGGCTCCTTCAAAAGCCGTGGCCCAAGCGCATTGAGAGGAAACAGGGAGGGAAGGTGCTCTGTTGTTACCTAATCAGCCAGTGCACTGAACCACCAGCCGCCTGAGGCAGGAGAGCACTGCCGGGGAGGTGAAACGGGTGAAAGGGGTATTCCTGGCACACTCACACACACACACACACACACACACACAAACACACACACCCATACGCACCCTCACACCCCTGTGGAGCCCTGCTGGCCCCAGCCCATACAACTGCTCTCCGCAGGTTGATGGTCATGGGCCCATGAGCCAGGGGACATGGGGCTGCCCTTAAAAGCAGAGTCATCTCAGTGTGCCCCAGACAAGGGCACTGGTGACGTAAATGCTGCCCATCACAACGCAATCCATCTCTGGTGTGACGGCACACCTGTTTACACCTGCAACACCCACACACACTGCCCAACACACACAGGGACATGTGTATACATGTGCAGAACAAAAGTCAGGCAACAGCTGTGGATACTGCAACAGTAATTTAAAAAGAGATTTAAATATAGGATGTTAAAATACCTGTTGTCTTCTAATTTCCAAATGTAAGGGTGGATGTGAGCCTACAAATGTGATGTCATATTCCATGGGGTTTGTGAGGTCCTCAAGGCTTCTCAGCTGAGCTGGCCACTCTTCCTTTGGCTGGGAGAAATGTAAGCCAAGTCCTGTCCCTAGGGAAGGTGAACATTCTGGCAGTCATCCATTGTGGCCCCTGGAGGATGATGGTCCCAGTGGAAAGCCATTCTGGCAGGTAGGGCATAAAATTGCATCGTCATCCTGACAAGCAAGAAGGGAGTGACAAGTGTCCTGCTACCATGGTGACATGCTTAGGTTTGTGTAAACCTTCCTCAGGTTAAGTCTCTTTTTTCTTTTTTTTTTAATGACTTATTTAAGGTAAACAGAAACTAATGCCACATACTGGCTAGGTGGAAAAGCTCTGATTTTATAATGACTGATATGCAAACATATCCCATTGAGCATAATAGTCTACAAGGAAGAGGCTTACTGAGGTCCCACAGAAGTAATCAATTCAGACCCTCCATATGTGCAAGTATTGCATAAAATTACTGGTAGGAAAAAGTCCTATGTAAAAATGTATCCTCTTAGGGCATGATCTTCTGAACTTTTTCTATGTCTTTCCCCTTAAGAAGCAAATATAGTCTGATTGCAAGGACAAGAACATTTTGAAACCCTTCAGTTAGGATTCCTGGGATGAATAAAAATTCCTCTGCAGTGTCTTGTATTTTTCAGTATAGAAAAGTTGTAGAAATAGTCTTTCCCCCTTTTATAGTAGTTGAAAGTGCACCAGGAAAAGAGATGGTTTGAATTATTTGTGCAGAAATAGAATTCAGTACAGCAAAGAGAACAGGTTGTAGAGGGAAAAGGATTACTAATTTTTTCACTTCATCTCTTATCACTTTGGCTTTGATCATTCACCTTTGGGACCAACATCTCAATCCCGAATCAGATAAAACTCTTACTGTAGTCAGCAAAGCGAAAATCTTATTCACCTTATGAAATCCTTCTGACTTCCTAAGAGCTATCTGTACCTACAGAGTGAGCAGATTAAAGAGAGACACAAAGCAGCAACCCTCAGAGATGTGAACTACACCCTCCTCATCAGCTGCTGTGGACTGAGAGTACTTACACCCATAGTTAGTAGCAAAGGTAAAAAGAAAACCAAAAAACCTCCACTTGAACAGAATAATTCCACCAACTTTATACCTTTTCTGAATTCTGGGAAGTTAAAGAATAACAGAACAACTTCGTTAAGAAACACATATGAAGGTTGAGTCACAATTACTGTTGCCTTGCAAAAGCAATAGTGCTTTGGAAAAAAATAAAGGACATCAGAAATCAGTGAGTTAATTGAAATTATTAGTAGAGTGCACTTTGTCTCTGAAAAACAAACAGACATTTGGAATAATGGAAAAAGAAACTACTGGTTGTTTCTTCCTAGACAAGAACATCTATCAATCTCCTTTTATCTCTGAATTATCTTGATTTTATTATTAACAAAAACATTACAGCATATTCTATCCTACTCTACATACAAGGATCTCAGAGCATTTTACAAGTATTAAAGAATGAGCGGGGCATGAAGAAACATTGTTATTTTGTATTCAGTTACTGATGTCTTCCTGGAGATCATAATGCACACCAAGTTTCACAGTTTGGCAACACTGTCTGGGTGAAAATTAATTATCTATTAATTTTTAATGAAAAAAGATGTGCCATGAGATAACAATCAGTGAGTACTTTGACTTGGAAATCAGGGCTCAGTAATATTGAACAAAGATTAGAATCCAAGTGTGATCATTGCTAGTCTGATTTCCTACTACCAACCAAATTCGGCCTTCCCTCTATCCCCTCTCTCTCCTCCTTCCTGGCAAGGAATACCAACATTTGTTGCCTCCATGCAGAAGGCCAAGTGTCCACCCTTGTCTGTGACACCTCTCCTCACCTGAGGTCTCCATAAAAATTGCTGCACTAGCATTCCGGGAATGGGTCACTCAGGCAAGTTTAATAGTAATGGGATTACTCTCCTGGCAATTTTAACTCTCAATCCTGCAATGGATCCATGATTTGGTTGAATTCATTGCCTCACACGTGGTGTCTTTGTCCTGAGCACTTTCTTTTCTCTCCCAAATATGCAAGGGGAAACAGAGAGAGGTAAAGGGAGCCCAGAAAGTTGATGACAGTCACCATTCAGGGTGGTTTCTACCAGTACAATGTCCATAGGAGCAGAACAGTCAGATGCACTGGGTATTGCAGAGACCTGACAGTTCCCATTAATTTCTGAGGTGTTCAAAAGAAGTTCAAAAGTCCATCTTCTTCCTAATACAGTAATTTGATGGGAACTGTTCATAAATTTCCTCCTTCCACAAGGATTTGATACAGACAGAAGAAGTGTAGGCTCATTTGGTCTTTTCAATCAAAAGGTGTTCCCTTTCTTATCAGTAATAAAAAAACTTCACAGTGATATGAGGTCATTTCCAGCTTATGTCAACAGAGACTCCTTTATATGACAGAGTTACTTGCATATGTGTACAGCCAGAATATTCCTCTGATAAAGTGCAGGATCAAGTAATAAATTGC
>JAOXXN010000471.1:47986248-48001058 GCA_026770055.1 Myrmophylax atrothorax
TTTCCTGAATATTTCTCCTGATAAATAAATAGAACATTTACTTAAATGCTTAAGGTTTCTGGGTTTTGTTTTTCAACTGACCTTCCTGCTTACAAGTGAAATGGTCATCAAAGACAAAAGAATATAAAATATTTACAGCTTAGTACAGATATTCAAAACAAAGTAGACAAGAACTTCCACCTGCATCTTCCAGGCTGGATACTCAAAGTTAGCCTACAGGTTTTGATTGCACATGTGTACTTCTAAACAGAAAATGGCTGGCAGTCAGAGATGCTGAGCTGCCCCTGTTCAGCACCTTATTATGATCCTATTTTCTCTGTGGAGGAAATGCTTTTTATTTTATTAGAATTCCCATTTTGTTTAGGATATTTTCTTTGTGAACAGAGTCCATTCTCATCCGGCACTGCCATACGCAGGCATTTGAAAGCTTCACAGCCCTTCAGACTGCTCCAACAGCAGCAGAGGCAGCGAAACGAGCAACAAAGATGTGCGGTGCTGTGCCCCCACTGGCGTCTGGCAGAGGCTCCTCCTGTCAGTGGTCAGTTGTTATAACAGAAGAACAAAGTGCCGAAGCTGCCTGCGGCTCCATTCAGAGCCGCGGTTGCCCAGGCAGGCGGCCGGCAGGCCAGCAGCCAGAAGCCAGCAGGCAAAATTTAACAGCCACGCTTCAAAACACTGGTAACAGCCATCAATGGATCCATAACTCTCAGCTCTCCAGATATGGGGTCATCTTTCAATACTACCCCACTGTCATATACAACGTTTGTCTTGTCCCGCATTCAACTAATTGTGTCAGACTACGGGGTGACTCTATAATACACATATACAATAGCACAATGAAAGCAATAATCTCCTACCCAGTCTCTTTATTTATTTAAGTGCTATTACAAAGTTTCCTGCAGCAAAGAGAAGCTGGGAGGCTACAGACTATTCCAGCTATACAACAGCTATCTGAAAGAAAGAATGTGGTGACTTAAATAAGTTAAATGTTTCTGTGACTTTTTTCTTTTTCCAACTTGGCAACACGACCGAGTGGTATGGAGTGGATCAGTGAAGTGACTTCATTAATATTTAAAAATTTGTAGCACAAAAAGAAGCAGAAATCCTAATAAAGAGAATTGGTGATTCTTATTTTTATTCTGACATTTTAAAGAGAATATTCCCAATTTATATTTATTGTGAGTAAAATGCAAATACGAGACATATGAAATAGCTCAAAGCTTTCTCAGTTTAATGGGTTTGTGACTCTAGTTTTTGAAGTCCTAATATCATTATGTATCTTTAACATAAATAACTTTCATAGTATAAAAATTACTTCTTAGTTCAAAATTCTGTTCAGAGAATTACAATAAAGTACTAAATATTGCTGTTCTCAGCATCATTGCATTAATTGCACAAATGACCACTTTTGGCTAATGTTCATAAGCCTCATAATCAATCAGGTTTCATTCTTCTTCTGCTATCATCTCAACACACTGCCAATTCCCCATTACAAGGACTCACACCTCTTGGGCCCAACCATAACTGTTTCAGGATTGTCCAGGGCTGGGGCTGCTTGCTGAAACCAAGATGGTCTCCTGATCTCTGCAAGTACCTGCAGGTCAATAAGACCTAGTTACTGACCGTAAAATCCTTGTAGACAGCACCATGACTTATAATGTGTTTATTACAGCATGTGGGGGACCTGCTAGCAGGGGTGAAGCTCTTTCTGCTTGGGCTCTGTCTCAAGGCAGATGGAGATAAATAGCCTGAGATCATCAAACTCTCTGTCCCAAATACTGTCCATACAAAAACCAGTCCAGTCATATCTGACTTCCTCTGAGAGACTGAATACAGAAAGAGAAGCCAGATGGGGAGAAGTCTCATATATGCAGATGATCGGATGAAGAAACAAAGAAAACATACGTAGCAGGAAGTTTGATCTATCACAAAACATGCCAGATATTTCAGGATGGAAAGGTTTTTTGATCAGCATATATTTGACTAATGTTGTGAAAGACATCCTTTGAGGACTTCTTAAAATAATCCTGTGGCTGGAAAAAATCTTTTCATTCTGATAAAAAAGAAAATTCCTCTAATTTTTTTAAGAAGTAATGAAAAAGTAAAGGAATTGGTCAAAATTAAACACCTCTTCAATAATGCATCATCACAATGATTTACAATACTGAGATTAAGAAGAATGAACATGGTAACACGTGCCATTTTCCATATTCTATTCTCAGAAGGGCCATTCCCAGGATTCTTAGGTTTTTAACGCTGACAATGATCAAAAATGCTCTCATTGGTATATTGGTCTACTTCTCTGTAGCACCTCCTATCCACACTAACAATTGCCCCTCAGTCTGGTGTACCTAGTGAGATAAACTAAGGGGACAATTTCACACAGGATTTATGACTTCTAAAGTAATTTTTCCAATGTATATTTCTAATATAAAAAAACCATACAGTTCTGATATTGGTAGCCTAGTAAGAGGATAAGCAACCGGAAAATATAAGTATTGAGCACATAATTTAGCTCATAGTCCTAACTGAGTCAAAATTTGCCTGAGAGCAAAGGAGTGAGGACTTCCATCACTCTCTTCCATTTTTTTGCACCTCACAATCTCAGTACAAGGGAGAGGGGGAAGGTGTGCTAGATGTGAGCACAGCAGTGATGGAGACAGCATGTTTGTTACAGAATGTAACTTAAAGTACACTATAACTGGAGTTATCTCACATGAGGCCAGATCATACAAGAATTACATGTGCACAGCCAGAACTTCTGATTGTGATAGCTGCAAAGAGAAGGTTCTGAGTCACTGGGAAGTGAGCTGGTTTCTGTGGATGCCTCCATTGAGAAAGTAAATGCATCTCCTAAAAGACCATCTTCAGAAAACAGCCTTTATATATAGATATATAGATATATAGATATAGATAGATATGTAGCTACTCTCTACATAAATGCAATTGTTTGAAATAAGCAGGATTTTCAGCAATGTTGTAATATTTGTATATCTACAAAGTCACTATCTATTCCATATACACAAACATCCGCCTACCCAGAAAATAATTGTGGATAATTCAATGTTCAGATTCGATAATGGATGCTCAAATAAATATGAGAATTCCAAGCAAATTTGTGCAAATGAAAAAAGATTTCCTCTGACATAATGGCATGGTGCAAGGCTGTCTGTAATGAGCTGTAATTTGTCTGGAAGAGCATTTTAAAGGGTTTGATCCATCCACTGGAAGACCAGCAACTGCTCTGAGACTAGAAGCAATGAGCCAGCCTGCCTCGTCTCAGAGGAAATTACACCACAAGCAGGCCAAATTTCTGACAACTTCCATAAATTATTTCAGATTTTCATATTTCAAATTTCATCTGCATTCATCATGTGAGTTTGACTGGGGAAAAATGTCTAGGAGGAGCTCTGCTAGCATTCAGTGCAGCAGTCCCAGGAGCCTGCCCTGGGACTAGATAATTGAATTTAGTTTTGATTAGATTATTCTTGCTGCAGTCTACTGCCAATCTGAAGTATTGTGCCTTCTCTTCTACTTAACCTTCCTGCCCCATGCCTGCTCCAGCCTGCATGCAGCTCTCTGTATTGCAGAATATATTTGAACAATCAAACTTAGGAGTTATTATTTTGCTTTCCATTGTCCATCCTTATAAAAGCACACATCTTTCACTGGGTTCCCTCTTCCCTGAAATCAGATTACTTCTTTTTTTTAAGTTTGTAATATTGTTTACCATTTTCAGTGGAAAGTGCCCTGTAATTTAGGTGGAAAATCTAAAATCATTACTACATCTCTGGATGATGCAACATACCATAAATAAGGATCATTTCTAAAACAGCTATAATCATCACTGGGCAATACACACGAGAATAAGAACAGGTAAATAATGAATTCATTCATCTATTTAACTAAAAATCTATTGTTAACCAAAGTTAATAATCAAACCTTTAGCTAGTGGTCAATAGAAAAACAAACAAAACACACCCACACATTCCCCAAACTAGCTCAACAGCCTTTCTTTGAAAGTAATCCCTTAAAAATGCAGAATATGAATTTCTAGCAAAACAAAAACAAAACAAAAAAACCTCACCAAAACAAAAACCCCATCAAAAACAAAACAAAAAAATCCACCCACCCACAAAACAAACAAACAAAAAAAAACCAGAAAAACCTGGCCCCTCCAGACAAAACACATTTTTGAAACAAGTGTAGCAGAACAACAAAAAAAACCCTTGATGTGAAGTGTAGTTAAGTGGATATTATATAATTACTGCTAGCAGTAACAATATGCAATGAATGCTTCTTGATGTATAGGAATTATTTTTTCCCATTTACAGAATATGACTGGATTTATGCATGTTTCTGGAACAAACTATGTGTGACTCTCCAAGTTGTAGTCTGGATTTTTAGAAACACAGATAATGTAAACAAAGCTAATGTTGTTCTTTAAGTAATATCTATCACTTCCTGGTTATTGAGTTATTTCTTTTAACAATATAGGGGGTTTTGATGCCATGTGTCTGAGCTGAAGACTTTAGATTCTTTATTGTTCTCCATTTTGATGAAAAAAAATTGAATTTGGGTCTGTTATATTGAGTTTTGTTCCGTAAATATACTGAAATCATATTTTTGTTAGAAACTATCAATAAATCCAGTATAAGAAAAGTAATAAGATACAAATATGAGCAGGACCTTTGCAAAGGAAATATTACAAAGAGAGTGTTCCCATAAAATATATTAGGGAATGTGCTTTCTCCCTGGTGTTTGAAGAAAATACAGAAGGAACTACAGGGAATTGTGCTATTTTTAATAGAGAATCAGATGACTGTAACTGATGGGGGACAGTGTTCTAGAAAATGATCAAACATGAATTGTTAATGTATAGATTGTCTTAAAAGGCTATTATTTATCACCTTGAAGATTGGTTTTTCATTAACACAATTTACCAACACAAGGCATCTCACTCCAAAAAATGACTGTATGGGTACATATACAGCTATACACAAACCCTACGTGTGCACATATGTGCACACACATGGTTATTTTGTGTGCACATATGCACCTAAATGCACAGATGGTTTTGTATTTTTTGGGCAATTTCTGTTAATCTAAGAAAAGAATCACCACCACAAGATCTGGGGAAAACAAATGCTGATGGGAGGGAGTAAAAAATTGAAGACAGTAAATGAAGTGTGTAATGTCCCAAAACGTGCAGTTTAAGGTAGAAAGAAAATAGCTGTACTTGCTGCCTATGAGTCCCACTCCCCAATACATAATATGCTGCATTTTCATAGTAGTAGCTGTGCTATAAATAAGGATTTGGTATGCAAGAAAGGGCCTGTACAGCTACAATGGGCATAAGAAACCCAGAAAGGCTCCCCAGAATGTATGCATTTCTTGCTGTTTACTGAACAATCTCCAGGGTGGCACAGGGGAGGAATTCTTCTGACATCATCTGGTTTTGTCTACATTTTATTAAAAAACAATTTACATTCAGCAATGGGAGCTGTCTTAAAGACCTATTGTTTTCCCTTGTTTCAAGCAGCATCAATGGCTCATTCCTGCTCTTCCTGAACTTAACAACCTCGGGCTCCAGCATTGTACAGCCACGAGAAATGTGCAAGGCAGCTCTCAGCAATTTGCACCTGACACAGAGATCATAGGAGGCAGTGTCAGGACTCACTAATTTCAGACACCCTACGACAGTTCTGCTTTTATGTTTTTCTTATATGTATTGTACAGGTGAACCCTATACCACAGTGTTTCTTCTTTTGAAGTGAATGAAAAAGTCCCTGTATTCCTTGAAACAAGTATTGAGAGGTAATACTGATATCATAGCCTTAAATATGTGACAAATACATTATTTGCAGCATCATTTGTGCTTTATTTGTACTACTGATAGGCATACATTATTATTTGGAATCACACCAAATTAAACCTTTTCTATAATGCAAAACAATAGTATATTAAGTGTATTTAACTCAGAAGAGTAATCATGGCTAAGTTCAGTTAATTCGAATATAATTTATAGGCATTAAAAATAACAGGCTATTTATGGTTTTCATGTTGTGGGCAATTTCAATCACCATCAAGCATTACAGTTTTGATCCATGCTCTGCTGTTGATAAGGGATGTTCCTGCCTCCCCTCTGTGCTACCCCTCTCTTCCCATTCCCCTTGGCCCTTTTTCCCAGTGTCCAGATTCAGGTAAGTTTCCACCTGCTTTGCATTTTTTGCTTGATAACATAACTAGGACCTTAAAAGTGTTCTTTCTATCTTCCAGTGTAGATGCAGTGTTCTTGCTTTCCCCCACACACCCACCCCAAACACTCCAATCTTCTTGACAATAGTTAACAGTAACTAAAAAAAAAAAAAAATTAAAAGGAGGAAAGAAAAAGATGTGTAATGGTTTGTGGTCAAAATGCAGCTAGAATTATCAAAATTTGGCTACTTTTCTTTGACTTATTGAACCATGAAGAACATTAACATAAGGAATGATTTAAAGCATTTTGTTGGTTCCCGATACCAAAAGACCTTAGAGAGATGGGCTGTGCCAGGGCAGGACATTCTACAGGGGCTCCCAGACATAAACCTACAAGAAAGAGCCTATCAAGGATGGGTTGGCTCCTAGGGAAAAAAACCCAAAACAGTAGAAGATATTGATATATCTCGGGGGTTTTTTAAGAATTTTTTAGAGAATTGGCTGTAATTGTAACAGACATTTTTACTGAAAGGAACCAAATTCATTCCTGCACAGATTTGCACCATAATATCTATTTCCAAAAAGTCTAGCTGGAAAAGTATGGCCAAAAGTACACTCTCCAAAGATACAAGGCAGAAGGTCATATAAGCTTTTTGCTACTGTTACTGTTAAAAGAAAGAAACTCTGTGATCTTAAGGCCCTGTCCCTTATGATATGTGATGAATTAGTAATTTAATTATTTAAAATTTTTATTTTAATCCTTTAATAAAGGATTTTATTTAAATAAAACCAGGATTCCAAGGATAACATACATCACACTTGGGTAACAGAAATGATTTTCTGTGATAAAGTCAGAGCCCTGGAAAGAAGAAATGTGGCTTTCAATTTCAGTAGTTAGGGTTATTTTTAAACCTAGAGAATGTTTTTTCGAAATATGGAGAAAAAGATGGGAAATGCTATTGGAAAATAATTTACTGTCAAAGCACTGTGTTCCAAAAAGTATGAGCTACACCCCCACATCAGACTGAGCATTATCAGTCATTCAGCTGCTCCCTATGCAACAGCCAACATGCCTAAAGAGAGCAAAGGGTTTCTAGACATGGGCAAACATTTCTTTTCCTCCTGGATTAAGTATGTAGCATATACAAAAATTATAGAAACCAGCTTTTTCGAGGCAGCTCAAGTTTTTCTCTACATTAGGCTGATTTCTCTCAGAGGTTAGAAAAGGACCTTCAGACAGCTGGTGCCCGAGGCAGGGGGCACCAGAGAGACCAGCTGGTGCCCAGGATGCAGCTCCCCTCTCCCCGGAGCCTGGGCCCTGCAGAGGGACTGGGTCGTTGAAGCAGCTCTGTAAAGCCTTTCACTTCCCTGGTGCTAGAGCAGCCTGGAAATGAGGGAGCTGTAAATTATTTTCCAAATCTGACTTCTCTTTCTCCTCCCAAATGGTCTTGGCTCAACAATTTGCCCAGCTTTAACCATTTTGCAGCTAGTAAGTCATCCCAATTTGTAAAGGACTTTAGCATTACAGTGCTTCAGTGCAGCTGATTCCCCTTTCTGAAAGAAAAAGAGTCCCAAATCACACTGAAATCAGAGTAACTTCAGCATTTGTGCCTAGTCCTCAGAAGCATTTCAGTTGTGATATTGAAAAAATGAAAGTGGGACTGAACCAAACTTTTGCAGCTTTCTAGAACTAAACTCTAGGTAAAACCTTACAGAAAGTTTTAAATTGTTTAGTTACTTTTATATATATAGATATATACACATGCATACACATATATATACACACATACATGTGTACATACATATACACACACACACACATTTTTATATATATATATGTGTGTGTATGTATATATATACGTATATATGTATGTATAATCTGAGTTTACTTAGTGCCGGAAACAAAACAGACCTAACAACATGGGAAGGCTCAAGTCCTAACATCTCACACCAAAAAAACCCCCAACTCTATAAATTAGATTTCTAGTTAAATTTTGCACACTGAAGAACCTCTGGTTTTCCAGACACAAATCCAAACTTTGGAGTTCTGGATCTCCTTTCCTCTCCATAATGTCAGCTCACACTTCTGAATGAGCAGGTTTAACATAGCTCTCTTCCTCCTTGATCTCGTTAGCATAAACACTGTAATAGTGGTGAGGCAGCTGTGTCCTCTGCCCAGCACAGACTATTAACTCTTCCAGCACCCAGAATCCTAAAATGTCTCCTAGTGCCTTACCCCCCAGCCATACAGTGTGTCCCCAGCACTGAGTGATGACTGAACCTGTCAGGGTCTGCACAAGCCATCACCTTGCCAGCAACCTCTGCACTCTGCACATTCACCAGAATGGGATGTTAGAAGGAACTTTTAAACAAATTTTGTACTAATAGATTTTGGTATCATTATCATGTCTTAATGAAACACGATAAACCTGCTGAAGGAAAAAGTGACCTCAAAGGCTTCAAAGCTCCTCTGCAGCCAGTGGCTTACATCAAGGCAATACATGTACAGCTGACTGCTACAGACCTGGATTCAGGAGCAGGAGTGCAGCCTCCAGTTATGTCCCAATAGCATGCAAAGGCAGTTCAGTCTAGGGATAGTTAGAGGAAATCTGTTCTTTCACTGGTCAAAAGGACTTTCCTTAATGTTAAGTTGTATCACTGTACGCCAAACTTTTATTTCAGACTTTGGGCATCCATTTTTTCATATGCTTGCCTAAGAAAATATCCACAAAGATTCTAAGGCCTCATTCCAGGGAGCTCTGTAACCTGGAGGACTGATAAAATTAAACCTTTTCTACTGACTGAATTTTCAATACTTCTGCAAAAAACACGGATGATCTGTTCTGGGCAATTCAAAGCATATTGTGTAGTTTGATATATGATTGATGTATAGCAGGAAAATGATCCTGTTGATCAGTGAAGGCTGAGAGAGTTTGGCAGGAGCAGCATCACACCAGGCATTTCACCTGTAAATAGCCCTTCAAGGCTGGTGAGCTAGCATCAGCCAGCCAAAACCTGGCACAGGAGCACAGTAGAGGTGGCTTTGAACTTTGTGTTATGCCTGTAGCACTAGGCTGCCCGTTAAGCAAAATTCACAATGTGTGTTGCACAAGGAATCTTGTGCTTCCCACTCCAAGGAACTTCCCCTGTGTACAGCCAGCTTTCATTCTCTCCTGCTGTTGCTATGCTCTCAGGAAAGCCCTCTGTTGTGGAAAAGAAAGTACAAAGCAAGCCAGTGGAGTTTTTCCACAAGAGGAGGAGTCACATGTGAGGATCAGTGTTTGGATGACCCTTTATTGCCTAGGAAGAAATTCTGCTGAGGGACTAAACAAAACATATGATTAAGGTAACCTCTGTTCAACTAATCCCTCAAGAACACCCTCACCTTTCAGTGCATGTTTAAGTCCCAATAACTGACATGTACTGCTGACATGTACTGCTGACAGCCTGAATGGGTGGGCATCCTCTGTCTTCTCTGCCTCTCTACCCAGGCTGCCCTGCCACACATCTGGGGGGCTTCAGCCACAGTTCACAAAGTGCTTAGCGGATGTTAGGCGAGGAAATTCAATTTCTGATGTGGGACACAGATTTTTGAATGCTCTATGATCAGGTCATAAGGTCTGAAAAAACGCTGGACTCCTTTGACATAGATAATAAAGGCAATAATACCACATAATCTGGGAAATTGTATCTTTTTTTCCACACAGTAGCAGGATCAGGGCTGACTCAAACCTTCCCAGTAAGCATAAGCAAAATTCAATTTCTCAGTCACAGCAGAGCAGTTCCTTGGCACCAGCCCTCTTGGATGACTCAGAGCACCAAGGCTGAGTGTATTCCCATGGCCCCACTCTGCACATCCATCCCTGCTCTCCATCTTCCTTTGCTCCTACCTCATTTCCCATTTGTATCAGCATTCAGCCAGAGCTGGCGGCAAGGGCAATGCAGTCCTTGGCGACAAGAAACATGGCCATCTCCCAGCCTCATCTCTGACATCCTTACCTGGCTGAGAAGCCTGCTTTGCTCAGGACTCCCCTCTGCCCAGAACCACAGGCTGCCCTACATTTACATGTGGGCGATTCGGGCCAGCCACAGTCACAGCTCCAGGCTCTTTACCTGCACCTGGGGCTTTGAAAGCCCCTTCAGCCCCCTGCCCTAAGCAAAAGCTTAATTTACTTACTCCTGAATGTCAATATTCTGCTGGCTTCTCTCTCACTTTTAAGTCTCGAAGGCTTAGAAGCAGATGCTTCTGACACTGCATGTTTCAGATAACTTTCTGGTTTATGTACAGCCAATGGCATTTCTCATTAATAATCATCCAGATAAAACTTACAGTATTCATAGTGCTTTGTATCAGGCTCATCTTCTAGGATCCGATGTCCCAGAGTTAGTTGCCTGATCCTTAGGCTGGCGAAGTATGTGCCACTTTTTTGGGCTTGTGGCTCTGCTTGCTGTTTGGAAAGGAGAGGTAAGTGGTGCCTCACCTCCAGACAGGAGATGGAAGAAGGTCCATTGTTCAGATGGCACCAGGAGGGAAGGAAAAATGAGATTCAGTGCGACACAGTGATTACTCAGTCTGGATTGTACCATTTCCTGCAAGAACCGATTTCTTCCAGCAGAGACCATTTGTTTTGTTCCCAAGCAGTTTAGCTAAATGAGGGTTATTTAAAGCCTGCAACAGTGTTTCCAGATTTGATTCAGTGAAATTTATTAAAATATATGAAAGGTTAGATGGCTGTTTATGTTTCCTCTCCTGAGATGAAAAAGCCACACACCCAACTGATGTACCACAGTCATTCTTCCTTCCTGTGTGTTTTCCGAGGACCACCTACCAAATGTTGCCATACACCAATCTCTGCGGGAAGGGCCAGCATAGATACTACACTTGTTTCCTTTTTATTTTCTCCCCCTTCCTTTCCTTCCCTTCTGTGTGTGCAATCAGTCATGGGCTGAGCAGACTGGGACGGATGGGTGGCCCTGCTCTGCTGCACAGGTGCTCCCGTGTGTGCTCCCCTGGGCATTTCTGGGGTAGCTGCAAGGAGAGGAGGGATGGAGGACTTAATGGTCTCCTTAGCTCCCTTACTGCCTCCCCAGGAAATCTTTGTTTCCTGATTTTTTTTCCTTCCAGTTTGGGAATGTGGGTCTCATTAATGAGATTAATGGGAGTTGACTGTATGCACAAAGAGGACAATAGGTCCCTAAGACAAACCATGCCTTCTTTGGGGAATGTCAGTACAAATGGGGAAGATGTAGTTTTGTTGTGGTCTTTTTAAATGCCAGAATACTACCAGAACAACAGTGTAGCATGGAGGATGCTGGCAGCACTTCTAATGGGAAATAATTACTGGTGGTCAGTAAAGGATACTTTATTGAGGGTAAAGCTGGATGTCCCAGTGGCTACTCATTTAATTACTCATTTGCAGGTAAGAAAGTTGTTCTATGAATGCTATGTTAATAGTCAGAAGGTGAAAAGAGACTAGGAACATATTTTATGGTAGCTTGAGTAGGCAGGTCAGATTCAAACCTCCTGTTCCGGCGTTCGGTTGTTTTCTGGTTGTATTGGGTTTTTTTAATTCTTTTTTTTTTTTTCCTGTCCAGAGGTTGAAGTAGCTTGGTGAGACACTGCAGGTATATTTTTCTCAAGATCCCTCATAACCAACAAGGCAAAATTCTGCCACAGTCTGATAAAAACAAAACCTCCACAAACAAATCTCTTGTCTTCAGGGGTCCCAAATTTTCTCCCAGGATTTGCAAGCTGCTCTTCCCTTCCTACTTGTCTAGTTGCCATCTCACTTTGGAGCAGCCTGAAAATGACCATCCCAGAAAGCTAGCTGACAAATGTCTCAGCAACAAATATCTGTCACTAGTCCAACACAAAACTGACAATTTTGTTTGGCTTTTACAGCATCAAAACACACCTGTCCTAGCCAGAATATTAAATAAGACCTGCCTTTGGTTAGCTTCATGTTTAAAGAAATGTCATTTTTCTACTAAAGATGAAGTGAAATTTTGTCATTTTAGTCTTACACCAAGCTGCCTTTATTAGAAAATGAAGTCTATGTTTGAATGAGAACCTATTAGTTCTATTAGTCCTTTCTGAGCTATTGCAAGTAAATATTATATACATTATTAGAAGAGATGAGGAGACCAGACAGATTGGCTTCTTGATCAAGGTTATGCTGTACTCATTATGCATCAGCACATCTGGAATGGTCCAGTAGTACCCTGAGAATTCCTAATACATTAATAAGACTTACACCTCCTATAATTGCATTTGGCTGATTAACTTTCGTCCAGCTGGTCTTAGCTGCATAAAAAGGTATTTTATAAGCTTGTTATACAGCAGAAAATTCTGAACATCTTTGGCATAGATCTTGCCAACTTTTATTCTGTCCTGAATAACTCACTTTCTGGCAGCTTTTAGCACAGATGAATTTAAAATATCCATCACAAACATTAGACCCCTTGAGCCTGAAACTTCCAGATGTAGAGTCATGACCATATGCCACAAAGAACTATTATGTATCATTTTGATATTAGTCATTTTAGTAATTAGCCCTAGCTGCCTCCTCTTACTCTTAGTGGAAGTTCAGCTTTTACAAGCACATATAAAATTGCAAGACTAGATCTTTGGCTTTCTAAGGGCCATAGTTTTAGTTTAGATGCTTTTGTTCCTGCAGCTGAATGCTTTCCAGATCTCAGCAGAGTCTGTTTGCTCTTTGAGGAGAGAGGAAAGAATCCACACATTCCCTACGAGTTCAAAATGCAAACCCTCCCTTTGTTCCACAGCAAACAAGGCGCTGGGGGTCAGCTCTGCTTCTCCTGCCATTAGGGGTCACTGCAGTAAATGGAAATACTGACAAAACGGTTTGAAAAGAGGAACTATTGCCAAAGATTATTCTGTGAGAAAAGAAATAAATATATTTACAAAGTAAATGACAGCTGCATTCTAGATCTAGATTTCATTTCCAGCTATTTTAAAAAAAACCAAACACAAAAAAACAACTTTTTTTTTTTAATTTGAAAATGTAACTACCCTTAACACTTCCAGAATTTACTTAAAGATTTTGCTGCAAAGGCATAAACAATGTAGATTCCAAATGTATAAACAGTATTCTTTTATCTGCTTTGTGTAATATATTTATTTTTTCAAACTTGGAAACATTGTGAAGTACAGTTCATCTGGAGGCACGATCTGTGCTCCTAGTCTGCAGATGGGGAAAGAAATAGTAGATATAGCAGTCAAACTACTTCAGAATAGTCTCCAACTTCACCTTTAGCAAAATATTTCCTTTTATTTCTACACAGAGATTTGTAGTTTTTGTGATCAAAGTATCAATAAACCCTATAGCATATAGTTAGGGGCTCTTGTTTGTTATAAGATTTGCAAATTATTGCCATCACAATCACCTTGATAATTTATTTGATGTTTGCATAGGCATATTTCACACCAAATATATATACTGTTGTTAAGAGCAGATATTTATGCTTTTAATAGCTGTCTTTTTGTTCTACTTATGATTCCCTCTTATAGGGGCTGATTTTAGTGACAGATATCTTGAACTCCAAATCCCTCCAAAAGCCACATTTTGCTCCCTTCCTCATCTCACTCCCCCTTTGAAGGGCAAACCCAGAACCCAGAAACTCCATCGAGAATGACTTTTAATCTGTGTGCAAGGATCAGGCCCCACATGACATCAGGGAAGGCTTCTGGATTCCTGGAGGACACTGAGTCTGGTGATGATTGCCAAGTCACTTGTCAAGTAAACACAACCATTGTAGTTCTAAAGAGCCAAAATTAGGAGTTTGCAAATAATTTCATTTTAATTTAGTTAGGCTTTCCAATTGCAATAGTGTAGCATGTTGAGCTTACACTATTATGTATATTTTATCAACTTAAGTAGTTAGTCCTGAAAATAGTATTTCAGTAAACAACTCTTTCCCCTCATCCACCCACCCTCCATGCCAAAAAATTATCCAGTGAAAACATCTAGAACATTGCTGGGTGCTACAGGACCATCCTTAGCTGACTCTGCTCAGCCTAGTCTCTGTTCTGGTAGGACCACATCCACCTCCTCCATCAAACTGTCCCGTTTCATTTTAATCACCACGGCCATTTGCAACTCTGTATAGAGTTATTTAATTTGTTAATAGAGTTATTTAATTTGTTTAATTATCTGTATAGAGTTATTTAATTTGATTGCCCAAGATTCTTATATGCTAAGAAGTCACATTTATATGCTTTAAAACATGGGTTTACTTTCACACCTATGGGATGAAACAGGAAACAGAATTCTCTGGTTCATTCTCTCTATGTTCCTGTTGCTGCAAGAGGATTGATCTTCATCACCTGCTTGATCCACGTGATCTAAAACAGTGTCTGGAAAGTTTCACAGTCCCTGAAATGTTTTTTACTTCTTGCAAAGAATCCCTGTAAGAACCCCATGTTAAAAAAAAAAAAAAAAAGGCTAGCAAATTTGTAAAATAGTCAGAATATCAAATATTTTTATGACATATGAACATATTTTAATTTTATATCATACATATGTATATATATGAATATGTGAGTATATATATATACGTATATATATGTATGTGTGTGCATGTGTGTGTGT
>JAOXXN010000471.1:48007012-48024512 GCA_026770055.1 Myrmophylax atrothorax
GTGTGTGTGTGTGTGTGTATAAATTATTAAACAAAAGCTTCTCTCAAAATAAAACCACTGGGAACATGGTACAGGTCTTGCAGTGGGAAAGGCACTTAAGTCTTGACTGGAGCTCTGTTGGGAGCTGCACCATGCCAGGAGCCCTTTGCCAGAAGACTAGGAGTTAAAGTGTGAGGCCAACTCTGCACACGCTGTGCCTCACCTAAAAAATCCACTGCACAGGCTGGAAGGGCACAGCCACGTGGGTTGAGCCCTTCCCTAATCTTTGTTCACGAAGCCTGGCCATGATGATGATATAACCCATATAACTCTGCATCACCTCAAGCTTGCCAGGACACAATGGAAGGGGATTGACAGAGCCTCATTTCTTCAGTCCCACATCAAACCCCAACCTACAGCCATCCTGCCCCCTCAGGAGATGTCTGACAGCCTCTGCACCAGTGATCAATATATATGTCCTTATTTCAGCTCTGGGTTTTTTTCTGTACAGAAGTAATTTCAGTATTCTGGTTTTATTGCCACAGGGAAAAACCCCTAAAACTTTTCTTTCTTCTGATGTTTCTTTCAACATTTTATGAACAAATGGATGATACAGTGGTAACAGCTGCCCACTAGATTTTGAGTTTGGTCTCCTGTAGATTATGTAGCAGAGTATGACATGGGAAGCATCAGGATCCTCTGCAAGCCAATTTTTCTGATGATGCGAAGTTAGGAACAGTTTATTTTTATATCATCCCCCAACACCTTTACATGCAAGTGAGCTCTCTGTGCAGTGACAAGGATTAACTGAAACCTGTCCAATTTATATGGCACTTGTGTAACTCCTGCTTCTTGCTGCATACAATAATGTGACATCACAAGCAAACAGGTATTATACACATTGGGCAAGATATTTGCCTAAAGCTGAATGTAGGTGGCCTATTAAGGGATACTCAGGTATCAGTGAAGCCCAGACTGGCTAGAGGGAAGAATGGGGAGGTGTGTTTTGACTGCATTTGCTCTACAAATTAGCCATCAAGAAAAATCAGGCCTGTTGATAAGGGAGAGCACTTTCCTGGACACGTGACCAGTGCACAGTGATACTCTTCAGAGATGAGAATAGGAGGAAGAAGGCCAGCAAAACATTGCAGTCTGTTTTAAGGAGCAGTTTGCTATCCAAAAGAGCCCAAGAGTACACGCAGGTGAAGACCACAAGCAGAGGACAAGGGCAGAGTCAGGGGAGCCCCTCAGCGGGAACCTGCACCTCTTATGGTCAAGCAATGCCCAGGTGGGAAACAATATGGCAGCCAGAATCTGTTCCGACATTCAAATGAACTTTGTGAACACACTGGATTGTCTTGGTCACTGTTTTTCCATGTACCCTCCAAATGTCTTGGTGTCTACCATGCCACAACAAACTCCTCTCTCTCTTTCTTACCATTGTCTACTTACCACTGGGGCCTCAACGTGACTGATTCTGCCATTTCTCAGGTAGCAGACAACCTCATGTGAGGTGGAGAGATGAGTGAACCCTGAGTGGACCCTCAGCCAGTGTTCATAGTGATAACCCAAATAGTGTCAGACTCCATCCATTGTCAGAGTCCATGAAGTTGCCTTTCCCGCAGAGCCTCCTGGCAAGGAGCAAGAAGAAGAAGATGGCAAACATACAGCTGAAGGCCTGGCCATGGAAGTTACCACGTCCAAGAGCATGGCACCTTATGTGCCAAATGCTAGCACTTTGGTAAATGTAGCTTAGTTGTTTTCCATTTGGAAAATACCTGAGCCCATTTTCTGTATGGTAGCCATGCCTCTTGCCCTTGTTGTGACTGTGAATGACCATATCTTCTGCTGAACAAGAAAAGCATAGCCCAGCTGTTTTTCTATACCACTATTTAGAGTTTCCTAAAGGAAGAGAGAAGCACTGTGTACCTAGTTTACAAGCATAGGAAGTATTACATCAATTAGCTGAATAAGCAGGTATTTATTTCTATTCTGTAATGTCAATGAAGTGAGAAGACAGCCTGAATTGAGTGATCCTGCCATTTGCAAAAATGTTCCGTATTTTCTCTCCTAAAGGTGAGCACTTGAAAAACACCTATCAAATATTTGAAACAGCACTCTATTTTCTAGGGGGGAATGTCTTCAACAGGGAAAAGGATTTAATAATTACTTGTAAATACCAAGGGAATAAGGACGAAGTCAGACATTGGACATTTATCTATAAATGCTGCTCTGCAGGGCTCATGAGGAAGATGAGTGTTTCAGTGGCAGGCAGAGCACCTCTGGCTTACCTTTCCACTGACATTGCTGTGTGGTGATGCTCAGAATGTGGCTCCAGCAGTGCAGGGAGGAGTGCTGGGAGCAGCATCTGGGGCAGCTGTGTTGCAGCACCACAGACCTCTGACTTTGCTGCACTGAAAACAGTGATTCTAAGTAAATTTCCAGATCTGAGCTGTTTGCGGGAACTGGGCTGTTTGGTGAACTCTCCAAACTGCCAAGAAAATATCTATGTCCATCAAAAATATTGGCTTGATAAAAGTAGACGGTGACACACTCTGCCCACAAGTACTTCTGATAATTTGCCCTTCAGAATTTAAACTTTCAGGTAATCACCCTTGGGAGTATAACTCTTGTGAATGCAGTCATGGTTTGCATTGACTATTTTGAGTTCTCTTTCCTTTTTCTGTTCAAATACAACCCAGAAATTACATTCAGTACATTAATTTAGATTTCTTTAGTCTCTTATACAGCTATGCATATCTTCTATTTTTTCTCTTCTGAAGGAATAGCTTCATTTTTGACTCTGTTTTAAAGCTGTTTACAAAAAGAAAAAATAATAAATTTTGAAAACTAAAAAATAGAATTAAATGACAAAAAGGCAGAAACCAAATTAATGTATTATACATAGTTCTGTTGTGGTTTAATAATAAAAATGTTAATGCAATTAAACAAATTACTTTCTGTCTTTCATACTGATTCTTGTAATGAGATGATGTATTAGGGCAAGAGAGAAGTTCTGAAATTTCTTTTTTTTAATTACCTAAGCACAAAGTTTAGGACAGGATGAAGACCAAATACCCTCATAGTTTCTGGATTTTGGAAGTCATGCCTTGAAGAAATATTCTGTTTTCTTTCCTAAAGAAAAACAAGAAGTAAACATTAATGTACCACAGAACACCAAGAATTAGTGAAATGTGTTGTGAAATGTGTGGTGTTTCTACACTATTTTTTCAGCAACATCTGCCAAACAGTCTGTACTTTAGAAGGAAGTGATCTAAATTACAGATGGCCCAAAACTGCTTTTCAGGGTCAAATTTGTCCTCATTTTAAAAGGCTTCTTATTGATTGAAAGTGGATCTGAAATCAGGCAGAGCTAGATGAGGCCCAGTTATCAGCAGATTCCATTATGCCCGTGAGGAGGGAGTTACAGCCAGAGCGCTGCGTGGCCCCTGCAAGTTAAGCATATGCTTTAGTGCTTTGCAGGACTCGTGCCAGAGATCTCCATCCTTTACAAGATGGACTTACCAAGCTGATGGACATACTCCAGAACAGGGCAGAAAAAAACAGCAGATGAACAACCTTAACTGAAGGTTTATTTTCTCCTGAATGGCCAAGAACAGAGGGGTCCTCTCAAAAGCACCCATTATGAAGGCAGAAGGGATTACAGCACTGTCACTCAGAGCAGCTACATACAGTGCATCCTTTCTAACCCAAGAGAAAACAGATTTGAATGCTGATAGACCTTACTAATAGATATGGGCTGCAGATAGACTCTTGAAGAGAAAAAAAGCTTCTCTTTTAACAGCCATGGATGTTATACTTTTTAAGAACATATGAAAGTAGCCAAGTCTTTCTGAGGTGAAAAAAATTTAATATATAAACAAACAAGCAACCACAGATTGTTTCAAAAACAGGAGTGTTAGATGCATGGGAGGTCAGGGGTGATGAAGAGGACACACATAGGCAATGCCAGCTCAGTCCTAGAAATCCTTGTAACAGATTCTGATTTGCTTTCCTCTTCTGCTTTCATTTTTCTCCTGTCTTGGACGAAGGATTTGTGTTTAATAACATCATTTGCATCAGTATGTCCCAACAGACCAAGGTACTAGGGCTGGGAGAGATTAGCATGGTAATCTCATTCTGATGGATAAAATTAGCAAAGATATTCCCCTGAACGGAGAGCTGCCATTGGCGAGCTGCCGTGCTTAGAATCAATTACTAAATTACTTTGAGCTCTAAGTCGACAGTAACAGAAAAAAATTGGCATCGACCGAAGTGAAATAAGATAAAAAATACGCGATCATTAAATCTCTCACTACTATTCACAAATGTGACTCACAAGAACTGCACAAAAAATAAGGCAGAATTTAATTTTTAACAGTGGTCCCTGTCATCATTTCAACCAGAGCTGCTCAGTGCATGCGAGCACTGTCGGAAAGAACTGGGCTGCTTGCAGCTTCCACCTTGTGCTGAGCACGGCACATGGTGGGGACTTAAAGCCAGAAGATTGGCTTCTGTATGTGCAGGTAGAGCAGGATAGGGAAAGGTTTTGCCAAGGCATAAAGCCTTCCTTCATACTGTAGTTACCTGCTCTCTGTGTAAGCTTATCAAAGGTACCTAATGCTTTGCAAACACAGAGAAAGGTAGGTACCCGCCCCAAAGAAGGCACAGTCTGGAGGCTTTTCTGTGCATACACACACAGTGTAGAAAATTCACAGTAATGTGTAAAGCCTCATGTATTCAACTTGCTTGCTCTAGCAGAAAATTAAAAAAAAAAATTGAATACTAACTCAAAAGGTATTTTAAGAGCAACATCATACTGCTTCCAGCATAGTCAGGGGTTCACCCAGGCTTAAAAATAGCCAAAATCTCTGATCTTCACTGTACACAGACCACCACTACCCATTTGACATGCTGGACAAGGCAGAAGTGTTCTGCAGTGGCAGAGATGGCCAAGAGGACCAGTACTTGCACAGTTAGAACTGAACTTTTGGAAGTATCTACATACTTTTGTGATTTTTGAATGCTCCAGCTGAGAGCAATGACACACAGGTCTGGCGTTAAGAAAATGCAAGACTTCTGAATCTTCTCCAGTTGAACACAAATACCTTGAAACCTCTCAGGTCACTAGCTGCTTCTACAGACCTTCTATCCTAAAGTCACAGGAGCTGTAAGTAAATACTCTGTCCACCTTTTGGGGAACAAAAGAAATATTACAGAGAAACCCAAAAGAATAATTAACATATTGCCCAGAATGTAGAACATGTGACATCCTCACTATCTTTGCTAGTTATGAAATAAATAGGCTTCAGAATGGAAAATATCCAACTAACACATGATCAGCAGGATAGCAGAGATGTAGAAAAAAGATACATGAAAGAACCTTTTATCAGCTTTACACACTGAGAATCACAGTAGCATAAGTAATTGATAATATTATTAGCACAGTATACATATCAGCTGTCGGGATATTAT
Source organism: Myrmophylax atrothorax (assembly GCA_026770055.1). Classification (NCBI taxonomy): domain Eukaryota; kingdom Metazoa; phylum Chordata; class Aves; order Passeriformes; family Thamnophilidae; genus Myrmophylax; species Myrmophylax atrothorax. The sequence continues at coordinate 48,012,467 of JAOXXN010000471.1, forward strand.
GAGAAGTGAATCCAATCTCTGTTGAGGGAGTCAGGGTCAACATCATTAACTATAGATCCTGTCCTGGTTTACATATAGAGCCCTCAGGCCAAGTGTCTGCCAGATACATCTCTATAGATGTGCATAGCTATAGGACATACGGGGGGCTAATCACACACATCAGTAATACACAACAAGCTTTTGTTTATCTGAAGGTTTACTGGAATTAACTGATTAGTGTCAACTTGACACAATAACTTTTGTCTACAATGTAGTAGATCATTTTGATGGTTTTATTGATGGAGTGTTGACTAATGTAAATTGTAAGGGTAGTTGAATGAATTAGGAAACATTTAAGTTAAAGAGAAATTGAAAAAGCCATTAGCAAATATATCTTTAAAATGTCGAATTCTACAGCCTTACAGATGCTATGATAATGATAACAATAATGGCAACAAAAGTAAAGAGAATTTAAAATGGGAATAGAAATCACCTATTCATAAATTTATCTCCTACTTAAATCCCCAGATGATAATCCTGTTGTTAAAACTGACCTAAGATAATCTGAGATATTTCTTTCTGAAAATAAAATCAGTAGAGTAAAAGAAAATATAAAATGAAGGTAAAATACATTTATTTACCTAAAACTGATAGTGGTCCAGTTTAGACTAGAAGTATGAAAAATATTTAAGAAAAAGGTCTGTTGGGGTAAAACTTCTTCACATAAATTCATTAGATTCATAGCACTACTTTTTGTTTCTTGTTAGATATCATTTCTTTCTTCCATGGTTGATGTGGAATACACTGTTTGCCTTCTTCTGTTGGGTGTCAAATAGCTTTTATGAACTAGTCTAGGCTTTTTCTTCTTATGGCTTCACAACATGGTTAGTCGTTCATAATTTAAAACTACACATAATTATATTCCTTTTCTAACATAAATAACACTAGACTTCTTTTCTTGCTTAGCTATTCGATTGTTTTGCAACTGTTGGGCAATCTTCTTTGAAAGTAAGCTCAGGAATACAGAGATTATGTTTTGAATATTTCAAATAACAGAAAGATACTATATGATCTACCATTTTATACTCTGCTATAAAAAACAGGAGACTAATTCACATTCGTTTATAACTTCAAAATCACCTTCCTTCCCTTTGCAGGCACAAACTATTCTCCCCACAATAGCAAGTCAAAGCCATTAGGCTAAAACAAGGGAGATACTGTGTGTCACACAATGAAGTAATTAAATTTAAGCAGTATTATCAATGATGCCCAATTCCAGCCATTGAAGCTGCTGTTAGTAACCCCAGTCTGTCCCTCTATCAAAAACCTATTTATTCTTCATTACTGGCCATCCCTGGGTTATAGGGATTCATTGTCATTGTAGTAACTTGGAGGAGGAACAGTTAGGGCAATGATATTATGGAAATAGCCGTTTCATAGCTCATGGGCAAAGAAGTATTGAGTCACAGCTTTCCAGCAGTTATCAGCAATGGTGAAATCTTGCCTGTATTATCACCCTTGAGGATTCATTACATTTGTTTGGATTATAACAATGTAATAGAGATGGAAGTTGTGTCACCCAAGGAAAGAACCCTACCGTAGAGATCCCACCTATGTAATTCCTATAGAAGTCTATATGTAAGGTCTGCAATACTGGGAACAAGATGTGCTGTACTTGGGGGCACAGATTGCCCAGTTGAGATCAGAAATATCCAAACCAACATGATTCTACTTTGGCCACAGCCTCCTCTTGATCTGTCTTAAAACTAATCCTGTGGCCTCACAGAAGCACATGTCTGAGGGAACATAACTTCCAGCACTGAGATTTCAAAACATTTTCTCTGACATGCCTTAAAATCTGAGGGTGTGCAAAGTCACAAGAGCTTATTACATGGAAGGCCATGAAAGTAAATGAATGCTTAGATAGGTTGGGTCATTCTTGAAGAAACACACATTAAATTAAATTAAATATATTAATTTTGTGTGTCTTTTACCAAAGAATACCTTAATGCATCCAAGAAACCACAACCCTTCTCCAGCAGCATCTGACTTAGCAGTTTTCTCATTCATTCAAAAGTGAACAGCTTTGTTAAACCCTAAGATTTGGTCAGAGCTTAGCGGTACTGGTCTATTTATTAGACATTAACATATTCAAATCTATGCTTGCTTGAAGCTGGCAATATACAATGTCAACCCAGATTTCTGCCTAAGTACTAGAAAAAATAGCTTAAAATGTTGGGGCCTTTTTTAAAGCTAGTAAAAAAGGTGTCGGTTTTGGAAAGCAATATGTTTCAAGTGCTCTTAAACAGCTAGACAAGTAATTTGACACATGTAAACAAAACAAGTCATTTTTATCCTGTTTTAAAGAGTAGGTCCTGGGCAAAGGTACATTACCTTTCTTCAATATTTTGGTTCATTTTAAGCAGTATGTTAAAATACCTATCTGTTGATTTTCTGTGGCACTTACATGCAGTTATTTGCATTAGAAATGTTCCATTATCGTAAGATGAAGTCAGAAGCAGCTGGTAAGATGCAACCACAATACAGTGCAATTTATTCTTGTGGAATAACTTTTATAGAAAACATAAAAGAACCTTTTACATGTAGCTATACACTTTCAAACATGATTCTCAATTGTGCACTACAGTGCTCATTTAAGCAGAAGTATGAAAAAAACCAAAACCCCATATTTCTGATCTATACAATGGCCAGGTGCAACACAAAACAGCAGTCAGGTGAATGGCAGAGGATGACACCCGTTTTCCTGATGGTGTCTGGGAAAGGTGGATTTGAACTAAAACGCTTCATTTGCAAGGCTCTGACTCCTCCCTGACAGTCCCCAAAGAACTGGGAGGAAGGAGTTGTTGCAAGTGTAAGCTACAATCCAGAGAGATGCTACAGATCTTTAGAAGATGCAGATTATGCATCTTAACTGTGCAACTGAGACATATATCACATGCATATACCTAAAATGCATTTATCAAATTGTAACTATTTTTACCATGGAAAAAAGAAATCAGTTTAGTGTTCATGCCTTGAGAAGTATGGCTATCTTCCTCATGAACTTCAGCACAACATACTTTTTCTACAACAAATCTCCCAGCTTTTTCAGCACTTGCAAAGTGGAGGGAGCATTCAGACTTTAAGTTCTTATATGAAAAAGAATTTATTTTTCCACAAATGCTTTCTCCTCAAACCAGTTTTGAATGCATTGTCCTCACAATGTCTTTCACTTGTTTTCATCTGTTTATCAGCTTATGCTTTGTTCCATCCTCTGCTGCCTCCTTGTTTCTTTCTCTCTGCATACATGATTTCCAGAAGATGTTTGAGCACACAGCTCTCTTCTGCATACATTTCTTCTACCTTAGCTTTTTCTTCAAAATTACTTTTGCCATAATTTTTCTCATTTTACCAGCAACACAGTTCTTGACAGCTAAAAGGTGTATATTATTATTGTTGAGTACCTTGGTTCCGAACACCAATGAGTCTTACTGCACCTTCTGTCATCCTTCTAGAGCACTGAAAAAGATGGGATTTGTAATAATGGAAGATATTTCTTCTGATTTGTCACTGATTTCACTGTGTAGAAAAAAAATTGTTTTAAGTATAAGTATATCTAGTGTAGAAGTTCTGCTCACTAAATAATACAAAATACACAGGCAATATCTCATTCAAATATGAAACAGTTACCTTGATTGCAAATTCGACCAAGGGACTACTCTAAGTAAAAAAGTCTTTAAAACACATTGCCCCATAAATCCATATTGAATATCAATCTTAAATTATAATAACAAATAAAAAGGAAAGCATCAAAATTGCAAATAATTATTAATTTAAAAGACTATTGTTATTACGATTACATTTTTGGGGAGGGTTGGCATAAGTAGAGAAGTAATCACGAGAGACATTTTTTGTATCTCAGTTCAATTTAATGGATGCATGTTATATAAAATGAGGAGGAACAAAAAGTTTTGCTCGTTACATGATTGTAATTACTTTATCTTGCCAAAATTTCTCATTAAGTCAAATACAAAGACCTTCATTCAGTAGCTAACAAGGCTTTCTTCAAGCAAATTCCTCTCAGCCTCATAATTTTCTCTACAATTTTCACAGTCTTTACAGGCAAATCACAGCTGTCCAATGGCAAATTCATTGGTCAAGAGATCCTACTAGATATACGTTACATGCCTTTTTAGGCGTATGGGGAGTGTGCCTATGATGTAACAATGTGCAAAATGCAGAATACACATTATTTAAAATATAAGATGAAAATGCCATTTCAGTCACTGCTAATTTGCATTTCATTTTCCCAAACCATCATAATACTATTACAAGGTATTGATCCAAGCATGATCATTTGATTTCACATCAATACTAATATGACTTTTCTGTGATCTGTTGACATGTGGGATGTTTTGAGTGAAATATATACATACCAATATCCAGCTATTTTGTTTAGTAAAAGTGGATTCAGCTGTTCTGTGTGAAAAACTGTTGGTAAAAATGCAGATCATCTTGTCCCAAAACTTGAATTAGATTATAATGGTAGACTTAGATTTATATTCTTACTGCTTTCCCAAATCTCTTTCTTTTACCTCTTTGATATAGCTGTGTCTTTCTTATAGCGCTTGTTAGCTGGAGCCATATTCAGTATCCTAAGCACAAAATATGGGTAGCAAAAGCAGTTACAACATTTAGGAACAAGAACTCCTTAAAATCTGGTTCCAATCCTCTACATGGTTCTTCAGGATCTAATGGAATAACAGTTTCCCACTGTGCTGCCCTGAATTATGTAAACAATGTAGTTTATTATGAAAGAGTTTTTGCTTTGGTTACTTTTGCATACAGATGCCAAAATCATATAGGTCCCACACACCCATTTCTTCCCTTCCACTAGAAAGGCATACAGAATGATACTCTCATAGCCTTCAATCTACTCAACATTGCTGAGGTACTCCTTCCTACTTAATTCCAGTTTTCAACATTACCAAAGAGTTTCAGCTGACACCATTCTGTTGATTTTTCCTGGTGGTTTTCAGCTTGAAATCTACCCATTGCTCAGGGACAATCATAGAATCACTGAGACATAGAATGGCTTGGGTTGGAAGGGGACCTTGAAGAATACCCACCTTTCTGCAGATATCCAGACAGACATCCCCTTCCCCATCTGTATGCACACACACATAACCACAGAGTTAACAACAGTTTCTGCTAAAGACACCAGCAATATCTCCATTGTTTTACTTGGAGTAGACTTGGATCTTACTGGCATGAAAAGCCTGAAGGGCCTGAATGTCTGGAAAGAGTGCCATGTGCTGATGATCCTCAGTCACTTTATTGTCACAGGAATCAGCATGTAGAATGCAATTGCTCCCTCACCTGACTATCTATGGGGCCTGAGAAAAAACTAGCTGAAAATGGATTTATCACAGATTCATCCTGGAAGGAGCCATCACAGTTTCCTCACAGAAACCAAGGAACCCAAGGAACAGACAGAGGTTGTCACCTTTTTCAGATGAGGTGAGCTTCTTTCTGATCATCTGCCAAGACCTCAAAATGGTTCACAACCTCAAAATCTAGCCAGAGCCATCACTGCTTCTGGATTGCAGGTTGCCTTTGGTTATGTATGACAAGGCTGTGACTCTTCTTACCCATATGAAGTTACAGTTCATGTTGAAGACTACCAAGAAGCTGAAGGAAGGGTCCAGTCCCTGCATGGGACAGGTCAATATGGTCACAACACTCACCTTCAGTTTCATGCACCCTTTTCCTATATGCTTTCAGATGGAGTCCATATTGCAAGAAAATAACCCCCCAAGAACTTCAGGCTCACCTGGCTTCAAAACTTCCTTCCAGACCCATTGGCCTTCTAAATGAAACCTGCAATATTGGAAGCAATAAAACCAAGACTAAATAGGTGAGCTTATATTGTGTAGGAACAGCATTTCTGACCACCCTCTGCTCCTGTAAAAACCTTCCTCGGGGCTTCAGAGTCTCCTTAGCAGGGGACAAACTCTAATGGCTGATGCAGAGTAATTTAAATTATATTGTGAGTTTGTTAAAGCCATATCATCTCTTCTTTGGTTCTCTGAATAGACTGTATATAAACACAATTCATATTAGTGTATGTCCTACTACCTACTTACTTTCACACATCACTTTCTCTACTTTTGAACATATCAGCATATTTCAGTATACAATTACAGAATCTGAAAACTCAATTAATGTGCTATTTACCTGAGTATTAACTAGAACAATGCCTATAAATGCATTAGAAAAAAAATCTTCTTACAGATTGTAAATAAACTTTTAAGAACTGACCCAGTGCCAACCCTTTCAGCACCTGTCTGGATACAGGCAATTATTTTAGTTAATGGCACAACTCAAGGTCCCAGAGTACACACATAAAACCACACTTTCCAAGAGAGATTCAAGCAGGGATTACATAAAAGGTTTTAGAAAAACTGCAGTCTTGTCCTCATCTGGAACTAATTACCCATTCATTTTGTCTATGAATGTAAACATATAGTTTATTCTTAAGACCCCTTCACATCAAGCATAATCAGCTTAAGGAAGATATGTAGTCAGGATAAAAAAAGGATGTAGTTTACAGCTTACATCTGCTTTTCATATAAGCTCAGCTCTGCTTCCTGTTGTCTCCAACAAATTGAAATTTTTGTGATACTTTCGTGATACTTTCCTGTTTCAGCTGGTGCTTGCCAGGTATTTTTTCTTCCTCCTCTGAAATCCTAATAGAGGGAGTCTGTGTTTGACCATGAAAGTCCAAATGTCCCATCAACAGCCTTCTTGCACTCCCTTAGCAAAAGATTGACCTTTAATAAATTGAGTTTCAATGAAGGAATCTGTGTTTGACTGGAATAAAATGAAAAAGCCTGTTGATTTGCAGGAAGGCAATGGTGTACTTTCCAGGTTAGCACTTGGGGCTACCTAGTAGTCATTTGATTAATTGATTGATTGATTGACTGATGCAATTTTTACTGGGAAGCTAAAAATTACTAGTTCTCAGTATTATGTCACTTTTCTATAGGAACCTGGGACCATCCTTCAGGAGTCATTTCCAAACTGGAGTGCTACTCAAAAAAAAAAAAAAAATTTAGAGCAAATGCAGCTATGCTTCAGAAAGCTGTCTTTCAGAAATAATGCAGCTGATACAATCAAAACAAGCAGAAGAGCCATAGAGTGATGTAACCAGTGCTGGATCCACAGTGATGACACTCCAGCCAAGAGCAGTGATCTAGCTGTGGTTCCAGTAACAGCAACTGGTAAGTACTGTTAGTGGGAATGGAGTTCTGACTCTCAACCTGACCAAGCTCTCTATGTTTGAATCAGGAAGGAATATGTCCCAATCCATCTGACTAGGTGTTTCTTGCTCATCATTTAAGGCTGATTGCCTTTAGTCTCTAAGGCATGTAGAACTGCTCTGACTTGCTGCTCCTGAGAGCTCAACAGGGTACATTTCCATTATATGTCGGAGCTGCTGTATCCTTCACTTAGCCCACACGGAGACCTTTGATTAAACAGACTAACACCATTTCCTTCTGCTAACTCATTCCCTTGTGTGGGAGCTGGAAGTACCTTGCCTGAAGGCACAAGGCATCCCTGCAGGCAGGAATTCAGGATTGTCTAACCCTGCCTCCCTGTCACTGGCTACTTATTCCGAGAAAAGAGGCCTTTTTAACTTTCCTATGACCTCTTGACTTAGACATCGTTATCCTTTACTGTGGGAAGAACATACCTTTCCATCTTTCTTACTGTCTCATTCAACCTCATTGGATTCATTGACACAAACAGGCATAGAAACATAAAATTGCTGTAATTGGGTCAGGCCATAGGTCTGATAGTGGCCAGTGGTGATTGCTTAGAGAAAGAACAGAAGAAGCAGGGCACAAACAGAAGGACCATTCCCTTGACAAATCTCCTCTGCTACCAGCAGTTTCAAGGCCATCAGAAAGCTGGAGTTTGTATCCAGACCATCAGCTTTTGGTGCAAACATTAAAATCCCAAATAACAGCAACTTTTTTGAACTCCTGAATATGTTTTTCAATAAACAACACAAATGTGTATCTATGAGTGCATATGAAATAGACCTTTGTGTGTGAGTCCTCAGTGTGTTTTGCTGTGCTGCTGTGCTTCTGTGCTTGCTAGGAGACAGATGGAGTGGTCCATTTTTTACTTCCATAATAAGCACGTAAAGTACATTTTTTTTTTCTATCGACAGGATTTTCTTAATTATCTTTTAAGGTGTGTTCATTACATTCTCTCTCCCCCATCCTACTCTGCATTTTATGAGAGGCCTCCCAATTTCTGTGATCCAGTCAGTTACTGACAAAGGTGTTGCACACAATCCATACCCTTGCAACTAGGTTAAAGATCAGCCTGCATAGGTGTGGTGCAGTCCTTCAAGCTATCAGCGCTAAGGGCCTGTTCTGCACTCTGCTGAAATCACAGTCTAGTCTTTAAAAGGTTCAGTAGGCTTTGACCAAATTCATCAAGCTTAGAGGTGAGGCCTAACAAGAGACATTACTAAATCTGCCCCAATACACTGGACATCATACTCTGTAACTTGCTATTTTGCATTACAACACATTTTTTCTACCATTTGAAATATAATTCAGTCCTGTTATTTCTTTGGTGTGTTTCTCTGCAAGAGCATCAAGTATCCCTAGATATTAAAGTGCTAAATCTTAAACAAAAAGACATGATATTCAATATAATTATTAGTATAACTGTGAAAAGCATTGTTTGAGGAACAGACTATATAATTTGAAAGGGGGTGTGTGCGCTTTTCTTCTTGCTAAGCAGTGCCGATGAGTGCAGGTAAAGTCTCTGCTGGGTGCATTTCTGCTTTACTAAACATGCCCAAACTTAAACTTGTGGTTGTGGTTTCGTTTTGTTTGCTTGTTTGGGTTTTAAGTAATGAAACCAAAATTGGACAGTTCAAAAGGCAAGCAACAGCCAGGCCTCCTTTTAGGTATACGAATCTCCATATAGATTTATTCCATCCATGAACAACGAAGAGTCCAAATCTGTGTCTCTCTGCCTGGCCACTGCCAGCTACATGGTCTGGAGCTGCAGAAGGGTGTCTCTGCTGGTGTTTGAATCTCCACAGCACCCTGCTGCCTGCTGTCCTTCACTTGCAATGATGGAAAGCTTTGACCCGGCCACATCTCTGCTTCTGGAGGGAAAAGCAAAGCCTTGTCTTAAGGCTATTTCAGATCCCAGGACCCTTGCGCTGCCCCGGCTGTCCTAGCAGCTGCCCAAAGAGCATTTCTGCCTTTCACATCCTCTTCCCCTGCTTACACAGTCTGCAGCTAGTATTTTCCTTTTCTTTTTTTTTTCTTTTTACTTTGCTTTTTCTTTTTTTTTCTTCCCTAATCGCAGAAAGGCCTCCCCGTCTAATCTAATTCCCGCTCCTTTGTCACAAGCAGATGTCACTTTTACATCTGTGCGTCTGCTCAATCGCCCTGTCTCCTCCAGCCCAGCAGATGTTGCCGCCGCCGTGTCAGCCGCGACTGGGGAGAAAAGCAAAACGCAGATCCCTCTGCTGGCCGTCTCCCGAAAGCCACGGCCGCACCACCGGGAGAGGGACGGAGCAATAAAAAAGGATGATATCCTCCTCATCATCAACATTATTATTACAATTATTATGATGATGTATTATTACTATTATTATGGTGGTGGTGGTGTTATTCCTTCTTCATCACCATCATCATTACTTTTGCAGATCCCCCGTCCCAACTGATTAGGCAGCAGGAGACCATCTAAGAGCGTATCTGTTCGCCTGGCATCTTGGCCTGCAGCGGAGAGGCAGCAGGGACAACAAAAAGTGGGATTTTTTTTTTGTCCCGGGTGTAGCAGGTAGCTCCGGACGCGGCGGGAGCAGGAAAGTGTACCGGGACCCTCACACTGTGACCGAGGGACAGCCAACACGTGTCACCGGCCCCTCCGGTCCTGTCACCCGCCGCGGCTCCTCACCGCAGCGGCTGCGGGGGCAGTGAAGGGCCGAGCCCCGCGGCCGCGCTGGACTGCGCGCCTCGTACTGCGGAGGCCCGCTTTCCAGGGGCCTGGCCGCGGTGCCGTGGGATGCTCTGGCCGGCCCTCCGAGCAAGGCAATGCCAAAGAAACCCTCGTCCTTATTTAACATTTTATTCTGGTGGATGGGAACGTCGCGGAGCGGTCAGAGCGGGGCCCGGGAGGCGCTTTCCCATGGCCGGCGGCGGCCGCACAAAGGCGCGCTGTTCCTTGTTTTGTTCCGCTGCCTCCGAGCATTCCTCCCGCAGCCTGAGGGGAGCGGACCGGGCCTCTCTCAGTGTCGAAAGAGAGGAAGAAAAGTAGCTTTTATGTACTTGGACTATTTTTCTCCGTCGCCCTACCACGCCGCGCCGCCCGCCGCCGCGCAATCCGCGCACCCCGCGCATCCCGCGCACCCCGCGCATCCCGCTCACCCCGCGCACCCCGCGCTGCCCGGCTGGGCCAGAATTTGCGACCGAGACAAAAGGGCTCTTCTGGAAGGGAAAAGAAAAAAAAGAGGGCGTGAAACAAATGGGAGGCTTTAATTCTATTTGTGTCGCCTAGAAATCAGAAAGGGTTTTTCCACACTTCGCCTTGATTTGATTATTCCTTGGAGATGGTTTCTCTGCCCCCAGCCAGACGCGTGGGGGAAGGCCGCTGAGGCAGTTGGCCTATAGTGGGAATAATCAAATTACCCATTTGCTACAACTTTTTCGGCAGAGCCACTCGCGTGTAGAAAGAACAACTGGAGCCCAAATCCCTCGGAGGGGGAGCGGGCGAAACCCTGGCTGAGGGACGACGCGGCGGGGGTGGGGGGTGAGGCAAACCATTCCCCGCGGCAGCGAGGAGCCGGCCACGAGGGGGACAACGAGACACCCGGGGTGGGAAGCCCGGGGACAGGTGCCGGGGTGGGCACCTCCACTGCCGATGCTGGGGACCAATACCGAGCGGCCCCGCAGCCCCGACGGCGGCCCCGCTTCCCCCAGAGCGGACACAGCGCGGTGCTGCTGCGGGGAAAGAAACGCGGCACAAAAGGTGCCCCCAGAGGAAACGCACTCGGATTTTTTTTAAATGTCCTGTGTTGTTTGAGGGGTGGAGGCACCTCCTTGCCCCAAACGCGTATTCATATTCATGAGAGCGCGGGTAAATAAAGACAAATCCCCGCTGTAGTAACACTTAGATTCGCATCATTCTTTGGTGCCCTTTAGATTTGGGGGACGGAAGACAGATGTTTGCAGCGCTTTTCTGCTCTTGTCTGCTGACCATAAAGGGAGAATCATTTAGAGCTAGCAATTTGTTTCCACCCTCGCACTAAAAACCGTGTTCACATTTATTTTCATTTCACCGGTGCACAAAAAGTGTCCACGGGCCACCAAAGGCCGTTCTTTATCAAATACACATTGTACAACATGCAACCGCAATAAAACTATCAGACCTCGCCATAAAACCATCACCCGGATCCTCAGCGGCTCAAGAATCTTCTGCTTTGTTTTATTACCCACCGGTAACTCATATGCCACCCCTCTCCCCCCAAATAAAACCTCAGTCATTGGTATAATGAAGTACCTCTTTGGAGCGTTTTTAATGTATAATAAACCAGCTCTAAGCACAGGAGCCGGTAGATTCTCCTCTGCTGGCTCTGATTTAAACTACTGAGCCTGGTAAATACTGTGGGAGCTTAAATGTCTCTATAAAGACTTTTTGAGCTTATTACTTTAATTGCCGACTTGTTATAGAGCACATAGAAGGGGTAATGAATGCAATAAAACTAATTATCTACACATTGAAATAATATAAAATATCCACTGTTTGTTTACATAACAGTGAGATTCCACTCAGCGTTTCCTACGCTGCCCACCCAGAGGAGAGATTTAATGAAATACGACTAACGAAAATTACATCATCGGCAAGAAAATTCCAAGAAGAGCCCTGGCGCTCACTTGCCCCTCTTGGCGGACGCGACTGCAGCGCGGAGCCTGCGCGGGTGTGGAGCAGCCCGCGGCGAGAGGGGGTCGCCACTCCCGAGGCCGGTGGA
>JAOXXN010000471.1:48041209-48059110 GCA_026770055.1 Myrmophylax atrothorax
TCTTGCCTTAAAACTGCAAAAACCAAAACCAGTATTGTAGAATTTATTTTCTTTCCATGATGAAAAGTACTACAGCAGTCTGTGGAGAGATGTCTTTTTACATTTGCCTCACTAGCCATAAAGATTTAATAAACAATCTCAGTGCTGGCTGCACACAGGTTTGCCATACTTGGGCTGCTCCAAGCATCTTCTTGTTTACCTATTTCTGCTGGAGCCCCCACAGCTGGCAGCGCTGCCCTCTTTGTACATCTTTCCAAAGCCCACCGGGCACCAACAGTGGTTATTTACAGCCCTTCATTCTAACTGCAAATGGACAGCAAACAGCTGAGAAATGCTATATTGATCAACCGAGAAGAATTTCTAGCTAAAAAGCAAAATCCCCAGCACCTGAGGGAAAAAACCTGAAACTGTCTGTAGCAGATCTACAGCAAACAAGCAGAGAGAGCAGTGTGGCCCTGAGCTGGGCTAGGCTATACTGTGCTGGTCTTGGGCAGAGCCAGCTCCAACCAAATGTGGGTCCTGGCAAGCTGGGATATTTCATGGAGGCACAGCTGGACTTGATTTGTGCACAGAACAAGGCTGAAAAACTGGCTATGTCATAGGTTGAGAACAGGAGGGGAGAAGTGCTGCAACTCCACCATTTACTCTTTGAGAGTTTAATCATTGTTGAAGTAATTTTTCCAACATAGGTGCACAGTTCCTGGAAGTTAGGATCCATGTTTCTTCTGCATCCAATGATTTATTCATCTTTCATTTTACCTTGCCTACAGCTGGTGGGAGCTAAAGTTGATCACTTTTTGCATCAAAGTTTACCAAGTACAACGTAAGTCTTCAGCTCCTGGAGTAACAACACATGAGGGTTATTGTCAGCTGGAAGCCACACGCTTGAAAATCCTTGATGCAGTAAAGAGAAATGTATTTATGTGTTTAACTGTATTCATGCTGCAGATAAATTTTAAGCATTCAAGATAGATATTGAGAAAACCAAGTATTGAGTGATAATATTCCATCATAAACTCTTTATCTGCACCTATACCTTGCTCAGTGATTTTATCTACTTGACATACAGCCCCATGTGAAAAAATACAGCTTTAAAGTTATTGTACCACCTACACAAATTTGAACAGTATATAAAGAAATGCAATAGCTGTAGATGTCACTGTACATAATCATGCAGGCTTTTTCACAGATATAAATGCAACTACACAGATGACTTGCAGCTTTTGCAAGTAAAAAGGTTTTTGCTTCCCCTTCACACCTCACCATTGAAAAGCCACCACTTGACCTCTTCACTCTTTGGTTTTTCCAAAGGTTTCTCAGAAGTCCATTGTCTACAAAGATGATTTAATGAGGCAAGCCTTGCAAACCCAACCACCCTCTAACTTTTTCTAATATCGAACCTAAACCTTCCCTGACACAAATTCAGGCCACTCCCTCATGTCCTGTCACTGGTCACCACAGAGATCAGTGCCTGTCCCTCTTCTTCTCCTCACAAGGGAGTTGTAGACTGCGATGAGGTCTCCCTTCAGTCTCCTCTTCTCCAGGCTGAACAGACCAAGTGACCTCAGCTGCTTCGCTTCTCATACGGCTTCCTCTCAAGGCCCTCCTTTGGACACTCTCTGATAGCTTAATATCTTTCTTATATTGCAGTGCCTGAAACTGCACACAATATTCAAGGTGAGGCTGCCCCAGTGCAGAGCAGAGCATGACAATCCCCTCCCTACCCCCCAGGATACAGTTGGCCCTTCTGGCTGCCAGGGCACTGCTGACTCTTGTTTAACTTGCCATTGATCAGAACCCCCAGGTCCCTTTCCATGGCACTGCTTTTCCAACATCTCATTCCCCACTCTGTCTGTACATCCAGGGTTGCCCCACCCTAGGTGCAGAATCTGGTATTTCCCCTTGCTGGACTTCCTATGGTTGGTGATTGCCCAGACCCCTGATTTGTCAACGTCTCTCTGCAGGGCCTCCCTGCCTTCAAGGAGGTCAATAGCTCATTCCAGTTTTGTGTCATCTACAAACTTGTTTAGCAACCCTTCCAGTTCTGCATCCAAGTCAGTTATGAAGATGCTGAAGAGCACAGGGCCTAAGATTGAGCCCTGTTGAACCCCACTAGTGACAGGTCACCAGTCTGATGTTACTCCATTCACTATCACCCTCTGTGCTCAACCTGTGAGCCAATTGCCCACCCACTACATGATGTGTTCATCCAGCTGTGCTGGACAGTTTGTCCAGAAGGATCCTGTGAGAGACAGTATTGAAAACTTTACTGAAATCCAAAAATGTTACATCAACTAGCTTCCCTGGATTCACTAGGTGGGTTATTTTGTCATAGAGGGAAATCAGGTTGGATAAGCAGGACCTTCTTCTCATGAAGCAGTGCTGGCTGTGACCGATGACAAGAGAGGTTTTCCAGGAGAAATATAAGAAAACTACCAGCAAAGATTTGCAAGAAATAAAGACCTTTATTTCTCAAAAAAAGATTTGCAAAATGTGGTTGCTTTTCTACAAGTTAAATAGAGCTGATTCTACAGCAAAACCTTCCCATGACTTTGCACACTGCTGTGGGCAAAAGCACATTAGTCACTATCTTTGAAAGAGATAATGGCTTTTCAACTGTTGTGTGCCCCCATGCATCTGTAACAAATGCTCTGAGGGATAACAAGAGCTTCAGCAGAGGGAAAATGGAGGGGATGAGATTTGGTACTGGCTGATTGGCCTCTGCCACTACCTCTCAGCTTTGCTGCTATCATGTGTATGCACACTCAACACATAGGTTGCATCCCAAGAGAAGTGGTTGGAAGTGGTTTTGCGAGGCTGCAAATTAATTCTAAAATTCAGATTTGGTCCATTGGAACAGACTTGTAGTTATATCAGTTAGTGGCACATTTTGCCATAAATCCCTTCTCAGTATCATCCTACTTGTTTGAAACTAAGAACAAGACAAAAAAAGGCATTTAGGACTACAGGTAGGATATGTGTTAACTGGCTTCTTTAGACAGTAGAGTGTTGTTCATTTATCCTTTTGTTTTACACTCAGCCGAAGACCTGTGAATACTTTGAAGAAGACACAATATATTTCACTGCTGCCTTCTCACTTAACCTATCTATAGCCTAACTGGGACATGGCTGGGTGCAGAGGGTTTGCAGGAGTCACGTATGACCTCAGTACAAGGCTTTCCTCATCCAGGCTCTGTAAGAAGTGTCTCCCATATAAACCCACAGAACCAGAAAGGGCACCAAAAAGCATCAAATGTTTTCTAAAATCCCTTCAAAATGTCAGTTCATAAAACAGGTCAGAGAGCTCAGTTCCACTCTTGGGTTGGTGATGAGTGTTATCACCATGTGTCAGTCAGGGAAAACATTACACTAAGACTGAAGTAGTAGCAGAAAGTCCAACACAGAAAGCCCATGATGCAATCTAGTCCATTTTAATACACTAGCATTAATTAATAGACTATACAGATGCCAAATAATTCACCAGAATTAATTTTTTCTACGAAAAGTCTGTAATTAGACTCAAACCCATTTTACCATTTTCATTTAACATCCTTTGGAAAAATAACCCCTTTGTTCTCACATGGCAGAAAAGTGCACTTGGAGGTGATACCTTCAATCTGAGTGGTAAGGACATATTGTCATATTGAAGATTAGTGTAACAACTCCTTGGAGTTGTGCACTTTCACAGAGTTTTATGAACCTGCCCAAAGGCAACTGAAGAGCACTTGGCCACTGAGAAGAGGGGACACTCATCACAAGCAAGGTCCCTGGGAAGTCCAGGTCCGAGTCCAGGTCCCTGGAACAGGAGTTCTGGCATTACTACAGGTAGTTTCCAGAGATGTGGATGGCATGTCACTGTTCCTGTGCTTGTTATTGGAGTGGTTTTGTCTACTGGATGTGATAGAAAAGGGGAATGTTTAAAATCTTGCTTTCTTTTTCTGTTTGATAAATTCTGTTATTTCAAGGGAAGATTTGCAGTTCTGTTCGTTTAGTTTCTAGACCTATGCAACTGGCTTCTGCATGTTTTAAACAGCAGGTTATCTGCTTAGGAAAAAATGCATCTTTGAACTATGGATGTGGAATTAGCTCAGAGAATTTGTGGTGTGTCACATGCAGTGAAGCAGACAGACGCTATGGATGAGTTAACAGTAACTTAGAAGATTGTCTTAAATAATGGATATTATTTTCTAAATGGTATAAAAACTCATATGCTTTGAGGTTTAGCTAGCTCTACTAGCTGTTCTTGCAGAGCAGCAGCTGTAGCCTTGCAGAGAGGTAAGCATCCCTCTTGCAAGTTTAACTCATGCTATATTTTATAAGAATGATGAACAAGAAAACAGAGTCCCACCCCCTCTGTACTATGGGAAGAGTCAACATCTTTCCCTGTACCTTCACACTTTTTTTTGGCTCTTACTGCTTGCAAAACTTGAGCAGCTTCCAGTTTAGTCATTTCCCCTTATCAGGAAATTCAGATGAAATTAGATCCCTACTGGAGGCTTTTAAAGTATAGATGCATTCTGCTTGCCTTTACACGAGATACATTTTACTGACATCTTTTTTTCCCAGCCCAGTCATGGCCATCTGCTCACTTCCAGTGTCCACAACCCCTTCTGATTTTCACTGCAGGTGTGTCTCTGAACACGGGCATTTTGCCATCATGTTTCTAGTTACCCAACCTGGTAAGGGGGAGTAAAACAGGGTGAAGCCCCACTCTGCAAAGTTTATTGAGTAACTACTTAACCAGCTTCCCAGTATCAGGAATGGAATCCATTTGAGACCAAATCTTTGCTAAATTGGGCAGCAAGAACTGTAGATAAAGCTAATTTTCTAAACAAAGTAGTAGCTGCCTGCTTTTAACTATCCCCAAGAAGAGTTCTCTAGATAAGGATCAATTCTCACAAGACAAACAGTAAGACAGACTATGATGGGTGAAAGGGGAGGGATGGAGGCATCACACCTGCACAGGGTGTGGATGAGCACACAGCTCTCCTGGGGAGCTGGCACACATCCCTCTTTGCATAGGATATGCTCTGCTCCAATGTCTGAACCTCAGCTGTAACAGCCCACTCCTCTCCCCTCCCCACCTCCTACTTCTTCCATATGCCTTCAGCTTCATCCCACTGCTTGACAAGCCGGTGTCCTCTCCTGGGGCACGCCAAGGCCCTGTTAACACAGTGGTTTCTCTTGGGGCCCTCCTAGCAGCCTTTGCTACCTGCAGATGAAGGTGAGCAGGTGACATAACTCCTTTTTAATAAGGTTTGTGAAATTATTTTGGCACTAGATCAGTGCCAGAGAAGTGCACTCCCACTGGTGCCTTTTCAGGTTCATAAATTACTCTATGCAGGTCAGAGCTGGGTCACATTCACCAGAAAATAATATTACAAAAAATCAAACCATGATTTCCACCATTTTTCCTGGCTCTTAAGGGTCACAAGTAGTGTTTGTCTGTGTGCACAGGAACCTTGGTGCAGAGCTCCTGGAACAGAAATAGCTGCCTGACTGCCTCCAAATCCAGCCTCAGAGCAACCTCCTGTGGCAGCGAGCTGTTCCTGCAGACAGGGCACTGATGGCACTGCCTCTGTCACCACAGAGAATGCTGCCTGGGTCCAGAAATGGACATGCAGAAATAATGTAAGACCACTGCCATCACTATTAAGGCACCAGGATAAAAAATAATTAATTATTTTTAAAAAATTAAATTGTCAGTACTTCCCCATGACTCATCTAACAGCCAAGACGCATTTCTGGCACAAACCCAAACCCATCATCCACTTAAGACCCAATTAAAAGGAAGGAAAAAAGACAGCTATTAGATTAAAATTTTGTGTGAACTTTCTGCTTGTGACTGGACAAGTCACACACTTGCTGACATTCAATAATTAGTGACATACCTCAGCACATGCAAAACTGAGCACAAATTGAATGGTCTTTGCTATGGAGAAATGAAATAAACCAAGCACATATTTAGCACTACCATATATAAAATGCTTTGTTGAGGAAAACTCTGAACCACAGCACACCAACACTGATGAAAGTTCCTTGGAGGACTTTGAGTTTGACTCACAGAAGGCCTTCTCTGCTTGTCTTTTACCATGACAGGCACATGTGCTCCTGTGAATAATGGACTACAGCTTACAGTGGCAATCCACTTTCCATATTTTGTCATCTCAATGATGTCTTTTTGTATTGTCTCATCTCATACACTAAGATCTGGGGATCATAGATTGGCTCAGCATGCTCCAACCAAGCAGAAGCCTCTACTCTTCAATTCAGATTCAGACACATCGCATGCAATAGAAGTTATTTATAATAAGTAAAATCAACACCACCAGAGGTAATCAACATTTTATTTATAAACATATGTTTACTATAAAAGCTGTTGCATTTTAGACAAGATTTCCTAATTTCCAGAGGCATTTTAGAATAAATAAAAGGAAATATTAGCATAATTTGTATTCAACATTAACTCCATCTAGGACAGCAATCCTTGTCCCTGAATGGACATGCAGAAAAGGATGGTCCCCTTCTGGTTCACCAACCTTTAGGACATTCATTGAGAAGGTCAGAAGTACTGCATCAATAACACTACATAGGAGAAGTAAGGAAAAAATACACCATGAAAAATGGGCTTGTAAAATACAGATGGGTTATGACACCTGTTCAGGTACTCTGAAATAGTAAGAGGCTAAATAAATTCCAAAATATCTAAAACCCATTACATACATTGTATTTGCTTATTAATAATAAATCATTTATGCAACAAATACACTTGTGTTGCTGTTCAAATGTAGTAAAGTGTTATTTTTTTATGTGCTCACAGTTCCTAATGAGAAATGTGTCACATTTATGCGTTTGAACTGGAAAAAAAAGAAAAAAGAAAACTTAGCCTGAATGAATTTGCCACGTAAGATTCCAAAGGGAGTATAAAATTACACATAAGCAGTTGGCAAGTACGATTTAGAAAACTGTTGAAAATTATCCCATGCTGGTGAATAGATGTTCATTAGGGGGAAAAATTGTCATCGGAGAACACCACTTTGTTTTGCTTTACATACAATCAGGTTTGCTAAAACATGCATGCATGAAACTAATGGACACATACTGGGATCAATTTCTAAGCAGCTCCAGAGACGCAGTGGCGTGTCTGCAGTGTGATGCACACCCCCACCCCACCCCTTGCCCATGCACTTTATGCTACCACGGTTATAAGCTCTTTGGGCATTTAACCCCTATGTGAATGAGAAGTAGATCTAACCTCTGTGACAACCAACCCTTTCATACACTTGGGGATCGATCTGCACATCTAACATGGGTGAAGCAGTGGTAGTGACTCATATCAAATGGATGCACAAGCATGCATGATCTTGTTTAAAAATCAGGTTCGGACACAATATATTCACATATTCTTAATGCAGCACATGGAGTTACATAGATATACCAAGTCAATTATAAAATCTGCTTTTTGAATTTCCATGTTACACATTCTTTTGGGGAAAATGTTACAATAACCATGTGCAAAGAATAAGCATCCTGGTTGTTAAAACCCTTTAACAGTAAATCATGCAGGTGTTGATCAAAATATTGGATATCACTTTTAGTTCCAAAACATTTGCTTTTTTTCTTTTCTCACTTACAAACATTCCCCAGGTGAAGTCCAGGACTTCAGTTTGTTGGATTTATTGCATCCATAAGTCATCACTGACTGTGTGCAACAGCTTTGCATTTTCTAAGGCACAATATTAAGGAAGTAACATGTAACCTTCCAGTAGACAGTCACAATGTCCTCCAATGACAAGATCGCACGTGGGTATTCAGTGACACACAGTTTTGCATGGTTATGTAACTCATAAGCAAGCAACTGTCTAGCATTTCAATAAATAATTGCTACCTAGAGAACAACTCAAAATTATTGCTTCCCTAATAACTACTTCATTTCCATCTAAGAACACATCAAGGGACAAGAGATATGCACACAGATAAAAGAAATCTCTTTTCATTTAGTTTTATCATGGTTTTAAGGCAGAATTAAGTAATTTTTTTCCCTCCATTTTAAGATGCATAATGAACACCTAAAATGGGATATTTCCAGTGACTGTTTATCAAAAAGTGCTAGGATATTTTACAGATGCAACATGTTCCCTAACTTTGTGTATTGTAGATAACTGCTGAACCACTGTTTCAATGAGCTGCTGGATCACTTTACTGAGGAGCACATGCTTAATCAAAGAGCACAAAGGAAAGCTGTCCCAAACACAGGCAAGTTAGTTTTTCTGCCTGCTGCTGCCAGCCTCCTCCCAGCCTGCATTCTACACTCGTGGCTTTTACTGACTTTTTTTTGGGTAGTGGATGGAGGACCACAGGCTCAAGGCTGTCTAATTCTCTGCTCTGGAGAGTACCCACACGTGCTTTTTTGCATGACAGTTCAAACAAGTGCAATATTTGCAAGTGAATGTGCAGATCTCAAACCAACTTGAACCCTCAATTGGAAAGTTACATGCCAAAAAGAAAAGCTTCACCGTAGTATCAAACTGCAGTGTGGAGACTCACAACTCAGCTGGGTCTGCCCTCTTGGCCACCACTCCCCCCCGCCACCTTTCACTGAGTTTAGTAAGAAGGCTGTTGAACTTAGTAAGAAGGGTTGTTCCTGGTGGGAATCTTGCCGTCGTTAATGGTATGCAGTCTTTAGGTTTAATGAAGAAATCTTTATTTGAGAGAATATTAAGCTATAGTCATGAACATTACTTGAGGTACACAAACAAAAAATTCCTATCACTAAAGGTGCAATAATTTATTTGTATAACTCCTACCCTCCACTGAAGGTAATATAAACACAAAATGCTTCAGAATTACAGGACATATTATCAAACTAGTCTCTGTATAAAAAAAGTTATAGCTTCAGTTATAACAGAGAAGTCGTGCTGTGATGTTTAGTTGTTTTTCAAATGCACTGATTAGATACTATCTTAAAATTACTTCTCAGCTCAAATTGGCATATTCTATAAAGGTTCTGTAAACTTAAACTTTTAAATTCCTAGAAATATTAAAACAAAACAGCTTTATTGCATGTTTATTTTCTTATTACTTTCAAAAGGACAAGGTAACAGACTGGAAATCATAAGCATACCTGAAAGATGGGATTATTTTTTTTTTGTAGTACTTATGCTTTGCCCTCCCAATCATGGTCACACATATTTTGCAAATTTCTTAAGAAAGCAAAAACCAACACATTGCATTTCAAAGGAGCAGGTGCAGCTTTTTTGTGAGTTTTTAAAAACAAGATGAGAGCAATCGTGTCCATGGATTCAAGCTTTTACAAGTGATTGTCTGGAGGCAGCCGATACACTGGAGAAGAGAGTTCCTTCTTGAAAGTTATTAGGACTAAAAGTTATGTCACAATGTAGTTGGCTGTCCAGCAGCTGGGTAAAAACAAAACCAAAATAGGTAAATTGTTGACAATTTTTAAGAAACAAATATAGACTTTTCCTCATGATCTCTACAATTCAAAAATCGGCATGTGAAATTACGTGTCATTTGTGCCCTGCTTATCCTTCTTCCTGTGAAGTTGGGGCACTATCTACAAAGAAGGATTCAGCATAACTCCAATGGAAATGTATTTTACTTGCCATGTGATGAATGCATTCTGCATGAAATTTTGTTTTATTTTACTCCCAAAGTACTTGTGGGCTTATTTATTTCAGGCTCTGCAGTGGCAAAATAGTAAAGCAAATGGCTGATGAGTCAGCTTCTGCTGTGTCTAGTTTGTGTTACATGGTAATTCAGACCCCTGGTGTTCTTTGTCGATACAGGGCATCTTATTAATTCACTTCTCACTTTTGACTTTGACACTCACAAATCTGTAACTATTCCTCATGTTTGACACTGAATACTGAGTTTTCTTCCTTGTGTTTTTTTTTGTACACAAACAACCTACTCATAAAACCTTATCCACTTCTGTCTGAAAAACAGAAATATTTTGGGCCCTGGACCACTACATAATCTTTAATGCTTTTCACAAGGTTTTCGATGATTCATTTTGAAACAGAATCATCTACATTTTCAAATAAGCTTCGGGGCCAAAATATTTCATCACAATGTCCATAAGCATCTCAAAACAATACTGATTAATTTTGGGCTGGTCAGAGACTGTCAGTTGTGCACAGGTTTTCAGATACAGCTGCAGAGGCAAGAAAGTACAAGCTGCGCAATCAACCAATTGATTTTATATTTCTCATCAGACTTCCCAGAACTTAAAGGCAAAACACTGTTAGTTCTACATTTCAGGTGTGAAGTCCATCAAATTTTAGTTAAAAATTAGCAACTAGCCATTATTTGCAGTACTATCAAAATTAGTCCCTTTGAATTGTCAACAAAAATCAGTGTGACTTAAATTTAACTAAGTGAATTTTCAGATTTTGCACGAGGAGTGAACAAATCAGGAAGAGGCAATTTGTAGTAGAAAGGACAGACCCCTTGCCAATACTATTCTTCAGGGACTATACATTTCCTCAAAACTTACTCCCACTGTCACAGACCTGGTTACTATTTTGCCAGGTACATACAAATGCAAAACATTACTGCATGAAACACTGTACACAGCTCTGTAACGTATTTCCTAGCAACACTGCCGTAGAAATTATGATGGAGGGGGTGATTTCTACAGCATAAGGAAGATGACAAATAATTTATTTGAGCCTTCAGCTATCCTTAATGGACCCCAATTTTTATTTTAGTAAAAAGGATTAAGAAGAAAGGAAATTATGACTTTTATCACCTTCCTTTCTTTTTTGTGTAAAGAAGGATGTGCAAATCTGCATTTTAGGGGCCAGAATGTCATCCACATGAGGAAGGTTTACAGTATCAAGCAGGAAGGGAAAAAGTTATTTCTAAATACGTCAGGTTAAATAAATAATAAAAAGTTCATAACATTTCTTAGCAGAATTAAAAAAAAATCTCCAAACAAATAGTTATACAATAGCACCCTCTAGCTCTGCTGATGGGGAAATATCTCTTTTCTGAACCATCAGAGAAAAAGTTCCCATTCCTCTGGCAAATGTAGGGAGGTACTTTTCCTACTCCTGGATTTCTATAGCCACTGCTTTTGAGAGGGGAGAAGGGAAACAGTAAGCAAGAAGAGTTTTATACATCCACTTATCAGCTGCAACTGCAGGCAGTGAATATACGAAATAGTGCTGAACAGGAAGACAACAATTATGCCTATTGTTTTTTCTTGCATCTTACTGTTTTCCACAAAGTGGAAGCCAGCATGAGCACTGCCCATGTCATATCACCAGTGACAGAGAGGTCAAGCTGAATGTTCTAGTAATTTGGTATCAGTCACAGAAGCCCAGGACTCAGAAGGACATGCAGGTGACCTGCTCAAAGGCAGAAAAATGTATCAAGTCTTTTTCTGACATGCAATTGTCTGTCTCACTCTTCAAAATTTATGGCAAGCAACACTATTTAGCACACATTTGAGGATACCACCACAAGGACTCACTACCAATTACAGAATGTTCCTAATATTTTACATGACTATTTTGTCTGAAAAGACAGGTCTGGAGATACACAAAATGGGAAGTTCTCAAAACATAGCCCAAGGTCCTAGATCTAGTAGAATTATCTATATTGTCTCATGCGATGTGAGAAATCCAAGACTCCAGGTCATGCAATATGTGTGCATAGTGTAGAATTTTATGCACACAAACAGCCTTTAAGTCTAATACTGCTGAGCACAGATTCTCTGGGCAAAATCTAATGAGTGTGGAAACCTTTTCTGATACAAGAAAATAATTAAAATGGTATGGGAACGTTCCTCTTCCCATGGCAAAGCTATGCCTGAGTGTCAAAGCCAAGAGGAGACAAACCTATCAGTTAAGATCATGGTAACAGGACTTTTAGAGTTCACTGTCCTTAAGACATGACTTGGTACTTACTTCTGGATCGGATATAACAATCGTTGCAGTTAAGAAGACCATTTCTAATCCTGACATCTGTCCCACTTGCTGCGTCTCCCAGCTGTCCCTTGCAAATGCCACACTGTCAGATGAAGAACAGAGAAGGTAAGAGACTATGCCCTAATGTCCCAACTCTTCCCAAATTTTTGGTTTTGTTTCAGTAATTCTTGGAACAGTGAGGAAAAATAACCTGCTAGAATCCAGCCCATACTCCTGGGGAACACTGCAAATCAGTGAGAGGGTTTTTTTTACAGCCAAAAGTGTTTAGGACTGGATTTCAGCAGTCTCCACTTATACAGAAGTGAAGTCTAGTGATTAGAAGAGACATCTGATTTCTGCTTTCTGGAGTCAGGCCAGTTGTGATGGATAAAGCTTAGAGAGACCAGAGGGTTAGTCTGGTCAAATGTCTAAAACCAAAAAAGGCTTCACAAATGCCTAGTATCACCTGGGCCAGAGATAATGGAAATGGACTTCCTGAGTTCTCTAGAGAAACTGAAATGTTCAAGAACAGTCAAGAATTATTTCTGTTGAGAAGTCTGGTGAAAGCCAGAATACATCATACATTTCACAGTCAAAGCTTTCTAATCATGGGTCAGATCAAAGATGGCTCTGGGACTGACCACATGTTTGGAAGGAAAAAAACCCCCCACCTTAAAAGTATCACACAGTAAGTAATCTCCTATTTAAAAAGCAATGAGCACAACAGGGAAATTATATGATGCTTCCCCCCGTAAGTGTGGAAGCCAAGTTTGCTTGCTCAATCACAGGTTTTAGTCCAATTAACATGTCTGACCACAAAATAACATACTCGTTGCATTATTTCCACCTCTTTACAAACAAACACACACAAACAGACCTACATAACAAACACACAAATCCCGTAGTCCTCTCATTTTCAATTTCACATCTACAGCCCTCAATATACTCTCTACTTGCACTGTGCATGACTTGAGATTTTTCTTAATAAAGCAAGAGACATACCCTGAAGCACTGAATATGGAAATAAAGACTGAGTGTTTCAATAATCATGGCAGCTCCTTTCCCAAGAGGGAGCCCACAGGTAGAACAAAGCTTCTTTCCACTGACAGACCTAGGAGACAAACATGGCTTTAAGAAAACAGCAACTGATGCTGAAATGGAGCCAAATGTTTAGACAGGTTTATGGAGAGGGACAGGATGGGAGGAAGGAGCACTGTGGGGTGTTTCATGTAAATACACATTAAGCCTTCAGCCGTGTTACTGAACCAGCCTGCAGGTCTGCCTTGCAGACAAACAAGCAAAGAACTTAAAATATCTTGAATTCACAGCACCTCAGACACATTTCCCTGCCAATCTGCTGTGCTAGATCAAGGGAGATGCAAGCCCCTTAGCAGAGGCCTGGGTGGCAGGGAACCATGCCTGTGGATTTGCAGACTCATAGAATGGTTAAGGTTGGAAGGGATCTTAAAGATCATCTAGTTCCAATCTCCCCTGCAGGGGGCAGGGAACCTTCTACTAGACCAGGTTACTCAGAGCTTCATCCGACCGGGTCTTGAACAACCCTAGTGACAGGGAGTCCACAGTTCCTCTGGGCAATCAGTTCCAGTGCCTCACCATGCTTATAGTAAAGGTTACCTAGACTTAGTCAATGCCACAGAAACCAAAGCAGGTGCTCTCACAAATTACCCAAGTCAGACTCTCAGCCTGGAAATTTTTCAGTTTGTTTGCAAATGGACTTGCTCACTTCAAGCTAGAAAACAGGGATGCTGATGCTGCTCTTCCACCCAAACAAGCTGGAGAAGCCAATAGTGGCAATGCAACTGCAGTAGCACAGACCAGGCACTGGCTAACCAGTTTCTGTCTATGCTGCTGCAGCTATGTGCCAGTTGGTACTACAACTAGTTAGAGAAAAGCTGAAATTGGATCTCCATCTGCAATGCAAAAAATACTTCAACTCACTTCTCCAGCAGTACTGTCTCAACCTTTCTAGTAAAACTGCTGTTGGAGAACAGCTGGGTGAAAGTTCAGAGCCCCACAAATAACTGCTACCCTTTTTCATAATGGTTTGAACACCAGTGCAGGTGCACACTTTTACATGTTTCACACTCTTCCTTTCTCACCTGCCTGTCAGCCTGCCAGAACTGATGCCTGGTCTAGTGAGATGAACCCGAGACCAAAAAGGATCCCTTGTCATTATATGTTATCCGTGCTTTATTCAGCCATGGCTGAAAACAGAAGAGAAACTTTGGGATGTTTCATGAGTTTTGAAAAGATGGTTTGACAAATTTGCACACAGATAAGCAAATTTACAATCTCTTGCTTTAAGGTTTTGATGCAGCAACGTAATAAGCCATTGACAGGGACAAATCTGGACTGCATCACAACAAAAAAAGCCATTTTGGAAACAAAAAACAAAAGAAGAAAGAAAGAGAGACAGAAGCAGCAGAAGGACTATCACAATTAAAAAACTGTCCTTGCTTCCACTTAATCCCTGTCACTCCTGAGCCCACCATGTACACAGACAGCACAGACATATCACTGTCTTGTTTTGTTATCATTATTCCTTTTAGAATAACTTTTCTGTTTTTTAATGCCCTCCTACAACCTTAAGCATTCTGGTTCTGTGTCATTCTTAAGTCTGCCTTTGTTTTCACTTCTTCTCCAATATCAGAGTTACTATAAGGACAAGTTAAAGTGTTGGATCAAAGAATAAAGCAGTTTGTGAATTTTTTTTAAAGCTTTTGAATATTTTAGTGGAATAATGAATTATATCCCACCCATTGTTTTAAAAATTAAGATTTATTTCAGAAAAAGATCTTGGAAAAAGGTCTAAGATCAGAATATAGCTGCTAAATAATATGAAATAGCTATTGCAAATAGCTACCTGTTGCAAGAAATTATCTACAATCCCACCAAACCTGCAGCTAAAATAACAAAAACATATTAAATTGTTCACATAAAAAATTCCCAATAGTTTCATGTCAATGAAAGTGACATCAGAAGAACAGCTTTGCTATGAAATGTGAAGAATAATGTAATATAAATAGAACAAAACTTGCTATGTTCTGTGTTGTATTACTTTATCCTATTCAATAAGCCAACTGATTTTAATATGCCCCAAATTATCAGTGATTCAATCAGGCTACAGTTAACATTTATTTAGAGTTGGCACAGGTAACTCACTAAAAACTGCACAGATCGCTCACAAGATTTAAATCGCCAGGAGATCAGCATGAATGTAGACAAATTAAAATCAGCAAAAAAGCAAAACAAGTTCCAAGTTTGGAAATGAAAGGAAGAATTTATTTTTAAATCAGCAAGTGTTGAAATGTGACCATGTCTAGAACATCCCTTAGTCCTGAGCATGTGACTATTCACAACGAAGACATTCTTTGGCTTAAGAGCTCTGAACTCACACTTAACTGCTTCCTTTGACTCAAGTTTATACTGTCCCAATTCAATTTCAATGATCAAGCAAGAGTCCTACAGCTGCTTTCTGAACTGTGCTAATTGAAAGCATAACAATACTGTTGAAGCAGGCAAGAAATACAGGAGAGGGAGCTACATGTTCATCCCATGGATGCTTATGAATTGCAACATGTAGAAGAATTAACAGTGCATCCACATAATAGTAATGTGATTTACACTGTGGCAATTCACCAGTGACTACAAGATGTGTTTGGTCTGCAAAATTTCTTATTGACCTTTAGTACCTGTTGGGTGACTGACTCAGAGCAGCAGGAGAGCAGGGAGATGATGGCCCAGATCTGAAGTTCTCATGATAGCCTGCCCTAAAATACAGAAGAAAAGATGACTACAGCTGAAAAACAATTAAACCCAGGTTTTGTATGGAGAAACTCCATCTGGTGAATTTCAGAATTCCCAGTTTAAAGATTTTATCCAAGGAAAAAAGGTATAAATTTGTCGTCCATTGCCATTTTGATACAATGAAAAATAGCACACAATTTTTGGTTCTGAGTCTTTGTCTGCGTGTCTGTCTGCACAATCAGGTAACTCACAAGGTGATCAGCCATGTGGAGACTCCTGCCCACCCCATCAACCCAACAAGGCTCCCACCACTGTGAAGGAAATTAAGCCAAGTCACACCACACTGTACTCTCTGTTGGCCCTTTACTGAGTATAAAGGAAGCCACCAACACTGAAAGGTGGTTTATTTGGATAATGGTTAATTTGTATTCATTTTACCCTGCAAGTTTGGTGAGAAAAAAAAATGCATGGTTTTTCTCATCAGAAATCATAGGATTGATTCAAACTCTCATTGCTTAAAACTGTTTACAAGTTAAATAACATTTTTTTAAACACACACAAGCAGCTTGTTCTGAGGAATAGGTAATCAAATCTCAATCTACATTAGTTTTGAATGCATACAAGGTTCATAGAAGTAATACATTCTGCAGAAGACTGTTCATATGCATGCTAATGGAAACAAATATTCCTTTCTCATTACATAGCTCTACTTTTTGTAAATATTAGGTAAGCAAATTCCTTATTTACCAAAAGAACTGGTCCTACTGTTCAGTAAGGCTTACTCCAAAGCACAAGGCAAAGCTGCAGAGAAGTAAAAGACCTCACCATAATTTACAACAGAAAGGAAATACTAATCTCTCTGTATCTTCTTTTAAAAGCTATAATCCTTAAAGGACTAGAAAGTAGCAATCCATATGTGTTTGGAAGCTGAAGAATGAAGCTCTAGGATACCAACTTCAAAAGCAGACTTAACCTGAGGTTCCCACCCTGATATTTAGCCACTTACTAGCTTACTAACTACTAAATGTTTGTCTCAGGCATTTAAAACAAATTAGGCACATGAAAAGTTATGCAGATAAGAACTAAGAGCAAGAAGAGAGAGGCACAGGGTGTGCTCCCTCATGAAACTAGTTACTGGGGTGCCTGTAATGAAAAACAAAGTAAATAAATGTTAGCAGTCTCGGTGGGAAAGCCAGAAATCAAAGGTGTCTGCACACTGCAGGGCTAACAAATGTAACCTAAAGAATGCTGAGTAGAAATAAAAGGGAGAACAGAGCAAGCAGGACTTCTCAGTCTCTCCAATAACCTTTATGTTCTCACCTCCTGACTTCCCCTGCAGAGCTCAGCTGTTGTCCCGCAGTCTGGCCCAGGAATGGTCTCTCCCAAATGTCCTCTGAGAGATGCGGAGATCGCTTTGTCAGCAACTGCTGATTCCAGGAGATGTCTACAATAAGAGGTGGGGAAAACTGAATATTGGAGGCAAATTTTATTTTATTATTATTATTTTATTTTATTGCTTTTGTCAGTGTTTATAGACCAGAATAGCTTGTGGGCACACCATAAAGAAGACGAGATGTATTGTTACTTAAAACCAAGCTCTGAGAATTCCCCCACAAAATCAGAGACAGGCTCTGCTACACCAGAACTTGTCTATGGAATAATGTTCCTTTGCATTACCTTCACATAGACACGACCTACTCTGTTGCTGAATCTCAGCTTCTGAGGGGAGAAAGGGCAAGGTCAAACAGCCATCCATGGATAATACTTGGGAAAATACAGTACTGTTGTCATAATAAAGGAAGTACCAGAGAGATTGAAACTTCTGTGGTGCTGGGAGATCCAAACTTCTCAAAAGCAAGAGTTAAAGGAACAGTGGTGGAGTCACTGATCTCCATAAGCCTACTGATGAACAGTAATTACCTTGTAATTTCCTTCTGTGCTTCTGATGGTTGCCCAAGGCTCAGTGACAATAACAGCCTCTCAGCAATATGCAATGATCTGTGTGATGCCCAGGCAGTCATCCCATCTTTGAGAAACTGTGCACTACCTGGACCCTTCAAGATAAATTTTGTGGCTCGCAGCTTGATTTCAAAATCTGCATTTGCTTTCTGTTTTTAGCCCTAATTATTTACTTCCCACTGTTCACTTGTATTAGATAAGGATGCTAAATTAGTGAGTTTGCCTCTTTTTTTACGGTGAC
>JAOXXN010000471.1:48059532-48088341 GCA_026770055.1 Myrmophylax atrothorax
GACCCTCTTGACAGTAATGCTTTGGGAAAATTCCTTCACTCAAAAAGCGTCAATACTTCTTGGAGCTTAAAAAAATCAAATAACTTTAAATATATCATCAGACAATTTTAATGACAAAATTGAGGCAGGTGTCACTTTAGGCCTGCCTTGAAAAGGTTACTTATCACATGTAGTGACTTTTACTGGACTGAAATGGACATAAAGGATCTAATTAGTGATCAAAACAAAATAAGTGTTGTAAAATACGCTCTCTGTATTAAGATAAATCCTATATGTATGTAAGATTATGTAAAAGATGGAAGATAACTGTTTTTAGCTGCTACTGAAAACATGCAGGCCTATGATCAAGATTCCTACCCACTGCTGAAATGCTCATCTCTGATGAAAACAAGAACAGTTCAAATTTCACCCGAACAGATTTATTTTTACTAACAGAAAATAACTTCTGAGTCCGAGACACTCCAGTTTTGAAGATACATGTGTACTGTCAATTTCCAAAATTCTTTGAGTCAGATTTCTGTCAGATTCCTATCTGGAAAAGAACACATGCATATGAATAGTCTTACTCTCACCCTGAGTCAAGGGCAGATTCAGCCTGGCAGGTGAGCTGTGCTCCATCGCTGGCATGTGGTGCTCCTGCTCACTTCCTCCTTTCAAGACACCCATCTCTGGATATCCTGAGTGCACTTTATTTCCACTGTCAATAAAAATAAGTGATATTGTATAAAATAAAGCCAGGAAAAATTTTACCTAGAATATAATGGCAAAATCAGACTTTTGAATATCAGTCTATTTTTTGCAGAAAGAGTTTTGTTATTGGGTCATCAGTGCCAAAGCAATGAGGATAACTTTCATGAAATAACAAGTTTGTCTCCAAACAGGCCAAGTCCTCCTGCCTACCTCAAACTGCTGCTTAGATGTGCTGAAGACCATTTTGAATTTGTGGACAATGCCTTCTATGACAGAGAAAAAACTTTTATCCATGTTCTCTATACAGTACTTAGCATCATCAGATGCTTCTCCTCTTTGTGAAACCTGCTAATTAGCAGCTGGGCAAAGTCCAGGATGTTGAAAGCCACCTAGCAAGTTTGGGTATGGCAGTTCCAAGATGGCCAGGCAATTTCCCTCAGATTGTGAGTGAAAACAGCTCCTTTATTCATTATAAACTGCTCCTTTATTCATTTAAATGGCTTGTGAAATATACACAAGAGACAGTGCAGTGACATACAAAGATGTCTGAACTGTCTAAGGTCTGATCTGGTTGATGTGACAGCCTCTTGGCAAAGCCACACACCAACAAGACTGGCCTTCTGATGTTCCCAACCAGCACTGTGCAATGCCATATGTGCATGATCCTGCAGGGTGAGGGAGTATTGATCAGGATATATTGCACCTATATTGCATCAGGCCACCAGATGCTGATGCTGCAGCATCAATCCCAGGCAGATGTGACATCCCAGAAGTCTACAGTACACAAAGCTCCACAGGGCTATAAAATACTTAGGCTTGATACATACCTCCTCTTTTCTTGCCAGAGTTCATTTTCCTTTCTTTTTAGAGATGGCATACTGTCCTGCTCCCAGAGCAGCTTTTTCTGCCTTGTAACTTCTTTTTGTTTGCCTTCCTCTGGACTACTGTTTGAATCAGCTGAGTTCTAGAAGACAGAAGGAACAAGGAGTTCCCTTTGAACTTGACATCAACACACACACGGGAAAAGTACAGATTGCTCATAGACACCTTGTTTTGACACACCTTATTACCAAAAAGAATACCATATATTTATACTATGGAACTATTTGAACCTGGTAAGGCTAACTTTGGATTTAATTAAGACTTTAGCTGAAACAATCAATTAATTGGACTAAACTGAGCACAAAAAATGTTAGGGACCAACCAATTTTTGGCAGAAATCCTTGAACTACTTTGAGAGTCTAAACAGTCTCACATTGGACTTTCAAGGACTTTGTGAGTGATCTCAACTTGCTGTCTCAGCCTAGGGGGAAAGCATTGACTTCTATGCACAGGACATCCTCAAAAGGCAACACCAGTATTGCTTCCAAAATGCCACTTGAGTGGTGCATACATGACTGGTGGAGCTTGAATAAGCCATGAGATCCTTCACTTCTGGGTACAGGCAGTGCCTTGACTGTGGCATAAGCAACCCCACCCAGGAAGTTACTGCTACACAGCCTTGTGGAAAACAGGCCATGGCTGATGCCCTTCCACAGGGATGAGTGATAAGAGGGTACAGGAAGGGGGAGACCAGAACCAAATGGTACAGTACTCCTAATCCTGAAGGTGAATGGAAAAAGGCAGATGACTGGGTGCAGCTGCCTTAGGCAGGAGCAAATAAGTCTGGGAATCCCACACTTACTCTACTGTGATCTCATCTGAGATGATCTCTCACAAATACCTCTGATCTCTGGCAAACTCCTACTTAATTAGATGCTAGATGCATTGAATTACACATTCTGTGCTGCTTGAGTAAAAAAGAGAGTGAACATTCCTCTGTTTTGCTGCATTCTAGGAAAAATGATGGGAGAGAAAAGGAGGAAACTGGGGAAGCAGGATTCAGTCTCATCTAAGATATGCTTAAAGCACTATCTCGCACTCAAGATTTTGGATTCAGGGAAATCACTTAAGATTTTGTTGGCTTTGAGAAGGTGGTTAAAAGAAATAGAGGTAATTGTTTTTCCACAGCACCAGTTACAGAAGAGAAGCAGCTGCAGAGAGAAAGTATCACTCTCTGCTCTAGTTGAAAATGGGATGGTAGCAGTTTGCTTGGGAGTACGGCTGTTCAGCTGTGAAAATACACACATTAAAGCACTTTGAGGTATCACCAGTTATAGAAGGGATCCAGGAAATACCCTTACTCTTAGTAGTCCCAGACTTTGATAGCCTTTAGCAAAGGATTAAACTTTGCACTGAAGACGGCTTAGTCTTTACTGCCTTGCTACTCCATGAGAAACTCACCACTGTCTTGTTTCCTTCAGTGGCAGAGGAAGAAGATGAGAGGAGCTCAGCAGAGTTTGAAGAAACAATGAATGGAACTACAGTATCCTCAATTATCTTGCGTTCCTAAAGAAAGAGGATCAGGAGAGAATGAGAGTTGAAAATGCACAATGTAAATTATGAGCTTATGAAGTAGAATCATAAGGTTTGGCTGTGTGCCACATTTAGACAGCTAGCTAAGGACCTGTGGGACCAAGAATAATAGTTACACCTCGATTTTTAATTTGCTTCAAGGTTTTGCACTTCCTTCCCTTTCACATTACCATCTTTGAGATGGAACCAAAATTGGAAAGATTATTCCACTTGTGATGGCACCAGTGTTTCTCACAGTATCAGTCTATTAAATTTAATATAAAAATGGAATTTTTCCTTGGTACATGAGAAATTTATTCTGAAAGTAGAAAAAGAGTATCTTGTTCAGATCACAAGTATGTTCCTCAAGCATAGATGATAAAACATCAATTTGCATAATGCTCTAGACAAACTGAAAACATTAGTATTTTCCAACTTCCTGCAATAATGGCCCACGTACAGCAGAACAAAACCACTATCTTATATATTGTTAATATCCTACAACTGCAAGACTTCAAGCTTTGAACATCTGTGGATTTTTTTTCTTTTTTTAAAAAAAGGCCAGTTACACAATACCTACATGAACAAGCCCAAGGCAGAGAACAACTTTTTTTGGAGTTCCATCAAGTCTAGGCACCAAGTATATGCCAAAGTACACAAGGCTCTGCCTCCGGAGGGAAGTCTGAGTGTGCCCAGGCACACCTGCACTGACTCACCCAGACCTGCACAGGAATTAGACACCTCCAGCCGTATGGAGGTTCTGAGGATACCTGTCCAAATATTTAAATATTTTCCCTCACCGTCTATGGCAGTGTTTAAGAGATACAATCCTCCTGACAATTTAGCCTTGAGAAGTCTTTTCATTATTTAATCTAGGGATGGGATTTTTTTTTATTATGTAAGTGGGTGCATTTAAATAAAAAAAAACCCTCAATAAACAACCTCCATCTCTGAGACTTATACCTCCTCATAGTATCTACGCTCCTCTTCTTCAACTTCTCTCTGGGCCTTTTCCCATTCCTCTTTAAGCTTGTCCTGTTCCTTCTGATACTTCTCCTGTACATGGAAAAAAATGCAGGTAAATTCAGAGCACTCTGTATTAAGAATGAATTCTTTATTATCTCAACTGTGAAAATGAACCTGCTGAGAATGGCTTAATCAGAAATAGTATGAAATAGTAAGATAAAAATCTGAAATATCAATCGGTACCAAAAAAAGCTTCTTTTTCCACTCTCCCCACTTGTTCCTAGCACTTATATTTAACACCTTCAAACTACAAGGAACTTTTGACACAGAAGAAGTTTAATTTGTTAGAGTTTTTAAAATCTTTGGTCAGAAATTAAATTTATGCTCAACAATTTCCATAAATCACTGTTTATCATACAGGATTAAGTTTCAAAAAGTTATTGCATACCCCAAAACACCAGGACTTGTATCAGACATAAAATATTCAGCAAAGTAGCATATAAACAAGCAGGTTTTGCAGATACAGCTACTAATTTAAGAGAGATGCCAATACAATTTTATGAGTGATGAATACCTATGCAAATTTAAAAGCTAAATGAATAGTGTGCAAATGTTTGAAGAGCGTAAGCTTATAATCAGCTAAGTCGCTGATTTCCTTCTTGATGGAATGATTTCTTGAGAATTTTTTTCATACAGTTTTGCACGAAAAATTATCTCAAAGAGGTGTTTAAAATTGTTTTCCACAACTGGTTTGAATATGGAGAAAATAGTGACTTCCATTTCCCTTTTTCACCAGTTCCAACTTCTGTTCAAATGAGAAACCACATCTGCCTAATCCAGAAGAGATGCATTTACTGTTGAGAAAACACTCACATATGCCAGAAAAATTATTATGAGAATTTTGCACAATTTTAAGAGGAAACAACAATATTATCTAAAAGAAAATAATCTCAAGAAAGCTGTAGAGACACACAAGTAATTCTCAGAAGATTAAAGACGTCATTTTATTATTCTCTATTTGACAGCTGTTTGCTCTTCTGTTACAGGGAACAAAGATATGATTTCTTTGCGATCAAACCTATCCACAATTTCAAAAAGCAATGCTGACTGACTGGGAAATTCAAGTTTTCAGGGCCACTGCACTTCTTCCAACTAGGACACAAACTTTTAGAGCTTACCATACCACTAGGCAAAACTAGTGGTTGTCTTGAGGACATTTCCTTTCCTCACAAAAATCCCCCAAACCCAAGTCCTTTAATATTCAAATTTAGCTTGGTATTTTCCAAGAAGAACCTGTGAACAAAGCAAAAGTCTACGAAAATCTATTAAGACCATCATTTTAAGGAAGAGTTGCATAGACATCAGGGTCAGCAAATTGTCAGTCTTGACAATGAGTCTCCAAGTAATTGACTCACAGTCTATGCTCACATTTGATTTAACTCTGCACTGGAATGCAGGACTAAGTCCTTTTGGTCTTCCATGGAGTGAGGAAGGGAGACATGAGAGTGCCTAAACAACAGAGAGAGAGTGCCTAAACAACAGAGAACATGTATGTATGTTCATTTGATCACTAATCTGCCACAGAATTCACTCAAGCATCCACAGAGGACATGGAAAACATGACACAAAATGTCCAGCTTTTGTCCAAAGGGACAACTCAACAGCTGAACAACACAGTGGAAGACATATAGTTTCTTCCCTACCTGAAGCAAGCGTTCTTGCTCATGCTGCCACCTTTCCTGGCGCTTTCGCTCTTCTTCTGGATCCCAGGACCAAAAATTGAAACGCTTACATGAAGGAAAACCAAGCTATTAGACTGTGACACTACACTTCATAATCATTTGGATTGCAAAAAAAGTCTTGGTAAACTTCAACTGGAGTGGAAAAAAGGAAAAAGATCTTAAAGAAAGCTCCAAGCAGCACTGAACAGACTCACCTGCAAGTACTGAAATTTAAAGAACATACCCATTTTGCTTCTCTATAATTTTTTTGTGCAACATGAAGAGCAATTTTATGTTGTAAAAAATATTCTCTCATTTTATATGTCTGCCAGCACAACAGCCTATAGCCTTGTTTTGAATTTTTATCAATAATGAAATAAAACCTCAAGCTATGCTAAAGATCCTATTACATGATATGTTTAAAATCCTTATAATCAAGCACAATTTTATACACTTGCTGTTGTACCCCTTTCCACTTAAGAGTAGTATTTGAATCTGATAGGAAGTGATTATGTCTATGTCTATGTGACAAACAGAACATGAAATACTGTGTACTTCAGAGTAGCATTTGTGGTGTGTTGGTTTTTTTGTTCTCGTTGAGGAGACAGGAGAATTGTGCAGTCCTTTAATTCCTATGCATTCAAAATAGAATGGATAATTTACAATTACATATTATTTCAAGATTGTGATACTTTAGTGGCTCCAGCAACTGAGTACTGCATAGCTACCATTCCCTCCAGAGAAGAGGAGAATGCATCAGCTTCAGATTCAGACTATGCCTTTACTTGGATTGTAGTTTTTCTCTCACGTGTCCATGAGAAAAAAATTCTCATTCTGACATGGATGTTTATGAGACACTTTGCATAAAAAATTAATTTTTGCTAAACACAAATCTCTAAAACAAATGATGCAAAACAGGTACTCACATTTGATTTGTCACCACTATCAGATTCAGCTATTAAAAAAAACAGAACAAGGAAAGATTAAATCTAACATAGCAAAATGTGCTTAGCCTGCAATTAAATCTACATTATATCGGTATAAAAAAGCTTCATGTTAGTTTCCTATTCGCTCCCACAACCAAATGTGAGGATGAATTGCAAGCAAATAAATCAGAAAACCAGATTACACCCATCACCAACAAAACTACTTTTTATACAGGCATAGAGGAGCACAGTATTAACTAACATCAGGTTCTACTCTACCACTAGCTAATGCCATCTACTTCTGGCCACATATGTTAGCACTGTCCCGATACTGAGTATTACCTACCTTGATCTACTTTTCCCTTCATGACTCAGTGCAAGGAAGGAAAAAGTACAGCAAAACTAAAAGGATGGGACTACACTATTCAAGAGCCACAGTTACGAAGAGAACCATTGCCATTTTCTATTCAAATGTCTTTGAAAATTCGGCTGATTTAAAAAAATTAAGAAAAAGGTATTTATAGGCAAGGGATATCTTTTGGGTGCCTGAAAGCAGAGCATTACAACAATGTGCAACCCAACAGCTCTTTGTCAACTGTGCAGCAGGAATAGATACTTTCTACAAGAGTGAGAGGCAGAACAAGTCCCCGTGATCATCAGTTTTCACCCCAGCCCCGCGTCCGAAGACAACTATGACTGGAGGCAGAAGGGCTGAAGTTGCTCTTTGTACCGCATTTACCTGACTGTGAGAAAAACAGTGAGCGCCGCCAGTTGTTGCGAACCCTAAGCGGAACCGCGGCCCCGCGGGGCGGCTCTGCAGGCAACGGCACAGAGACAAAACAAGAAACAGTGCGGTCAAAAACCGATGACAGACTCTCAGACCTGAGCCACCTTGGCCACAAGAGGAATTCTGACTACAGTAGATTTGGCCCATGGCAGCTAGTTTACAATGGATGTGAAGATCACATGGATTGTCCATATTCAAATGATACTTTTGCAACATGGCACCTGAACTTACATGACAGCTTCAACACACTTATGCTATTCAAGGACAGCCACCCCTTCAAGTCTTTGCATCGTGCTTGCATTCATTCCTATTGCAGATACAGGTTTCAAAGGATTTTGTTATCCTTTCAGTGCTCTATGCTGTGAACACTAGAGTGCAGCCAAGTCTTTCAGCACCACTCAGAAAACAGGCAAGAGACCTACAATTGATGTTTCAATTAATTCATGTCTAACATAAAACAATATTGTTCTCAACATCTGTTTGGGTAGCACCTTCCCACTTACAACAAGTGAGAATTCTATTCTTTTTTGGACAATCATAGAATGGTTTTGGCTGGACTGAACCTTAAAGATTATCTATTTTCAATTCCTCCTGCCATGGATGGGGACAACTTTCACTAGACCAGGTTGCTCAAAGCCCCATTCAACCTGGCCTTGAACACTTCCAGGGATGGGGCAGCCACAACTTCTCTGGGCAACCTGTTCCAGTGCTTCACTACACTACAGAGTAAGGAATTTCTTCCTAATATCTACCCTAAATTCTACTCTCCTTCACATTCAAGCCTTTGTCCCTTGTCCTGTTACTGAGTTGTCTTGTAAAAAGTCCCTCTCCATTTTTAGCACATTCAATCACTTTCAGTAGTTTCAACCTTGAAAACACTGGGCTAATCAATATATTATCTGTACATAAACCAAAAAACTAGGAAGTTCTCAGAGGGAAGAATATTTTAGATGATTTTTCTGTCTTTCTTTCACAATACCTACACCTATGCAGCTCTAAAATAAATATAAAATGAAACTACTACACATTATCAATCTCAAGCAAAGCTTTGTCATTAAGGTGAAGGGAAGAAAAGATTCTGCTTCACAACATCTTATGTTGGGCAGCAGTCAAATTCAAGGATGTGACAAGATGCGTGTATTGTTCGTCTGTGAAAAAGAGCTCCACATGAGAAGCTCAGTGCAGAATTTATCTCCAGAAAATTTTATCTTGAGATAAAACCAATTGCTAAGCCACTTTCATCTGTGAACAGCAGTAAGTAATACTAATTGGCACAATACAGCTTTTATTACTAGGCCAGATAAATGAAAGATAGATCTTTCCCTGCCTCCCTCCACTGTGTCACATTTCAGTCAGAGGAGTCCTTTGCATCACAGAAGCCACACTACCACTATCAGTCAATGCAACTAGAAAATAACTATTTTAGTTCCAAAACCCTCCAAGCCATTGATTAGGCACTTCTCCCTGAACACTACATGCACATATTGAGCTACTGACTGGATGAGTTCCCCAAATGCCTTTTGCTCACCTTGTAGACCAGAATTATGCAGAGTAACTTGGCTGGTCTCTGGTAGTTTCTTTAAAAATGGCAATACTACACTTCCCTTTTGTTCCAGGGCTTTTGGTTTCATCACCTGTTCAGACATTTGGGAGCAGAAAACAGCATTAAAAAACAACAGGTTCAATCAAAGGTTAACTTCAACCCTTTCTACCTATCCTCTGAATCAACATTATCAAAGATGAAGCCCCTCTCTCCAGAATTACAACATGGAGTTGCAGTACTGATGTCCTGTAAGTAACTGGTAGCTGTTTGCTGTTGACATTCACACTGCCCTGCACACCAAGGCCAGTCCTCTTAACAACATCTAACTAACCAACATCTAACTGACCCGACAGAGGGGTGTGGTCATGGCCTTTGGTTACCTCTGCTACCACCTGCATTCGTTCAACACTTCAAGAGGGTAAGCTCCACTGCCTACACCTTCTGAACACTCTGCCCTCCTAACAGACAGTGCGACTGGTGTTTTTAGGTGAAATTCTCATTTCTGGTCCAGCCAGTTTACAGTTTTACAGGTTCAAATGCTACAAGCGGACACCATGGAGTTCCTTTTGAGGGAGAACTCTCTGGTGACCACAGGATTTGGCAATATAAACCATCCTCCAGTGTGGTTCCTTGGCACATTGTTTTGAATGAACTCCTGAAGTGACATTATGTAGAGAAAAATACCAATTTGCCCAATAAACATTTCCATGTGAGATCCTTTTTTGTGTGTGTCTTTTCTTTTCTACTCCCTCTCTCTCTTGTCCATACATACCTCTGGTGCAGGAGGGAGCTTTGCTTCCTTCTGGTGTTCCATTTCACCTTTTTTCACATCTTTGTCGCTTGAAGCAGTTTCCTCTGAAGTGACAGGACTGGGAAGAAATTCTAATCTCTTCACAACAGGGCTGCCACAAGCTGCAGTTGACTTGAATTGCTTTTGATCTGAACCTAATCCACACATATAAGAGATAAAGTTGCAAGGTTAAGATAATTTTGAAATAAAATGTAGACATATTTCTTACAATTTAATTAATTACTGGATATACAGTGAATGTATTTACTGGATGTTTTGAAAAAATAACCTTTTTTCTTCAACACAAGCAAAATTAATCTCTCAGAGAAGACAAGGCTTTAAGAGTGAAATTCACCTGTCAAAAGGTGCTTACACTTGACTTGGGCATCATGGGACACCCTTCAGGGTCAACAAAAACAGAGAAGCAGTCTTTGAGAAAGAGTCACCTAAACTATTTCAGACACTTCTCTTTGGCTGAGATGAGCTGTAACCAACAATGGGCCTGCTGAGCTGAGATCTCTTTACTGAAGTCGTGTGATGAATCCTATCCTAAGATGCTACACAGACAGGTAGCTATACCACAGCAAATATGGTCTCACTGTCAGCACTGTAGGATATTTCAGCTTGCCTATTTCCACTAAATTACACAGGTTAATCATCAGACAGGAAACAAACTGTGGTAATAGGAACCTTAGACTGAAATAACCTAGATGTCATTCAATTCTTAAAAAACCTGACAAGCTGATGCTGGGTTATGGGAAAAGGGACTACAAGCACACAGATCTACAGCTGAGGACTGTGACAGCTAAACTGCTGACAGCTGGTACCACCACTGGAAGCACAGCAGTTGTGAGCATCCCAGGCATTGCATAAGCACCCAGGTATATCTCTAACCTCCTAGAGCAGAAGCTTCACTCCAGTCCCCTGTTCAACCACAGCAGCAGAGGTAGCTTCTGAATGTACCTCTTTGACAGGCTAGGAGAGTGAGCTAAGAAAGAGATGCACCCTACGGCTTCACTGCACACAAGCAGAGACAAGAGCTGCTCCTGCTGGCAGGCAGATGAACCCTGTGTTGGAGCGATTCCGACACCATTAGTAGCAAAAGGGCCGCAGCATGGAAGTATCTGGCTTGTGCTGAACAGCAGAGGAGGCTGCTTACCCTACAAGAAGTTCACAGAGTCTGGACCACATCTATCCCTCCAAAATGGACATAATGAAACCCCCATGTTACTTTACCATTTCAATCTTTGCAATGCTATCTGTTTTCCTTGCCAACCAATATTAAACTTTGCAGTCAATACTTAACATTTAGCATTTCTCACAGCTGTAGAGCTGGAGACAAGGTGGCTTTGTGATTTGTAGACAATACCAGCTCATCACTGTTGACTCTTGAAAGGAGAATTTGGCTGGTTCATCCCAGGATTGCACTTTCTACATCACCTGCCACGTGCAATTCAAGATTGTTAAACTATGTATTTTGGCATCTACTAGCCAAAATAGCTAAGTCAGCTAATGAGCCCTTGCTAACAGCCCATGTGCTTCTAATCTTTGGGGAATGGTACTTCATTGATGTTCAAGAGCAAAGCTCAATTGTTTAAGTCACATTTATGCTCAACAGGAGCATTATGCTTACAAACCAATTAGAGCCAGAGATCTTATTTAAATACATACTTGATATAGTACTTTTTACTTACCCATACCAAGCTGAACTTTAATAGACCCATTTTAAAAAATGAAAAAAAAAAAAATCATGAACTTAGTATGGTAGCAGACAATAGATGAAGGGTCTAGTCAAAGACAATGTTAAAGAAACACACTTTTGAGGAAAACAGCTTAAAATTCTACCAGCAAATTCCTTTGCCCAGATTAGGAATCATGCATAAAGGCTTTAAAGCAGAAAACTAAGAGTCTGCACAATACTGTCCGTTTAAAGCCCCCATGAGGACTGAAGTGCACCTTCTTACTCTTTTTCCCCATTTCTTATTGTCTTGGGGGGGGGGAAAGCATTAAACAGAAGCTGTTACTGACTGATGGCTTCTGCCCTCGTTGCTTTCTGGTTACAGCATACTGTGGCACCAGTTTCTCACTTGCACAAACAGCAAAGCAGACAACTTGCACCCTGAGTATTGCACAGTCATGCCTGTCATTTCAACCACAGAATGACAGAACCGCCCAGGCTGGAAGGGGCCTTGACAGACCATCTACTTCCACCTTTTATGGAAAGGGAACCCACAGGAGATTGTCCAGCACCCTGCCCAGCCACACGTGAAAACCATCCTGCCATGGGGACTCTACCATGTCCCTTGGGAGGCTGCTGCAGTGAATGACTGCTCAGACTGCATACAATTTCATTTTATGTTGAGATTTCTGACATCTTCAGCATTTCCTCATGAGCCCTGTTGTTGCTGCAGCAGATGCTCTTATTGGACTCCCACTACAGAGTGAGCCTCGACCCCAGCCCCACAGATGGGGAAAGGACGAGCAGGGGTGAGGGCAGCAGCACACCCACCTGGGCATGGGCACAGGCAGGGTTGAGGGCAGCAGCACACCCACGTGGGGACAGGCACAGGCAGGGGCAGGGGTGAGGGCAGCAGCACACCCACGTGGGGACAGGCACAGGCAGGGGCAGGGGTGAGGGCAGCAGCACACCCACCTGGGGACAGGCACATCGGGCGAGAAGGTGCTGAACTGCTGGGACTGAGCTCAGCCTGTGGGCTGGCAGCTCCATCCACTTCCATTGGGGAGGCCTGGAGAGAGAAAACCAGCACAGACATAGTGAGCGCAGTGGAAATAAAAGTATGTGCTAATTCCGCAAGGTAGTGCTTGCTGCTCCTTTGTAGTGTATTCTAACTAGATCAGTTTGGAGCTCAGCAGGGTGCTAGGGAGTATGTTTCAGAGCAGTATGTGCCTGCCAGGTGCTGAAATCACTGGGCTTTAATCTCCTTTTCAAATTGCTCACCAGCAGCCATTAATGTGGTTGGTTTGGAATAGCTCCTACAAGCTTTTAAAATTGTAGGATATCTTGGATTGTGTTAGCTGGAGATAAGCATATATTTCGCCTCTAGTCTCCCCTTCCAGAGTAACACAAAAATGTATGCATTAGTGAATACATAGCACATACAAGGGTTTGAAAACTGGCAAAGTAATTAAATACTTCCTCTATTTCACGGTTGTCTAAACAATCTGTTATCTGAAGGGAAAGGCTGGAGTTGGTATTAAAGGTAATGAAATACTTGAAACACAGCTAAGAGAGGACTGAAAAAATCTGGTGAGACCGTATCAAGCCAATAATCCCAATGCCTATGAAAAGTAAGATTCCATAGCCAGGACAGAGCTGTTGCAGAGTTAAAACCACACTGTCAAAACAAGGGTAACACTTCAGCTGATCTATTCAGCAGCTGCCACCATCCATCCACTTTTCCAGCAGGCAAATGAAGAAAAAACTGCAGCAAAGCAATCAGCCACTTCACAGGGCTTCTAATGCTAGAAAGACCTAGAAAGTGGCACATTCAACAGAGGAAAATAAAAAGCAGACTACTTTTAGAAATAAAAAGTAACATATTTCAGAAGTAGTCTATTGTAGACTCTCTTTACTGTCCTCCTCCCACCCCTCCATCTTAATAAAAGCTGCAAAGGAGGAAATCTGATGAAATTTCCTCTTTTCTGCAGGCAGGATTCACACTTCTACCTTCTGCACAGATCCTCTTTCCTATCCCTGCAGGCCCACATAAGCCTATGGCCCCTTATCCAAACATGCCCCATAAAAAGCAGACCTGGGCTCTCACAGCTCGGTCATGGGGAACATCTGCTGGCAGTGCCAACAGGATGCCAACACCTATGAACACACCACAAAGCTCCAGAGAACTTTGCTGCTTGCAGAGTTCGTGAATTCCTGCCTCTCCTTCTCTCTGGAGGGAGGCATGCTCTGAAAAGGGGCAGGGAACATGTCTGGGAAGATGCAGTGCAAGGAAATGGTGCGGACTGGTGTGGGGCCAGGGCCCCAGAGCCAGGACTCGGTCAAGCCCAGCAGGAATCCTGCACTGCTGGGAACAACAGAAGGAGTCTGCAGCTGCCAAGTGCTGTGCTGCCACCTCTTAGCAGGACAGGCACCATATCACAGCCATGAGTCTCCAGAAGTGGCAGTCTGTCTCCTTCAGCACTTGCTGGCACTGGCTGCCTGCCATTCTCATCTCTGCCCATCCCCACCTTCTGCCCCAGGCAAGACACATCCCCCACCTGCCTAAATGCAGTTCTCAAAAAAGCTAACACGGGAAGTTTCAGGACCAGTTCCCCATCATTTTCACCTGTGAATGCATCTATACCAAGAGCAAACAAGGCACAGACTTCTCCCTCCATGTCACCCACACTCCAAGGAGGGACAGTCACTGGAAGTGAGGCACAGGCTAAAACATAAGCCCTAGAGAAATGCTCCAAAGACTGCAAGTCTTGTGCCCCAGAGGTTTGCCTCTTGCCATCTAGCTGCTCTTTTCTCTCATATAACTCA
Organism: Myrmophylax atrothorax; assembly: GCA_026770055.1. Taxonomy (NCBI): domain Eukaryota; kingdom Metazoa; phylum Chordata; class Aves; order Passeriformes; family Thamnophilidae; genus Myrmophylax; species Myrmophylax atrothorax. The sequence continues at coordinate 48,073,854 of JAOXXN010000471.1, forward strand.
CTTCTCCCTCCCCTAGCTCATCCGACACCAGCTTATGTTTCACTGAGAGCTTTTACACTAAAAGTGCCAGCAGAACATGAATGCAATTAAACAAAATTTCTCTTTCAGTCTCAGCTCTGGCTCCTGATACAACAGCACCCAGGGGAGAAGCTACTGAAGTCCTTCCCAGCCTTGCTCAATGCAGAAACAACTACTTCTTTTCTGCATGAGGACAGCCAAGCCAGTGGAACAGGCTGGCCAGAATAGGTCATACCATCTCTGTCCTTAGAGGTTTTCAAGACTCAAATGATCAAGCCCTTAGCAAACTGTTCTGATCTCATGCCTGATCCTGCTTTGAGCAGTAGACTCAGTTAGAGACCTACAAACTGAATTACTCTATGTCACTTTAAAACCTACAAAAATGGTATTGTTGAGAGCTATTGTTGAGAGCTCAGGATTTGCCCTAAAGCAAGTAGATTTCACCTGGAAAAGCAAGAGGCTCCAAACCTACTGTTCCAAACCATAAGCCCTTCCAAAGAAATGGCTGCAAATTTCAATTATTTGTATTATTATTTATATTTTTGGTAAAACCATGGCATTCACCCTCCACTCTCAAAAAGAAACTGTCCAAATTGAAAAATTCAAATAAATAAATAAATAAATAAATCCAACTTTAATTTCAACCTCAGAGGCTTTAAAGCTATAAACTGTAATAACCCCAGACCAAGACAAAAAGTGTTAGTGTTACATAAAACACAGGAAGGTCAACTGCAGATGTCAGCTGGAGCTTGGGAAAGAGCACAGCCACACTGGTGTCTCAGAGAGGTTAAAAAATGCTCAGTGAATGCTGAGATGATGCAGGATGCATCATGCTGTCACGTAGCTATCCTGCACAAGCGCAATAACTAAATCTACTCATAACCTGTATCCAGGAAGTTGAACCAGGTATAGACATAAATGCTATTTATAGAAAAAAGAAAAAGCTACTACTTGCTGCAGGAAAACTGATTTTTGCCAATGGCATGCTGCAGAAGTTCTGTTCCTGCTCATGAGACTTGACTCTTTCTCCTCCCTCTGCTGAGCAATTAAATGCTAGTGACATACAGCTAAAAATATAAAACTGATTAGTAAGTAATTTATCAAAAAATTAAGTGAACTTCACTGGGGAACTCTCTCATTTCCACTAAATCAAATTCTATTTAAAGTACCAAGTTAATGTAATGTTATCTGGTATTTAACCCCAGATATATGATACACTTAAGAAAATTCTTGTGCTGATACAGCTGATAAAATATCTTTTCTACCAGACTATCATCCTTCATATTTCATAAATGTTTGTAATCAAATGATGGTGTTATCACTGAACATGAAAAAAAAGGCATACAAGTGTTTTATGATACCTGCGGGGACCATACTTTGACATTGAAAAATGGAATAACCTGGTGAGTGATGTTTCTGAGGTGTTTCAGAGGAGCTCTCAAACTTTGAGATTAAGGACTCGTGGCCCCTCAGCACCTCTCTGCTGCAGCCATATGCATTTGTGTGGGCAGAGGTCTCATTCTGCAGGGCGGCAGAGCCATTGCACATGTTGGCTCTGCTGCAGGTGCCTATGAAGGAATGTCACACAACACCTGCTTGTCCACCACCACAGGCAACTAAGCCTTCGAGGGAAGTAGGAAAAACTTCGGTGCATAGGGGCCGTGATTATCTCTGCCCACTGATCGAGGCTGGTGTGAAAATCCTGTCCTATTAACTCCTGAAAAGTGAAGAATCCTGTATACTTGGATTGGTGTTTTTAGTACCCTGAGCATCTAGCTACCCAGGAGTTTCCTGGTAGCTTCCCCATTTACAATTTAGAAACCTTAGTCCATGATGGAAAATTAAATATGTGATTGCAGTTGTGGTTATAAGCACATCAGTAACAGAGGCCAAAGCCACATGTGGGTTCTGCTGAACAAAGACACAAGCACAGTTGCACATGTAGTGCTACAACACACCTATTAGGCATGCAAATAAATTAGTTCACCTTGTCACAGATAAGATTTTTATCACATAAACAAGGATATCAGTCCAAGTATTTCTTTAATTAAGATTATACAAGCCAGAAATAGCCATATTGCTTACTGTTGTGACAGACCCATACACCCTTATAAAACCCTAAAAATACAGTAAACTAGGAAAACCTAAAATACAGAATATCACAACTTCTACAAGAATACAAACTCCAATGAAGTTACAGTAGAACTTTATTAACTCTTATTGCAAATTAAATTGAAACACAGCTCAGTTAACACTGCTTGCACACAAAATCACGTGAAATATTATTACTGTATTTTCTATGAAAATATGACAAAACAAGCTGTCTGGAAACAGTGAGAATGCAGAGATATCAGGAAGAATCCAGTTAGAACTACAGTTTAAATTCTGTAAAATCATTCAGTACTGAAATGAGTTGTGGCATCAATAGCCACATATAAAAATTGCCTGACACATCTTTCAAACTTCTGAGATTCAAATTCTACACATATCATTGACTTTAAAATTTTCATACGATGATTTCCTCATCAAAACTAGTGTTTTCAGTTGATGTGAGTAGTAATGGTGGCATGACTTAGGGCTGCCACAGCCAAGTTTCTTCCATGCTGTGCCAGTACAATACTACAGTCAGAACATTGTTTCAACAGGTTAAGTCATATGCCAGCTATATAATGCTATACTTAGGCCAGGTTAATCAGTAACTTACAGAGAAGCCTTGAAAATATTGCAAGAAATAGTATAAAGTATTCCGGATAATCATTACAGTTTTTACTGCTTGACTAGGATGTAAAATAAGCTCCTGTCACTCACAGACACTGAAAAGTGTGTGGCTGGCTGGCAGACAGGAGACAGGCATGCTGTATACATAAGCAAATGCTGAGCAGAGTTCCCTTCTAGATGCTTTGAAGCTTTGCTGCTCTCACTTCTCATCCTAAACCTTTTTTCCTTCAGGTAGTCCAGCCCTCCACACATCTTTTCATGTGTGGTTCAGGGAAAGGCTGTCAATCTGGAACAGGCATACTTACTCTACAAGTGTTTCTGGTAATGAACCAAAGAACAAAGACTTGACTTACTGGATATATATAAATCAGGATTTCAGCCTTGCTCTCCTGTAGCTTGGCCAACAATCCTCAACCACAAGAAAGCTTGTACTTTAATCTCATTTCAATCAGTGGATTTTTGAAGATGAAGGAGATGTTACTTGGTTATAGAAACCAAGTTTATTTTGTGCCAAGCATGCAGTGAGTAGAAATGGACAAGTTTAAGCTAGCTAGAGAAAAATTAAAAGAAAGTTATCTCCTCACCATCATCAGCTCACTCTAATCTTTTTTAAGTTGCTGCCTACATTTATTTTTTGGTTGATCAAAGTTATAATTAGAGCTATAACAAGTCAATAATTTCTGAATGCTCATAAAAAGATTTGTTAAAATAAAGTGATGTTACTTAGTGACAAATTCCCTACACTAAAACAAAACATTTACTTTGTCAACTTCTGATTTAAAGAGCTAAAAGATAGAACTTCTCAGCGTTTATGTGCACCACTGTTCTGTATAATGGAAAGTAAACACAAACTAAGTGGCTGACAGGTATGACTAGGATGAGGAGATGATTCTAATGTTACTGCTGTCATTGCCACTGACTGATCCACAAGTCTTTGGGCCCTTGCCCGAGTATTCCAAACTGCACTAAGAGAGGTGTGCTTTACATACCACCCTTCTTAGCATCACATCACTCCACAAACAGTAGTGGGATATTTTCATCCTGTTTGTAGGCCAAGTTTATCCTTTCTAGCCTTAAATCTTAAGCAAAATTTCATAAGCTAAAGTAAAAGTAAACCTCTTGTAAAATTCCCAATACACTACCAATACTCTGCCTAATACTCTACCTATACACTACAGATACAAATACACTTTCATGATAATATTTTCTTTACTGTCCTACCCACCTGCTGCAATTTTTTGCATCTCATTTCATAGCAGATTTAGGCAGGATGTACATATGTTTCTCAATCAGTCTCTGATTGTCAAACATTATTTCATTCATGTATAGATGGGGTTCTTCTCTTGTCAAAAAGACAAGCAACACTGAGGTCTCTCCCATAAGAAATGATCCCTACACTTCCCTAGCTCCCCCAAAGCCTCAACAGTATTAGTGTTTTAGGTGGTGCAACTTGACTAAACTTCAGGCCAAAAGGCGGCCAGGAAGTACTGCTGCACAGCAGACAATGCCTGAGGGCAGCCAGACAGACCTAAACTAGGACTGCAGAGCTTCAAAGGGAAGGCTGCCAGGTGGAGAGAAGATAAGAATTAGTCCATTTGACAAATGAACTGAAACAGCAGGGAAGCAGCCCCAAGAGCAACGGAGGAGGAGGAAGGGGCATGTAAGGAACAGCATGAGAAGGGGAGAACATGAGGGCCAAAGAAAAGGTATATATGAAAAGAAATATATGTTTCACAAAACAGACTTGCAGCAGAAAATGAATGAATAAAACACAAAACTAAACCAAATCTATGAGCAACTAGAGGGGGACAACTCAAACCCCTGAACCAGCACTCCTTAATAGAGGAACTACTGCCTGTCAATATTATTCAAAGCCTGGAAAGGGCATAGCTAACAAGAACTTTATCAATAAAGTATACAAACAAACATAGTGAAAGCAAGTTTAGAAATGGCTTTGAAAACATGCTTCATTTGTAGAAGTTTTCTCAAGGCAAAAGAACTTCAGTAATTTCTTCCACTCCAGACAGCTCTTCTTCTTCATCTCAGCTGTTTTTCTATGCCTGTTTCCATTGTCTTCTCCTCCTCTTCCAAAAATTCAGAAGGGTTAAGCATCAGACAAAGCTTATAGCCCTGTTTTCTCCTTGTGGAAGGGGATACAGTGGAGGCTTTCAGAATGCTTTCTTATTTGTAAGAGTGTGTAATTTGGAAGGCCCATTGCTGGGGACAAAACCTATCCTCTTTTTCCCTTCTGGAGGGCTGACAGTGACAGCTAGATGCAACATCCTATCTAGCCAGAGGCCATATTTTATGGGGAGTGGCACAAACCCACAAGAATCTTTATCTTTCCTAATTTGGACTCCCAGCCTTCCTAGGAGGGGTTATACCTTCAGAGACGAGTTTAGCATTTCAGGCTCTGCAGATGAGGCTGACATTGTTGTGTTAGTTGTCCAAAGACCGAAGTAAAATAGGTACAGGGAGAAGGCTGAGTGAAGTGAGTCCAGTGTAACTGCCTGATTCAAGGAGATAAGGCCCCAGACCAAACACTTCCATATCAAACTGCCTATAGCAGTGCTGCTCTGTGTCTCAACATACAGAGTGAAGAAGCCAAGCATCAGTACCGTATTTCATCTCTGTAATCTGGCATCTAAGCCCTTTCCATTCACAAACTAGGGCCCTCCTGTATGCCCAATAGCCAAGTTAGTGCCTTAGTCTGAGGCACGGAGACCTGAAAAATTAAAGAGAAGCATATGGGTAAAGAGAAGTAAACATCCAGAAGGAATAGAACCTGACATCTTATTTTGGGCTGGGAAATTTCCTTCCAGTCACAGGTAGGTCTCCTTCTTTCCCTCAGCACGCTTAGTGTATTCCACTTGTTTTCCCATGGAAGATCCACCTCAAAACAGTCTGCAATCTTTGACATGTTCAGCTTTTCTTGAAGCTGAAGAGCCAGGAGTAATAATAATGACTTGCACTACCCAGTCACATTATTGATGGAATTGTGAAGCTACTGATATAAATCTATAGTTAGAGCAGAGACACTTTGACAATAGCACCATTTGGGTGCACACTCATTCTCCCTTGAAGGCTTCATCACTAACTGCACTCAAGTTTACAAACCAGGAGCTATTCTGCAAATGTCACAAGACATAAGGAATGTGTGGAGTCAAACTCTTCTGCCTCCTTTGCCAATACCACCACAAGGGCTAAGAACTGGAAGCAGAAATGAGACACAGGAAAATCTGTGTTCTGCTTCCCGTATCATCCTCAAAGCTGTAGAAGGGGAAGCATGAGAGGACATCAAACAGATACGAGCACACTCAAGAAGCAACAGCGGCTTCTGCTGCTGAATTTCCTCGTAACTCTAACTAGGCTTGGGAATCCTAAAAAAAGGAGTCACTAGCACTTTTATTTGGCTATTTTTCTGATTGCCATTGTGCTTCTAATCTTCAGCAGGCTGAGGTTACTCTCTATTCTCCAAAGACTCCCATTATCTTTTCTTCCATATCAGATGCAATGCTTACGTAGCTTTTCCCTTACAGCCAGATTGTTCTGACGGGGCAGCCCCAACTCTGCCTTCCCTGCAAATCATTTGCTTTTGACTCTCTACCAGTTCCCTTTGACGGGCTCAAGTCTGTGCTCAGAGCACACCCCAGTTTCCATGATTGCTGCAGGCTCCATGGTTTCGTTGTCCATTGTTAGAGACTGGCATTAAGCAGGGGAACAAGACAGAAACCCTTTCTCATGAATGAACCATCACGCCCCAGGACAGATCCCTGTCTGCTCCCTATTATCCATCTGGCCAATGCGTGGATGAAATTTGAGATGAAAGAAAAAAATTACCATACTCCAACTCTCACTACATCTCCAATTCTCTTTGTTGTTACACAGAAAAAGATGGTGAGAATTCCCTCTCCTGTCACTTGTTTGCAACCCTTTTACATGATTTATTTGCAATCCTGTCCTTATTTCTTGTTTTGTTTTTACTATCTACTTTTATTACAGTTTTGTAGCATCTAGATGCCTGCTGTGATGTGTTCTAGTTTTACTCCTGCCTTTTTCTCTGGGGAAGAGGGGGAGAGAAAGATGAAAAGGTAAAATTAATTTGTTTCTCTGACAGGGCAGTTAAGAAGCCTGTTCGCCCCTCTGAGCATTTCAATAGCTTATCCCCTTTTCTAATATTTCTGAGAGGGGAATGAAAACCAAATGTTCAAAACTGCCAGCACATCTACGTTCTCTTCTTTGAAAATTGAAAACTGAGACTAATTATATTGGTTCACACAGTCCAATTATGTTGCTTACATTAGGAGAAGCAGTGAATAAACCTGCAAAATGGCTGGGACACTGAATCAATTTCTCCCTGGCCCAGCACATTTAAAGCATGTTTATCAGCTGTGTGGTGTCCAGGAAAAAGAAAAAAGCAGAAATACTAGCTGCGAAAAGAACTTACCCTCCTATTTCTCTACCCACATACAAAAGAAAGAAGCTTTTAATTTACAAAGGATTTTGTGTTTTGTTGTTTTGGTTTTTTTCCTGGTCTGGGCACACCCTCTTGAAATAAGGCAAACATAAGCACTTGGGTATCATTAGTTAGTGATTAAATACATCATGAGACAGAAAATTGGCAAAGAAAGTAAGGCTGGTTTGTTCGTGTTGGTCTTACTGTTGGCTCTTTGTGCACACTCTGAGTGGCAGGCCTCTGTAAACTGAGCTCAACACTTGGGGGGTCCTTCTTCAATTCTACTGGGGGCCTGTCCCCTCTGGCTACTCCGTCAAATTTCAGAGATCTGCTTGGCGAAGGAGTAAATGTTACTGTTGTACACTCTTTATCCTTTTCTTCAGTGCCGTTGACATTTTTTCCATTCACGCTGACTTTTCCATCTACCTGCAGAATACAGTTAAATAAATGTGATGAGGCAACTAACATTCAAAGGAATTTAGGCACTTAGGACTTCAACATGATATTGCAATCATTAACACAGTCTGTGTTATCAATGAAAGATGGAGCCAAGTATACATTTCATTCGATGGTCTAAAACAGAAGACCTTTTGACCCTGGGGGGGGTCATAAACAAAATATAGGCACAAGGTAATAATTTTTCTGGATTTCCTGGTTTCCCGCATTCCATTCTCCCAGTAACATACAGATACCATTTGTGTGCATCACAGATCAAAGGACTTTTTTTTTTTAAAATCAAAGTTTTATGTTAAATTTAGAGGAAAATTGATGGGTTTTGCACTGACTTATGCAAGAGGAAAACAGGTGCTCCAAGTCTAATTATGCTGATGAACTGCTTATGTACCCCAATGACCTCACCACAGTATTAGTGGACCATGCTCTTGGAAGCACTGACATGCGAACTTGGAAGGGTCAGGAGCAGCAGAATTCATCCACTTGTTTCTTTATTGTTCATAACAGAGAATCAAGGAATGAACAAATAAAACTGGGCATTCCACCCTCTCCATGAGGCAATAAAATTAACTGACTTTAGGTAATCACCTTAAAAAGGAGAGCACAGAAAAAGTTTAACTACTTTTTTTTTCTCACGGTTAAGTTAGCTCCTTGGTGGCCATACATATTCCCACTAAGGAATGGTTAAGCAAGGAAGAAAATACAATATATACTTTGGCTTCTTCCTCTGCACTTATACAGTTTCTTCTCAGGACTTCAGTAGTTCGTAATTCCTGAATGGAGATGGCACATAAAGATTTACTTCCTTCCTTCCTTACTAAGTAAATATCTTGGATCCTCAGGAGTGGCACTCCAACTTAGTATATCTCATCACTACCAGAAATCTATGTATGTATGGCCAGACTTTGCGAACGAAGATTTTGGGCAGGGCTCTCCCCACGTGGGTGTGCCCTTCCAGCCTGCGCAGGGGATGTTTTAGGTGAGGCACCGCGTGCGCAGAACTGGCCCCACCGTTTCAGTCCTAAGGTCCATTTGCCACGGCCGAGCGAGCTTGGACAGTGACAGTGAAGTCCTCGGGACTGTCTACAGCACCTGGTACTAACCGGGGCTGACCCTGCTGAGCATCTGAGATCTAAGGGCAAAATCTTCCTGTTGCCTTCTTGTACATGGGCATCCAGAGGTCTGTTCTCTATGAGCATGATTAACTGAGAGGCCACCTCCACATTGATGGGCATCCTCAGCTCTTCCTGATGTGCAGGGAGGTGAAGGCGGCAGCACCTTGCACAATCATTTCCACAAGTTGTTTTGCCCCTTCAGACTGTTTTTCAGATGAAAAGGTTCTTTCCCTTTCCTCACTGCCATCATTCACTTAACACAGTACCTCTCTTAGTGTTTATTTCCAAACACAAGAGTGAGTGGACTCTGAGCCCCAAGTCTCCTGGTGGGACTGTGTGTTGGATTATTTGCTAGAGAGGCAGGTTATGAAAGATCTCAGAAATAAAAAAGCCAGGAAAACATTGGCAGGACGCACGATTCATTTCAGTGTCACTGTTCAGACTAAGACATTCCTCTATTTATTCCAAGGAGGTAAACCGAATGATGAGGACAGACACACTGGCTGCAGAGTAAAACAAAGATACTCCTTTCCTTCTGATCTGGAAGAAGTCAACACACTGTCACCAGATTCAAGAATCATCAACAGATTGGTGTTTCAAGGGAAAATAATGCTACAGCTACATGTGCTAGGGAATAATTCCTACTGAGACAAATCACATTCTTCCACATCATGTGAGCAAGTTCCAGACAGATTTTTAGTGGTGGCTGGTGGGGGGTAGAAGCATCCATGGATTAGTTTCTCCCCACTTATGTGAACTATATATGCAATAACATGACAGTGGTATACACACTTTTCTTGGTCCTCTGTGAAAAAAAGTGTCAGGGATCAAAAAACCCCCAAATATCCAAGATTCACTGGTGTCTAAAAGGTAAACTCTAGGGGCATACCAACTGAGGTATAGGAGAAACAGGAATTACCAGTTTCACATTTCAACTAGGAAACATGGTGGGGGCAGGGTGTGGGGGGTGGTTTTCACAAGAGCTGGAGCAGATTTCAATAAATTATACATCACAATGTGTTTTTTCACTATCTATAAAAAGCAGACTTATTTTTTTTAAAGTAAACAACCTGAATACACAGGTAGCAATGCTTCTGGGACATCAGCAGGACTTCAGGGACCCTTGAATGTCACTGTCACAGTATCATCAATGGCAGAAACAAGGGAACCGAAATTCTACAGGCTGGTAGTACCCACACTTCATGCTGCTTACAACATGGCTACCCAGTGAGACTTGGGGAAGCTCCAATTTTGGTACAGGCACTGTGAGCAGCAGATGTTTTCAAACTGGACTTATGCTGGCCTGTTCTCTCTAACACATCACAGTTCTTTGCTTTGTCCATCGCTGGTTTAGAATCTTCCTTCTATTCTCCACAACTACCCAGTCCAAAGATACACTCCTCACATTTCATATCCTGGTTTCAGTTTCTTCTCCTATCCTCTTCTCCCACAAATCTCAGAGCTAGCTCCTTATTCCCAGCAGCTCTGTTTTCATCCAAGTTCTCACTTCTTTTATTCCCATATTTTGGCACAGTTCGTGCAATCCAGTGCAGCCACTCCCCTTCTTTCACCATCCATCTCCACTTACTCTGCTGCCCCAGGATCAATCTGTTTCACTAAACCTGCATTGACAATCTAAATCCTCCCTTTACACCAGTGAAGCAGCTCTCCCCATTCATACCTGGTGAGAAGCATGTTTAAGACAGAGAGTATCTTTGGGAAGCTGGTTCCTGACTCTGAAGGAATAGGGACATTTTGCACTGAATACATGCACACTTCAGTGTTCCCAAGGCTTATAACTTGGCTGAATGGGACAGACTTATTTGGGTATGGCAAAAATCAGACTCCTGACACAAAAGTTAGTTGAGGTCTTGCTTCAGAAGTCAGGGCCTCCACACTCCCTGTCCCTTAATTTTTTTAAAAAAATCAAAAAACATGACAATATACTTTTTACAAACTCTGAGAAAATGCCTTGGTTTTTTTTTAAAGACATCCTTTCCCCAACCAAATTAAGCCTGAGGGAAAATGACCAGTGCAAATATTTCAGTCTGAACATGTCAAGTTTCTAAGAAGACTGGTAAGCAAGAAAAGGCCGCTGAACTGGGGAGCACAGAGCACAAAGCTGTTTTACAACATCAGAATGCTGCAACCATTTTCTACTTAATTCCATTAAACATATATATGTTCAGATGATTTAATCATGATCTCTGTCTCCTGATTGACTCTGGGGAGTGTGATGTATCCTACCTTAAAATTCTTTAAAACTTCCTGCGTGTTTTTGGGTTGTGAGTAAGGCTTGGGTGTCAGCATAGGCACAGCCTTGGAGATGCTTTTGCTGGGAGATGTGCGTCCTGTTGAACCACTGGGCTCTAGTTCAGTGGTTGGAACAATGGTTGCTTCAATGGTGGCAGTGAATTTTGGAGCAGGAAGTGATTGTTGCCTTAAATATCTCAGAGGATTTGGGTCTTTCAGTGGGGAATTTGGTTCCACTGAATGGCTTCTTTCCAGAATTTTTGGCATCTGCAAATGCTCAAGAACAGCTTCACTGATAGTGAATCTCTCAATGTACTGCTGGAGGATGCTCTCAGCCTCCTCCTGTGTCTTTGCATTCTTGTATGCCTCATGAAGCTCCCGCTCTCTTTTCTCTCTGCAAGGGAGACAACACAATTAACACTGGAAATCACACCTATTTCCTCTGCTCCATCAACACCCTTCCCTCCCTCCCTCAGGCCTAGCTGGCCAAAGCTACCCATCACCTATGTAGCACATGGCATTCTGAGACAAGCCACTAAACTTCAGTAAAACAACGTACTTTTCTTCCACGATTTCTCGGTAGGTTTTGATGCTTTTTCTGCGCTCATTCGTTCCTTCTCCAGATAATAATCTTTCCATTTTTTTTCTCTCAGCTTCTTTTTTTATCAAATCCTGGGAAGCGCTCCTTCGACGACTCTTCCACCGAGCCAGGTCCTGGGAGAGAAGGAAGGAACCTGAATGCACAGCCACAAATAGCTAAAAACTGGTCCCAGACATCAATGAACCCAATTAGCCATTTTGCAGTGCTTTTCCTTGCTGTGGGCTAGGCTCCCACCACCTGTGGCAGTGATGTTTAATTTAATGAGAAAAGGAGACTATGCCATAAAATGAAGATGTAGCCTGATTGATTTTTCTCCTAACAGCAGGATCCAGTAAGGATTTCATAGCTTCACTAGTTTACTTTCTTTGTGGCAGAAAATTTGGCCTAAAAGGACAAGTCAGGACACTCATTTTCACTTGTGCAACATTAGGGACAATAGCCAATTCTCCAGGAACATTTAATAAAAAAATTATGTTTGCTGAAGAATTTTAATAATCAGATACATGGGAGGCAGGGTTTCATTGAAGAATGGATGTTGTTTCACCATGAGCTACAACTGCACTGATTGTCTGCCTTGGAGAGCCGATAGTTCCATATGTTGCCCTTGCTATCAATCAATTACATGCAAGCATGGTTGACTCATGATGTTGGGGTTTTTTGATAGAAAAATCCAGTGCTGCATCCAAACTTAAATTCTTCCTCATGGGCACCCTGAAGAACTTTGGACCCAGATGTAAGCAAGAAATGTTAGAGACTGAAGAGATGACAGAGCAAAAAGCCCCTGGTTTGTATTCAGCCATACAGAGATGTCCTTGTTGAAGTACCAATCTTACGCTTTTTGGAATCTGCCTGCCTGAAACTGTGCAGAAGATTGACTGATTTCAGTTCTTTGTCTTTCCTGAAAAATTAGCCTGACACTACACCAGAGAGTCACAGCAAATACCTGTTATGCCCCTCTATGTCTTGCATCCTGCTTCAGCTATGAACACACAAATCCTAGAGGGTGTAGGAGCAAGACCTTTTTCACATTACAAGTATTACAGTAAACAAGTCTCCTAAGCCATAGAATTACTTTGCAGCCAACGATTAAAAGAGCAAAGTTTCACATGTAAAAAATAACTGCCTCAGAACTTCTGCAAAGAAAAATAACTTCATTGGAAACTGTAAGGGCACATTGTCATTAACTTTACAACATCAGGAGATTAGTATACAGATTATATTTCATACACTCTAATAAATTCTGGTTTTAATAAAACCCAGATATTCAGTACACATAAACAAGTCACATGCTATTTCATTAATTACATGGTTTTTCAAATATTTTAATTGCATTTTGATTGGTAAACAGCAGAAGGTACTGCAAGCATAACTTATTTTATTAAAACCAGGAACAAAACTTGTCACTTTTAATTTAGCTTAAAACTGCTAATTATTGATGTTACACTTAGGGGAATGCTCATTAATGTATTTCTTCACATGACCTACATATATCAGTGTATAATCCCCTTCACGTAACATAGGCCTTTCATTTTCCTCAGTTACTAATTATTGGCATTGAAGTACCAAAACATTTCTTTATTCAGCTACTCCCACTATTACCTATTGTTTGGAAATTAGTTTTTCATTAGGAAATTTAGGAATATAAGCCCTCCTCCTCTTTTTGTAATTAAAAACCAGACATGTTTATCTTTTCCACTTCTGATGCTTTAGAATAACAATAATTAAAAAAACCCATGAAACTGTTAATTGTTGGCAAATTTACAGCACAGGCACATAAAAATATCAGACCATGAAAGAGCTGTTGTCTCCATAAAGCCCTCAATGTGCCAACGACATTCTAATAAAGGCATTTTCAGTACCTCTTCAGAACTTTTAGTTCAGTGTAGAAGGTGCTGAGGGCCTGGAATACTTAGGCCCTTTACCTCAGAGGATATTCAATTCAACAGCAAAGCATTCTCAAACTTCTTGAATGCCTTTGGATCCATTCTTATGTCTGCTGGGAAATTATGCCTTCCCACACACAGACACCTTTCAGCTGACGTCTTTCATTGTTCTACTACAAAAAGTTACATCTTAGCTGCACATACTTTTTTTGTTAATTTTGCTTGAATTTTCTTCCCAAAACCTCTCTGATATGTTTCACAGTAGCTGTCCTTGTAACAGGAAAATACCGTACTTGAAGCGATGTGTTTTGTTGTGGGTTTTTTAAATTAAAAAGGTCTGAAATTCCTCATTTAAAATTAGTCTTTAGGAGTGAACAGAATTGAAATTAAAACTCCTGATACTAACTTACCTGCATATCATGCTTATCTGCCCTTGCTAATTTGCTGCAGACAATGCCAAATGTTGAACAGCTTAAATAAATGCATCAAGGCAATAGGGTTTGGAAGGGTGCCAAGCAGGGTGTAGCTAACTTGAAGAGTAATTTGTTTGCTTGGACAAGATGGAAAACATTAGCATTTTCTGTATCTATGAAAATTTATTCAAGACAAGTCCAATCTATTTATTCACTGTCCTACCTAGTCTTGTATTTTGTCACTTTAGATATGTACTAATTTGAAAAGTTAGAGAAGGCAGCAGTTAGAAGTTGCTCTGCTTTCATTTTTACCTAATCAAAGTTTAATTATGGGGTTTTTAAAAAAGCAAAATACCCGGTGCACAGGCAGAGGCACCGTAAGACATTGTATTCTGTAATTTACATCAAATTATGAACTTACATGCTTTTAGCAAAAAAGCACTGCTGGTTATTTTAAGCACTAGACAGCAACTGTAGATTAGCAGGTTGTCCTGGTTTTGCCCAGCTAGCTGGCCTCAGCCCCCGCCAGCACTGCAATATTGTATACTCACATCTTGCCACCTGGTCTCATCCTCTTT
>JAOXXN010000471.1:48088360-48102844 GCA_026770055.1 Myrmophylax atrothorax
TGCAGTTTCTCATGTCGAGCTTTGCTGTGAGGCTGAGTCACAGCTTCTTCTTCACATCTCATGTCAAACATGCTCATACTCCTAAAACAAGAGGAAAATAACAAAACGTGTAGTGTTAAATGCTTATATTCCTTCAGATTTTAAGAGCTCAAGCCACATGAGGGTGCTACAGCAGAATCAGACACCTGCACTGTTACAAAGATCCCAAAAGCAGCAGTCCCCTAGAAGGACCTGTTAGCATGCCTGTGGCTCCCACACAGTACTTCAGGCATTATGCTCCTCATCTTTCTCTTGATTTTGTTAGTTGACTGCATCTTTGTCTCTCACTAAGAAGCATTAGTAACCTTCCACTTCCATCAATAGCTTTTATTAAAATCATTCTATCATTAAGAACATTTTACTTGAAGATTTGTGCACAGTCAATTTTAAAGACCCCTCCAATTAATACCATAGACAGAAGTTTCCATTTCTATATAAAACAAGAGAGCCTTGAGAAGTGTATGAGGGGGAGCATGGCTGGCTACATGCTATTGCTACAAATCAGAGAGAGCCTGCTCAGCAAAGTACATGCAGTTCAAAGCGCATGGTACTTCCTCCTCTCCCTGCCTCAAAGAAATCCAGTGCTATCAGCACCAACTCATTAGTACAGCTAAGCTAACAAAGAAAAGCTGACATCCAGCACAAAACAGTTGCTTTCTATTTCTGTCCCTGACCTTCGGACAATTAAAGGGAAAAAACAGTCATGGTTTGATAGTATACATCCTTTCATGTTATATAAAGATCTTTACACAAAGATAATGTGCTTACTACTGCCCCTCTAGAACTTACTATTAGTAAAACACGACCTCAGTTGTGCCATTCAAAGCAAAAAAAAATTAAAAGAAAGCCATGCAGTTCCACATGAAGTGATTTCACAGCAGTTCTCAAATGATCATCTGCAGCTTTAGGTGAGCCAATGAGCCAACTAGCAGGAGAAGCACCCAATGAAGATAAAATTGTAGGCAACTCTGTTCACAGTTGTCAAAGAGAATAGTCATGGAAAGTCGTGCATATATTTACTGAGCCTACACTTGTATTCAGGCAAGCAAAGATGAGAATGTCACTATCAAGGGAAAACTTGAAAGGTCTGGACAGTGGATGAAAAGGCCATGCACAGATCCCATCCTGTTTAGGAGGTATTTACTACGAAATGCACAGAAGAAACATCCTATTGCCTTTAAGCACAAACAGTGAAGTTAATGTATTACCGTGCTTTACCTTTTCAACAGAGTGCTGAGGTGTACACTAATTTGGGTTTTCCTGTGGGTATTTCAAGGATTGCATTGTTGAGGACTGGACTGGGGCACTCCTAAATAAGAGAATCTAAAGAGACGACTAGCTTTGTTGTTTTTAAAGGCATATCATAAAGTAAAAATATTTAAATATCAGTCATATTTTGGAGGTAGTTGCATTTGATGAAGTAGGTTGGGAGATGCATATTTACAATGAAGTCACACATATATATTGGGTTTTTTCCAGTTTAAGAGCTTTTGAAACTCATGCTAAGAAAAGACTTTAGTGTTCAGTGTTTGCCACCTTTTGCCTACTGTGTCAAACTGGTTGTGCAGCTCCTCTCTTGTACCTTTTCCTTGTGTCAGAGAATTTTTCATTTACATGCAGTAGAAGAAAACATAAGACAGTGGTAACTGGTGCTAGTAGTGTGCATGAGAACTCACCCTCTGCCATTTGGGATGGACAAATAATAGTATTTTCTAGCAGGAGTCCCTGGATGTCCTAATGAAAGGCTAGTATACATTCCCTGAATTAATTCAAGTCTCACAGGGTGCACAGAGACAGCAAAAGATTTTATGGCTATTAACAATGCAATAAAAAAGGCACTCTGGAAAAGACTTTGGCCTTGGCCAGGAGTCAAAATATACACTACAGGCCCAGATGCATTTCCTACTCCAGCTGTCACCTCCTGCTGCTGGGTCCTCATTGCCATGGATAAGCAATCAGGTTGGTTCAAATATCAACTCTGCAGCAACACGTTATTCCACAACAACATCTTTCCAAGAGAGCAACCTGAAGAAATCACGTCTCAAAGCACTGTGCTGTGCTCTGACCAACATGTAGTAACCATTAAGGAGAACAACCTACTTTCCTGAGCACATGGACAAGGCCAACTGAAATGTCACATCAACTTCTCTGCCTGACAAGTTCATCCTTAGAAAAGAATCAAAGAGGCCAAAACTCTGAGCTTCTGTCAAAAGACACTTGGAGTCCCACATAATTTCATCCTATTACTTTCTTGTATAAACTACAAATAGCTCCAGACCATCACCAACACCTGCATGAACAGAATGAGATTTATTCCTTCCTTCAACCATGTGCTGGAGCAGCAGGCACACAACATACAATTAGACAGGGAAGATAAAACTGCACCGAATTCATGTTTTTCGCTATTAGCACAGCTCTGTCTGGAAGCAAGAGGCCGTTCTGCTGACCGGTGTACCAGACCTGCCATTCAAACAATGACCTGCAAAAAAACACTGTGCAGACCACCAGTATACTTGGGAGAGTTAGATCTTCGGGGTGTTGGGAAGTTTGGGCTTTACTCTCACAAATTACTGTTGTTCTTGTTAGTGATACCATGCAGCAACTCCTTTTTTTTTTTTTTTAACAGGTCTGAACAAGTGTTAGATAAAAAAATTCTCAAGGACTTCAGTATTTAGACTACTTAATTTAAAAGTGAGAAATAAGGTAAAAACCTTCTTATGAGAACATTTGAAAATTCTTAGGTAAGTCATTTATTATGGAGTTGCATTACCATTTTACAGTCATGAAGACTTAAAAAACTCCAACAAAACATAAAAAGGGACAGACTGGCTAAAGAATCAGACTCTAGTAAACAAATACTCAAAAATCTCAGCTCACTATAAGCCTAAATTCACACTGAACTTTCGTGGTACCACCAGAATTCTCTCTCTTCAGGAGATGGGAACAGGCCTGATCAGAAGCAACACACTAAGTATTGCCTCTTCTGGACTCTGAGACAGATGAGGGCTGATGACAATAGCCAGTGTCCTCCTAACCAGCAAAGGGAACTTTGTCAGTGTAATCAAGGAGTTCCTGGTTTTGCTGCTGGAATACAGAGCATCTAGTTTAAGACTGAAATTCAAGTTGCAGTTTTCAATAGAGACTTGACAAACATTTTGGAACTATTTTAAATGTCAGTTCAATTTATTTTTTCTACTTAGGAGCCGACTTTTATTAGATTCTTCCCAAGTACTTTATCTTCAGAAGGAAAAACACAATCTTACATTTATAAGAACTTAAAAGACAGCTTAGGAAAATAGTTGTTCTGTAAACTGTGACACATCTGGAAAGGATGACAATGAGGTTTGAACATTTATTGTTTGGCCTTTTAAAACAAAATCAGAATCAATTTGAAATAAGCAACATGATTTATTAATTTTTGTTCCTCACACATTATACCACCAACCCCACTGCAATGCCTCTTTGAAGGCATCTCCATGTACCTTCTCTCATGTTTGCATTTAATACAGACATGAAAAATTAAAAAAATCAATCATACAAGGAGGCTTTCTGAAATGGCAGGAACAAGTCCCCATTGTTAAGTATAGCACTCGTGTGTTACTCTGCTCTTTTTATCTCATCCCTTCATTTGGTTGGACAGATTTCCGCTGCTTGAAAATGATCATATTTACCCTGTGGTCAGAGATCACAGGCTTTGCTCAGCATAAAGGTATTACAAAACTTGTAAAAAATATTCGGGTCATGATTCTAAGCTTTATCATTAGAGAAAAGGGTGGAAAATTACATATGAGTTTCTGTATATAATGATAAAACCCCCACAACTCTTCACGCTGTTTCTATTCTGGGATTTAATCTGGGAGACAAAGAAGGTCATGTGCATTTCTGCAAACAGAAGAAGGATATTAAAGACATTATGATGCAGGTTTTTATTTGTTTATTATTATTACTTGGGCAGTTCTCAGCCATTTCTGTGTTCTAAATGCCAGGACTTTCTAAAAAATGCTAATACTTTCACAGAGCTTTCTAAATTACATTGTATACTATTCTGTACTACAGTTTGCATGCATACACACACAATTAAAATTTTTGAGTGTAATAAATGTCCGTTTTACTCCTTCTGTCAAAAGTAAAGAAGCACCTAAAAAATGAAGTTTAGTATATTACTATACTAAACCTAACCTCTGAGGTATTCAGTATAAAGTTTTTAAAAGAGAATAAAGGACCAGCTAATTATGTATTTTTCTGGTAATTATTATGAAGATCACAATGGATTTTATTTTGCTTTGGGATTTCTTTTTTTCTTCCCCCACCTGGTTATACTTAATTTTTTTCAACACCCAGATTCAATTCAACTCTCTTTACCTGTAGCTGATTAGAAGCAATGGAAATTCAGAAAAAAAACCAAGAAAAAAATAAAATTAAAAAAGAGGAAACAATACTTTAAGCAACAGCTGTACATTAGTAGTATGCTTAGTTTTTATGGGCTTTTATATAAAAATTATTTTTAACTGCAATGTAAGCCACATTGCATTCCATTTTTCAGTGCTTTCTGAAAAATTTATTTGCTGAAACACTGCAAAATAATAATGAGGCATCAACTGCATTTTAAATTAGTAGAAAGATGGGAAAGCATGCAGTGTAAGTTGTTTAAAACAGAATCTTGTGAACACAGGACAACTTACTCTGCGTCATCAGACACAGCAGTTCTGGGGCCGAATCTACAAGATCAAATATAAAATTAGATTTTGGATAAATACATTAAGTAGTAATTGCAACTGGACCTACACAATTTGTGCAACTGTCACATGTACTAGTAAATCTGAGCAAAATAGAACCATACTGTTCAGGGATTATATATTCAGCAACCAGGACTTACCTGACCATCTTGAATACAAAATACTTAAGAACAGCACCCACCCCTCCCTAAACCCATAGTAATGCGCTCCATTACAAAAATCTGCTGAAGTATACCTAAAATGTGTGTAGAAAATAGTTCTTGAAAATAAGGTATATGTTAATACATTGTCTAAGTGCCACACATGCAATAAATGGAGAACAAACATAAAGGTTACATTCCAAAGCAGTGTTCAGATTCACCATTACTGAACCATGAAAGATACAGGTATTACAGTCAGAAAGTGAGTCACAGAATTTCCTTTTTCTTTTTGTGGTTTTGAATTTTTTTGTTTGGTTTTGATGTTTTTGGGTTTTGTTGTTTTGGGGTTTTTTTGTTAGGTTGGTTAATTGGTTTTTTTGGGTTTTTTCTCCTCAGAGCAGGCAGGTGGAGCTGAAAAATGTTACTGGTAATACAGAAGCCAGTGTCATTCACTAAAGTGAGGGTCTTGCTTAGAGCTATGCAAACCACATATTTGTATCTGGGATTTATCATAGGAGAGTATCAAGTGCAAAAGTCAACACTACAACATTTCTAATCATGGAGAAACATCTCTCAATGAGCAGAGACCACTTTAGCCTCTCCTGTTCATAAACATTTCTTGCAATTCAACATATATACTGTAATCAAATATTCCTTTCACTTGGCTTTCAATTAAACATTTGAAAAAATTCAGAAGAAAATGCATTCCACAACTATTCTATTTGTTTCTAAAACATGTATTACTGTCATACAGTGTTTTAGTTTGGACTGAAAACACACCAGGCAATGCACAATCTGAATGCTGCAGTGTGCACACAGGGGCGTACAAGCTGCGTGATTCACACGAGAAAGCTCACATTTGCAGATGCTCATCCTTGGATGACAGCGTTTCCATTTTGTTTTCCTCAGGAACCTCCTGAACCTTAGACATTTGACCAAGGTGGACTTCGTTATGGCCATCTTCACCCACTTGGGCTGTACAAATAATCTCATCTTGTCCTGTAGGAGGGAGACTGCCTTTTTCGTGCCCTTGCTGCTGTTCTTGCGGCGGTTGTACTGCAGGTTTTCCAGAGCTATTAATGTAGACTTTTGTACATTTTTCAGGCCTGAGTGAGCCAAAGGCAGCAGTGCAAAGGGATGTATTAAGCAACATTTGAAAAATCACATATACTAATGAAAAGTATAACTGTAAGTTAACAAAAAAACCACCCCTACAAACCCAAAGAGGTGACAGGTGACAAGCTAAGTGAGGCAGGTGCAGAAAACGTAATTTTAATAGAGTCAAATACATATACCATACCTCTAAGTCAGAAAATAAATTGTCTGGGACACCACAGAAGATTAAAGTATTAAGTTCAAAATTTAAATTAGCTATTGGATTTAATGTCTTTTCAACACCAAACCACTGTTGAATTCAATGGTAGATGAGAGGGGTTTTTCTCCTGGCTGAGCCATATGCTAGTTTTTCATCCACATATGTAGAGGCACATGCATATCCTTCTCCTCATGTACTTTGAAGAGGTTGATGTGTAAGGATCTTTCTGCTCTTTCTTGCATGTGGCTCAAACATCCAATGATAACTTGGTTCAAAGGCTTCAACTGCCAGCTTCCCCACACAGCCTCACACATCTGGACAAATGTGCTTAGAAAAACACTGAGCATTATTAGAAGGGATCTTGAGATCTCTAGATTTCCTGTTTGGAAATCACTGGCACCAGTTAAGCCATTGACAAGTATCTAACCTACTACATCTAGCATCTCTATTTCTAGCTGGAAATATTTGTAATGATTACCTCATATTTAAGCAGAAACCTCTGCAAAAATAGCACAAAGTAATTTAATGTATATCTGCTTCCACATGCTGCTAGAATTTTGCATCTGGGAGAGCTCTGCTCTGAGTCTCTATAGGGTTCTACTAAAAGGACCAGAAACTCTGTATTGCCTTCTTCTGAGCAGAAAGAATTGGCACAGAACTGAGGACAAGCACGGAAGAAACTGCTGCTGGGCCACCAGCAAATCTTCCAGATCAAGAGATCAAAAAAACAGACCCACAGGGCCAGCTACATGGGATAGTGGAAAGCACAACTTTCTTACCTTGTGGTTTTCTTCTCAAGTTCTGCAGTTGTACCCTGCTTATTCTGATGCTTTGAAAATGGCTTGGGAAGGAACTGCTTAACATTGGGCCCAGGCTGTTGTAGAAAAGCTCCAGTTCTTCTGGCCAACATGTCATCTCTTTGTGGGTCTGGAAATTTCATATTGTTTTCTGTTCCATTGCTCTGCAGCTGTGGGATTTCAAGCTGTTCTTGGCTCTCTTCTCGTGTGACAGTACTGCTCAGAGAGACAAGTGACACTGTTCCATGAACATGCTCACTTGTACAGCAAGTGGCTGCTCAGGCAATGTGGGGTGCTGTTACTCAAAGCTGAGAGTGATGAACAACTAGGCAAACTAAGCATCCCTTGCTACAGCACAGGGAGTGAGAACAAGGAGAAACTATGGTGAACCCCACACTTATGTAGGTAATCTGTTAGAAGTTGAGAATTGCACAAAAATCTATGAGACAAATTAGTCACTCGGAAGCTGGCAGAAAAATCTAGACAAAGTACCATGGATCACAAAAGAAATCCCCCCAAAAGAAGAAAGACTGTTTTCATGCTGAACAGCAATTAACAACTGAAGTACTTAAAAATTATGAAAGAAAACAGACTGTTTTCTGTTCATAGTATACATTCCTGTAAGTAGTTTCATAAAACAGAACACATGCCATGATGAAGGAGTACAACACATCTTTAAAGGCCATGTGAAGAAGGGAACAACATTGTTGACTGATCCAAGCTAACACCACACACAAACCAGGCATGAAGCTCAGAGGGATCTGCTTCTGTTCTCTGACCTTTCTCCTTCCTGTGGAGTCTTCAAATCCTTCTCACGAGCTACTGCCTCCTCTTGCTGCTGCTGCAGCAGATGAGGAGCTACTGACAGGGGATGACAACATGTGGGAATGGAGCTAGTGGTATGCCTCTGAAAAGTTCCCATCCTTCTAACCAACATATCATCTCTCTCAATATCTGGTAAATGCCTGCCACATTCTTCCTCGGTGCTTTCTTGCTGTTTGCTCAAACTGCATGGGGTTTGTTTCTCAGAGATGATGTCAGGTAATGGAATTCTCCTGCAAGAGTCATCTGTACCTGACTTGACTACCTCACTAGTGAACAGAACGAAAGGGATGAGAACAGAAAAAATATTCTCAGGTCAAATGAAAGGTAAGAAGAGGAGTCCTCCAACTCAGCTTGCAAATATTTTAATAAACACACAAAATTAACCGAATGAATTGCTTGCTAAAAGCATTCATTAAAAATTATTGCTACAGCCATAGATGAAATAATTAAAGTCTAAGAAATATAAGATCTGTTAATGTGTTACTGATCCAGAGCTGTAATTCTTCTCCAGAAAAATGACGGAAACACAGAACAGCAATACACTCTCTTCCCAAAGAAAGTAAATCCGTTAGGTTTGAAAAAAGGTTTTTTTGAGATCAGTAAGGCCAGCAAGCTGAACAACAAATTCCTAATGCGCTGAAAGCAGGCAGAATTCCAGCAACGTTGCTGAAATTCAAGAAGCAGAAAAAGCATGAACAATAGCTCAGGCTCTGAGGTACCAGTGATTTCACTGCTCATCAGAAATTTTGAACAAGTGCTCAGAAGACCTTTGCAAAGTGTTGTTTTGCGCAACCCTAATCATGTTAAGTACTGTGAAGGCATCAGATGACTTCTGCACAAGGCCGTGCACATGAACAGCTCCTATGTCTGCGCTGTGGTTCACTCCCATGCAGATCAGCATCTGGCAAGAACAGGTTTCATTTCCAGCTCAGCAGCACTTCCTAAGCCACACCAAATACCTGGACTTATTCTCTGGCTCATTGCTGTGCTCAGCAAACCCAGGACTGACAACAGGAGTTGAAGGAGAGCTTTCAACACCAGAGTGACTCTCCACATAGTCTTTCTTGCTTTCCTCTTCTGTTCCAGTTTTGGATGAAGATCTGCCAATAACGAGCTTGTCCCATTTCTGTTGATCAATCTCAGTTACTGGTCCAAAATGCACAAACTTCTGCTTAGGACTACCAGCCTTTTTGTTTGCTTTGGCTTTGCGGACAGCAAAATCATCACGAGCTACTGCTTTCACTGTGGTATCAGTTGGTGACAGAGTGTTGCTGGGACATTTGAAATCTTCTTCACTGCTCATAAGGAGGAATAAAAAAATGCCCCCAACATGAGACTCTCAGATTACAGCAAACTAAATGCTTCCAAGGTTTTGAAGGGGTTTTATTTTAAAATTCAAGAACTCAGGTACAAACAACAGTGGCATACTGAGGCCGAAATGACAGATAAAATCCAAAGATACTGCAGACCTATGGGGGAAACTCTGGGAGCACATCCATGGAACCTCTTCCTAAGGGCAAGGAACAGAGCATATGGCCCATTCCAAACCCAGTTCTTCATTCTAACAACGCCAGAGTTCCCTTATCTGCTCACATGGAGCCAGGCCATGCACTAGATGTTACTGCATGGCACCAGAACCAACTCTGGCATGGAGGACTTACAGTGGCATGAGAACACTAGCAAAGGCAGTTCAATTATCCTACAGTAACGGGACTAAATCTTGATTTTAATAAATCACCTCCAAAGTAACAGGGAGACTACTACTAACTTTAGGATGAAAGAATGATTGAGTTTTGATTGCATTAGAGATAAAATTACATACAATAGCCACATTGCAAGAAGAATGCCAGAGCAGATGGCAGCCTTTAATTGGAAAATGGTATGCACCTAAACAGGAAGGCTTGGAGTTGTTATCCTTTCCTAGTGGAGTCACACATCACCTTCCCACATTATAATCCATCTCCATAGGGAAATAGCTTAGAATAACTGCTTTATACTGGCATCCTTTGTGGAAGGTTTGCTCACTACAAGAGCATACACAGACCATACAGTGAGGCTCCTGAAAGCCCTGCTGCAGTGAGAAACAGCGCTGGTTGTATTTACCCAGCACTGGAGTACAATGATATGCTGATCTATCAGCTCAGATCTCAAAAACAGCATGCAAAGAGATGCTGATTCTAAAGTAATACCTTCGAGGTACAATGCCCCAGGTCCCTTGGTTAGCAGCACAGTGCTACTCTGCTAGTGGGGCTACTTGGACCTTTGTGCTCTTCAACTTCAAGCAGTTCCAAAGCAGACTGAGCCACAAGACAACAGGGACCTTTCTGATATTGTATTAAGAGCATCCACCAGCAAAGTGACTATGGAACTATTATAGTGCTCTATAGCATCACTGTACAGATTTTTTTGATTCCTCCTGTAAACCCAACTAGGTAAGGACTGGTTGTTGCCAAGGCATTCTTCAAATTTAAAACCACAAGCACATACAGCAGACTGTGACAAACCAAACATGCTTCCCAGGGTGCCAATCCTGTCCACAAGCAGAAATCATACCTGGGGTCCCCTGACAGTTTCAATCTTTTCCAGGTCTCCAGATCTGCTTTTGTTATAGAGGCATTCACAAATATCTCATCTTGTAGCTGAGGAAGGGTGCTTTGAGATTTTCGTTTAGCCAAATCATTGCTCTCAGTGTCAGGCTCTTTCCTCTGCTGTTCCTCCTCTGACTCAATCTTCTCATTCTGCAGAAGTGGGTACTCTTCACTAGTCACTATTTGCCTTACTGGTGTCATGTGCACCCATCTTCTTCTAATTTAATGGACATTACAGTTCAGCAAGAAAAGATATTTTGAGGGAGCAATTATAAATCAGTATCAAAAGAA
Organism: Myrmophylax atrothorax; assembly: GCA_026770055.1. NCBI lineage: Eukaryota > Metazoa > Chordata > Aves > Passeriformes > Thamnophilidae > Myrmophylax > Myrmophylax atrothorax. The sequence continues at coordinate 48,099,092 of JAOXXN010000471.1, forward strand.
GAGGTTCAGAATACAACAAGATAAAACTGAATTTATAATATTAGTTTTACATTAATTTTATGAAGTAAACATGAAATGAATAATTTGAAGTTTAAACCTCTCATCTATGCTACCCCACTCACACACTATGGAGACCACTTCTTTATGTGAACTTCTATTCCTAGCTCAAGCTAGAAAAATCTTTACGTTATTTGCTGCAATAAGCTTTCTCTTAAATAGTTACAAATATCTCATTTACATATCATTCACACAGTGAATTCCAAATTTTGTTCTTAAATGTTCTATGCAATTTCTTTTATCTTAGAGTCACATCAATAGCATTGGACTATTAAAATTTGGTTAGGTGCTCTTCAGATGCCCTGCCAAACCAGTCACTAGAAAATGCTAACATAATCAAATTACCAGCAAACAAAAGGGACATTTGACATTACTGAAAAGAGCTACCAAATATTGAGAGAACTTTTCTGAAGTATCAGTTGTTACAGTCAAGGTTCACTGTAATGTGTACAGAGGGGTTTCATCTAGACTCACTTCTGTTTGCAAAAATAAAACAAATATGCTTGCTTCCCAAAAAAGATCTACACCTAGCAGATATTTGTGTTCAGTAGCTTCTTAAAGGACTGTATCAGTGAACTGAAGAAAGAAGACATTTTCTAGGCTGAAACCTTGTAACCCAGGCTCATTATCCTAAACAGTGCCGTGTAAGACACATTAAGACCTTGTGCAACATAATCTGGTGCAGTACAGCAGGCATATATATTAAGTGGCTGAACTAAAAGACTCATCTGGTCCGTGTTTTATGCAGGGTATTAAAAGGGCATGAGATGAAACAAACACATCCAAAACCATGTACTGAATGTGCTCAGAAAAAGAGCTGAGAAACAAAACGTATCTTCTAAGTTTATCTGCTACTACTCAGACTCATGAGCTGTTTCATGAGCTTAGATAACAAAAGTGTCCTGCCTTTATCTTATTTACACTCCAAGTCAGTTTAAACTTCTAGTCCTTATACTCTAACAAAAATTACAGTTTAGTCCACTTTATGATAAAGCATTTGCCTTTATTCTATCCTGTAAGTTTCTTTGTGGCCAAGACCGCTTTAGGCCTACACAGCAATACTCCATGGTGAAACTAAGCATTATAATTGAAAGAATAAGATCATAAATGCACACCTTGCATGTTCCTTTTTTTCCATCTGCAATGGCTTTTTGACATCTTCCTGTTTACCTTTATTTGTATAGGATCCAACTAAAAAGGAGTTAAATGGAACTGTGTGTTTGGGTTGATTCAATCTGGCTCTCCGGGTGGCAAAGTCATCCTTTTCTAAGTCAGGAACTCTGCAGGTTGCTTCATCTTCTGAACCAGAATCCTTTCCTTGATAATGTGTCATGAAGGGATTGTCCTTGCGAAGGATGATGTCTGGGGTGCTTTCGTTGTCTTCACATATCAGCTTTTTACTGACACAGAGTAAAATTAAATAAAGCTCTTGATGCATCAGGGGAGGAGAGGGCAGTGCAACACTCATCTCCAGGTCAAAACCCAAGCAGAGTTAACCAAATATGCTCCAGACTGCTGTTAGATTGGGCAAAGCCTTGCTAGAAATAAAACTTACCATATACTAGTAACAAATCCACAAGGACTTTACAAAAAAAAAAAAAATCAGCATGTTAGACCTTTACTTATTTTAGCTAGAGCTAAAAGAACCAGTAAGAACTAGTTTTAATATACTAGATGCAGTGAATGTAGTACTCTAAATGGCAGTATTAAACCTCTTGAACATTTCAAACTAAGAAAGAGATTTGATGTAAATACCTGATCCCTAGAAAACATTGCTGAGTCCTGCAAAATCAAATACTTGGCATTTTTCTTCTTAATGACTCCATTTTAAAAAAACCCACCCAAGTAACCACTGAGGCTATCTGCCCTAGTATTCTTAACTGCTTTTCTTCTCACACACTTCCACACTTGATTCTTTTCCTAATTAACCTTCCCTTTAACCCCAGAAAAAACCCTTTATGCCAAAGTTGCTATATAGCATGATAGTACCAATACACCAATGATACTGCCATGCTGGAAAACATTGCCATCTGACTTCATCAGACATGCAACTGCTACCAATATGGCCTTGCTATTACTGAAGATTACAACAATAAAGACCCTTGACAGCTGGTACCTATAAAGATTAAGTTTATTTTAACTTGTAACGGTCAATACTTTTACACAAACTGAAAAGACAGATGGCAAGAAATAGGCAACTCTCATATTTCAAATTCAAATTGTATGTATTGATATTTTAGGAAGCTGGGCAGCAAGTAGTAGAAAGTTTCATGCAGTTCTTCTGAAGGCATTTGCTCTTTTAGCACACCTTGCTATACAAAGCAAAAAAGAGGGGATTACAAAGGCTTAAACAGACTGGCATTAAGAAAGCAAATCTAAACTGCTCAGGGGCTTCTTTGAGTTTCTCTACTATTTTAAATATCAAGAGAGCTATAATTAGCTGTTTTTAAAAAATATTTTAAACATTTTAAATCCCCGCAAGTCCACTTTATACACCACTTATATTACATCCCCAGCTGCCCTTTCAAACTACTGCTCAACAAAGTTACTGGAGAAACTTATGGGTAAGCCATAAACCATCCCTGACAGGCCAGCCTAGCTCAAGCTCAAAAAAGCTACCTGCCTTCGCTTTGTTATGCTGCAACACACAGGATCCCCCTGTTAGTGATGTGGAGAGCACAGTCTCAAATTGCCTAAAGGCAACTTTTTCCTTAGATCTCTCTGAAGGATCAAGATTTCATTTAAGGCAACAGACAACACTGGCTGATGGCACTCCAAATGGAACTGATGGAACTGCTGTCCCTCTTCCTCATGCGCATTTCCGCCCACATCACCTTCAGAAACAGCTAGTTCATCAAGTGATTATTCAGTAAAAACTGCTGGATTTTTCAGTCTCATGTTCACCAATGCTACTGAAATTTGAGAGCATCAAACAGCATTTCTGAGAGCAGTGGTTTTGGCAAAAAAAGAAATATTGAGTTATAATATGCAAAAGTGCAACTAGGAGTCGTAATGAAAAACGTACAACTTTTATCATGTAACTAGACTTCATTAATAAGTTTCTAGGTTGAGAGTATTTTCCATTCATTTGCATTTTGTTTTTTAATGGAATCAGAAATGAGCTGTGACATTTTGGGGTCTCTTGAATCAGTTTGTGATGGTCTCAAAAGTGTTTTTTAAGGCCAGTTTACCATGGAGATAGCAAAGACTGTAGATTTAGCTGTAAATTGCTTTTGCACACCCTGCATCAGCCCTTGCAGAAACAACACAGGAGTCTACGTTAGTATAGCAAGTACTTCCAAAGTGTCAGACTGCAGGCATTTGTGCTCCCTGGAGCAAGGTCTTATACAGGCTTGCAGATCCTTATATTGCATTTCAGAACAACAAAAGGATCTTCCATGTTTATGCTCTGTCAAGGTAAGAGTCCACAACCCTCTTGCAACAAACATATCATAAACACTTGCTCACATTTCCCTCTTATGTTCTCCTCTCCATGATCTCTTAAAACACACTTAATTATCCTCTTTTTAGGGTATCTCCATGAATCTGATCCTTACCTTTCAAATCCAATAGAGTAAGAGACAGATGCAGGCAACAAGCAAGTAAGGAGGATCACATACCAATAAAATAACATTCAACTGAGACAATATACTCCTTCAGGAAGGATAATGGCATGCAGAGTGTCAAAATCCAGCT
>JAOXXN010000471.1:48108504-48126250 GCA_026770055.1 Myrmophylax atrothorax
GTCAGCCCCGGTTAGTACTTGGATGGGAGACCTCCTGGGAATACCGGGGGCTGTAGGTTCTAGTCCCGAGCACTTCCTCCACAACCAGTAACAAGCAGTTATACGCCAAAGACAATCACAGATCCTTCATACAAGGATCCATACACAACTGCGGGCCAAGCAGAGGATTTTATTCATTGGCAACTCTACAGGCAGGTCAGTCTGCAATTCTACTGCATTTTAAATAAACTGCTCTACTCTACCACTGGTTTTGTTTGCTTTTTACCAAGGAACAGGATCTGCATAGGACACCAGAGCAGTTCCTCAACAGTAAGACTAATCACAGATGACATCTGTGAAGGTAGTATTTCTTACTGCTTCCACCTAAATTAATCATCACCTTAGGATCACTTAAATGATCTCCATTCATTTTTTTTTCTTCTAGGAGTAGAAGGAATTATACTTTTAGTTCACTATATTATTTGGTTCATAAAGCTCCTATTTGAATGGAGAAAGAAGTAATGAAACCAGAGCCTTTTCCTCGATCCAGCTTTGCATATAGAATCATAGAATCATTTAGGTTGGAAAAGACCTCTGATCTTTTGATCATTGAGTCCAATATAAATTATTTCTATCAAAAACTACACGTAGCTGAGTGAAACACTGGTCTGCTGGGGCCAGAGGAAGAGGTTCAACATAAAAGAGGTCAGCCAAGTTACACCTCACCTGCAACTGTTGGAGGAGACAGCTGTGAAATTATGTCAGCAGTAAGCAGGGAAAATGGGACACATTAGAAAGTGCTGGCTAGATAAGTCACACGTGTACACACAGCATTTGCACGCACCCTGGATACAGTTAAAACTAATTATTAAGAACAAGCTTTGTAAGCTTTCATCTTACTTTGTGTTTGTTACAGACTCAGGAATGCAACAAGACAGTATGTCTCAGCTGTGGCAAACAATCACAAAATCTGCTAATACAGCAAAAGTTGGTAGGAAGCAGATACAGGACACATGTAACTTACCGCCTACAAGCTCCAAGCAAGCAGGGACACTGCATATCCTTTGAGCACCCAGGACAGAGCAAGACTTCCTGATTAGGACACGTGAGGTGTTCCTATTTGCCAACACACTTTTCTCATTTGGGAAGGCAGAAAAACATTTGATAATGTGGAGCCTGTGCTCTGCTCGGTGTCTGAGGGGTCATGAGGCTGTTTCAGGGAATCAGGCCCAGTAGCTGGTTCTGACTGGCCAACCAGTAAGAGCCCAAATACCACAGGCCATTCAGAGCAGCAGAGCAGATCTTAGCCCTGATCTCCTCACCACTCTTTTATAACACTGCTGTGATACCAGTTCTCCCTGCCAGCTTTCCAGTTCTAAGGAGTGCCCCATCAACTCAGGAAATCTCTCATGTGTCCGGTTATGATTAGCACCAGTTTCTTTCACACTGCCAAAAGCAGTATGAACATCTGGTTCCTCCTTTTTTTATTAAATAAATAACATTACTAAGCAGAAGTGATTCATATGTGCAACACAGCTTCATCTGATGATGAAGTTTGACTTATCTGTTCATCGGGAATGTAACTGTGCAGAGAGAGAGCTTCAATCATGCATCTTTTCATCCTGAACCAGAATCCTGCACATGGCAGGTAGCCTAAGTGCATGCTCCACACCTACCCCAAGCAAATCCTTCTTCATACAGGATGCTGTGTTTACAAGCCTCTGGAAACCTCTGGGAATCAGAAAAGAAAAGCAGAAAAGCAGCACCCCTTCTGTTCACCTAGAGCTGCATGTCCTCACACAAATGTGCACAAAGATGGCCACAGCTTTGATGCTGAGAGCTATTAATTTCAGCAATTTTCTAATTATCATGAAAACAAATACGACATTTGGCAAAGTTCTGTACATCAGACTTCAAAACTTTATCCAGTATCACACAGTCCCAAGATATTTCTATGTCATCTATATGCCCAGAGTTTACTTATGTAAACATTTTATTCGCTACAATATTTTCCTTGTTCCTGCAATTTTTTTTCTTGCTCTAGTCTAGTTTCCAAGTTAAAATGAATCTGCATAACATCCTCCTACATCGTAACCCAGAGAAATACTCTTCTCATCATAAAATTACAGTGCAATGATGTAACTCATTTTCCAACGCTACACTATCCTGAGACAGGCTTCAGGTAAATCATTGGCAAAGTCATCTACACCTCATGGACCACCAATCAGCATTCACAGAGTTCTCCCACCGGCTTAGCCCAATTCAGAGGCAGTAGTACTCAGCTTCTGAATGGGACATTTATCCCAGAAACTTTGCTTCTATGTCACAGCATTATTCATGTGCCCCACTGTGACTGGTACTTACCATCACTGCTCCCTCTGAGCACTACATCTGGAGACGGTGTCTGCTGTGAGCGGGAGCCAAAGGAGTCCAGGCTGTCAAAGGAATCATCTCTGCCGTGGCGAGGTGGGGAGAGGGAATCACTGCGTTCTGAGTCCCAGCAGTCTATATAGCCACTGTCACGAATGCTGCGCTTTGGGCTCTCAATATCCTCCGTTTCCTACATGGAAATATCCATTACACATCAGACAGCAGAGCATCTCTCCAAATACTAAAAAAATCTCCTCCCCAAAAAAGGGTTTTCTTGATTTTTGACTCTTCTTCCCTTCAAAACAAAAGTGCAAGCTTGCAATAAACCCCAATTTTATGCTGATTAAGAAGAAACCACTCATTAGATTAGTACAATGAACTGAGAAAAAGTTCCAAGAAGCCAGTTAATAAACCGATCAAAAATGAAAGTAACCTGAAACTTGACTTGTCGTCCACAGTCCATGGCACAGGCAAAGGCACTACAATTTTAACATCGTGCCTGCATCAGGTTTAAGTCTGCTGCTTTCCTAAGGATTCCCCCCTCCCCTTGCCCATCTATTGTATCTGGCCAGGACACCAGCAGACAGCATTTGTTGTTGCTGTTCCAGCTCAGCAAAATAATAAAGCAGTGTGCCCCAGCCTCCCTCTACCTTGAAGAGAAATTCCTGTTATGAAAGAGGGATGTCTTTCTCAAGCAATCAGCAATGAAAAATATGCAAAATGCTTTTCCCGATGCCTCAGAAGAATTCAGTTGTGCTCTTTACTCTTTGCCAGCTCCTGGCTCTGGGGGATTTGAAAGCACTTGTAGCTGACCCACATGTTCAGAGCAGGGAGAACAATGGTTGTCTTTGACAGCCCTGTGATTATAAATTCTTTCCAGTGCAAGCAGCACATACTAAAACATTGAAACTCCAGCAGAGGGAAAGGTCAATAGAAGCCATCCTCATCCTTGCATTATAATAAATCCCTTGTTTTAGAGAGTGTCCTAACATTAATTATAATCATTCAGACTGAGAAAAAACAAAAATAACTAAGTTTATTCAAAGATAAATCTGGTTTTTTCTACCCTGACAGTAAGTAAAGTCAGAGCTGTGGGTGCCATTATCAGACTGACATTTTGTGACCCAAAGAGGCTGGAATGTGATTTTTTTATTCCAGAAGCATTTGAATATTAATTCCTAATTAAGAAGCACCCCCTGCTTACCACAAGCTGAAGCACAGTGGCTGTGCCGAGCGCAGCTCCCACTGTCCCTGACTGCTTAAGAGTTTACCCGTTACTAGTATCACCAATATCAATCAGGAATATCCCAGTACTCTGTGGCCGACCACCACCACAAGAAAGTGGGTTTGCTGTAAAAATGAGGGAGGGAAGAGAGCCCTATAATAATTCACTAAAACTTCCATGCTGAAAAAGAGGGAGGCTTGAAGTGAGATTGAGCGATCAGACCAAACGTCCTGCAAACTTTTCAGGAAGAAGGCTTAATTAGTGCCACTCACTACTAATCTGCCAAAATACCACATTAAAGGCAGCAGCAAAGGTCGCCTAAGGCCAAGCTAAACTGTGGTAATGCCATTAAGTAACCTCACTGCAAATAGCAGTGAAAATATTTTCTAAAAACAAATAAAGTGCATCTAACAAAGTTGTAATTGAATCCTATGTATTTTCCTTCCTCAGTTCTGCTTAGTGAACTAAAATACTGATAGAAACAATAGACAACAAAAATCTGTCTCCCTGAAACCTTCATGAATTACACACATCCAAGAGCAAATCTAAGAACCCTATCAAGATCCTGTTTGTGACATGATTCAAATATCTTTTTAAAAATCCAAATTCCCTAAATCTGCAAATCCCTTCATACCAATCAGCTATTTTTAATCTTTAGGTACATTTCCATTTTCCTAAATTACTGTATTTGAATGACACAGAACTGCACAGCAGCTACAGGGACTTAAACTTGGGCAAAATGCCCCAGCCTGCATTCACTATCTACCAGAGTTTGAAAACAGTCCAATTGTAAACTAATGAGTTCTGCAGACTCTACTTTCAAAGGCCTGTTGATGTTAATTTTGCATGTCGCTCACTAGGAATTAGGAGGCAGGCACCAGGATAGGATCCTAGACTTCTGCAAACGTCCTTTATAGCCTTCCCCTTGGCAAAGATACTCTCCCAACACAATGCCATCACACAGATGGGTACTTGTCCTGCCTTGAACCAACGTCATCTCCCAAATGCTGCTAATGGGAAAGTGGTATCTATGGGACTGATAACACCATAGCATGACACACAACAGCACGTCAGCCTTTCCTTTATCTAATTAAAAACATAGTATGTCACTGAGTGGCAGTAAAAGCATGACTGCCAAATATAAGATACATTTTTCCAGGAAGCTCCACCCACTAAATATAATCAAAAAGCCACGTCATTGCGAATTTCTAGTTTAAAAGAAAAATGAGTACTCAGTTAATGAAATTAAAAACAGAGTAGATGAATAAAATTAGAAATGAATAGCCCTTTCAGTATGAGAAGTAAAAAAAGAAGAGTTAACTCACATCAGAGCTCTCTTTTGATTTGCTTATTAAAAAAGGAGGGCAGAGAGGATTTACAACAGAAAAACTAAACCAGACTGAATTTATGGTCAATTTAGTTATTAAATTCTGTGGAAAAAATGCCAGTAGAGAATGTGATAAAGTGTCTTTTCATCGCTCAAGCTCAGCTCTAAAGAACATCAGAGTGTTGCACAGCATGGGTAACATGTTCTATTTTACAACCAAATCCTCTTCAAATTCAGTAACAGAAAAGCCCAAAACTGCCAGTGGGAAATACTGCAGGGGTACAGGAGTTGGGAGATGATGTCCAAATAAGTCACCAATGGCTGTCATAACAGCATCATCTAAACAAGATTTTTTGGGGGATGGCAAAGAGCTCTGCTTATGCATTAAAACAGTATCTAGCTTTCAGATTTTATGAGATCTCTATTATTCTCCCAGCTCCAACAAGTCTAGCCCCAGCCTCGTGCCTTTGGCCTTAATTCACTGTGCTCTGCAATGCCCAGCCAGACACTCCATGACCATCACCTTCCTGGAAAACACTGCCTTTCAGCCCCAGCCTACTTCATCTCACAAAAGGGCTCAAGATATGACCTCCAAAATGCTCTGATGATTAGTTTCATGGCTAAATATCACCAAGAAAAGAGGAGCCTCATGGTGCAAGATTAAACATTAAAAAATGAACCATGATACCAGGCAGGACTAACATTATAACAACCTGCACTTTGGCAATTTTTTTGTGCTAGCTCCCTTGTTTGGATTTGTTTCACCTTTCAGACTCTTTGGAGTGAGGACTGCTCCTTTCCTGCTTATAAACAACTCAAATATTAACCTCATTTTTTTATTGCTCAGGCTCATTCATATCACTCACAAGTGTCAAAGTCCCAAGTCATTAGCGCAGGTCATTAAAATGAAGACTAAAATAAACTTCTTCAGAGAAGCAAGATGTTCCTTTTTCCTCTCGATTTTCACCTCCTTGTTCACAGGAACTGGGCTCACAAACAGGGATTTTACCTATCTAATTAAGATTCTCTGGTCACACCAGGGTATAGAAACTGCTATCAGTCCGCTAAGTATTTATTCCTCTCCAGCGGCAATCTGGTGCTAGCCCTGTGAGATTCTAGAATGGAGAGCTGCAGCTGGTACATATGCAGCAGCACAGAGCTCAAGGAAAGCAAAGTCCAGAGAATCTGCCAGGGTCCCCAAAACCTACTGCCTGTGGTGTCATGGCCATTACATGAGACTGGGAGAAAATAGTAAGCATGAAGCTCTCTGTGGACTGGAGAACATATCTGCATGACCTTTCATGAGCATCATGTCCAGCACATGCAATGCTAATATGTGGTGCTGCGCCATCGTCTCACTTGCCTGCTCCTTGCACCTTCCATCCCTAAGAAATGCATGCTTTGCTATCAACATTAAACATTAGATTAACCATGAGGTTAAATATCTGATGTCAAGATTCAAGGCATGCTGGAATACTCAACCAAAAGTCCCCAAACCACCCTACAGCAATCACAACTTTTCAAGAAAGCTCAGCTTATCACAAACTACCAAATATGATTTCAGCCACAATTCAGAGCTTGGCAAAACACAGATTTATCGTAACTATGCCCTTGGTGAAACATAATCTTCTCCTCCTCCCCTTCAGCTTTATTTAGATAGTTTGGTTTGATGCTTTATGTTGCAACATAAAACCAAAAAAGTTGGTCATGAGACTTAATTTTTTAAAGAGGAAAAAATCTCTTGCTCTCCCAAGCCTGCCACCTTACTTCTGAGTCTCAGCTCTTCTAGCTGAAACTTAGTGTCATAAATGAAAATAACTCACATCAAAACATATGGAAACTCCAGCCTCCCACTTCTCTCATATTTAGCAAAAACCAGTTTATTTATGGGACTAATAACTTGAACTAAATTTCCATTCCCAAAACATAACAAAAAGATACCTTTCTCATTTGTGCCAGGAAACCTTCAAACTCCTTCAGGTTCAGGGTTGATCCACTATATGACGCGCAGCTGTTTGCTGCTTTCCCTAGCCAATAAATGGTGACTAATACCTGCAGAAGTTAATAAGAAATAAGTGAAGCCATCTACACAGTAACTTAGCTAAATTTACTTCTCTTCAGCATTCCTCATTTATTCTAAACTGCAGAGTGGCACAAGATTTTGTTATAAATCAGAATTGAAAGGGAAGTGTCTGTCAAAGGTTAAACATATACATCAGGTAACTATGAAAATTTGAACAGTCCTACAAAATATGTAACTTAACACATTATCTCCCTGGTATTTTCAATAAAAATAATAAAACTGTCATGTCTGCCTGGAAAATAAACAGAAAAAATGAATCTGAATAGAAAAACTAGACAAATACATTTGAACCTGTCTAGAAAACATGTCTGTTTGTAAATCCAGTAGGAAAAAAATCCCTAAACAGTACTAGTACTAGTAGTCATTAACTAAAACCGTTAAGACCAAGTGAATGAACAAAACATCTCAAATGAGTGCCTAACTAAAAACATCTCATATGTGTGCCTGTCTATTTCAAGGACAGAAAAGGGAGTCCCATTTTTAATCATCCTAATGTAATTACCAGATGATACAGGAACATTTACTTCTAGGCTTTCACTAGCTTAAGAAATGCTTAACAAAGAAGATTAATAAATAAAGATTAATCAAAATCCATGAGCACCTTATTGTTTTTATCAGACTACAGGGGAAAGAGTTAGCAGTTTCATTGAAGTACTGACTTTATGCTCCTCCATAACTCAAAAGTCCCTTCAAAACTAGTGAGGAAAAATGGCCAAGAATTGCTCTTGCAAGTGTTTATTTACTCTTTCACTCCTTTAGGTAGGAAAGAAATCTGACCTGACACCACTCGTGTTGCACGTGTTTTAGGAAAGGAGAAATTAAGATGCTTAGGAAGGCCAAATCCAACACCTCCAAAACCACTGATGTTTTCACCATGCTGAGAAAGTCCTTTTCTGCACCCACATATGCCTCCACTTAAAGCAATGTCTTTAATGGTACCTGTGCAGCAGCAATTTGGACTGGAAACTGATCATCAAAGGCAATCCAGTTCAGTGTTCTGCACTGGTTAAAAATCATAAACCATCACCTCAGAATTTAGGGCTTTTTCTCATTTAATGCTCATTATTCTGGCATACTCTGTGACATTGCAAAGTATTTAACTGCAGAACAAACAGAAAATATTTTGATGTGGAAAAGATGTGCAACCAATACTAAACAACAGTTGCCATTAACTGTATCAAAAAGTTACATAAACTGAAATACAGTATTTTATGTTTTGATGGGACAGGGCCATACAATTTATACTACATAGTGAACAAAAGAAAACAAGACTAGCAAAAATCCCAAGGGAACACTGGGAACAGACATCTCTCAGACTCTTCTTCCCTAAACCAGACATCCACATTCCTTCAGTGCTTCCTCCTCAGCAATATCAACTTGCTCTAGCATCCCTATTTTCATTTAAGTGTGATGCCTAAAATTATGCAGCACTATGGCTAAGGCCCTGCCAGGAGAGGATACAGCGTGTGTCATACAGATCCTCTGTTTGAAAACAACTGTGGTGCATAATGTAAAGTATGTATCATATATAAATAGAGTTTCTATTTTTCCTTAGTTTATAAATAGTATCAATAAATCAACACTTGTGCTGAGTGAAAGGAGGTGGTTTCACTAGAACTGATTTTTTTTGTCTTGAAACAACCTTTATCTGAGCTGTTTTCCTTCAATCAGTACTACTTGACAAATTTATCCAAAGAATGCTTACAGTATATGTACTCAAGTTAAATGAAAACACTTGCAAATACAGTATTTCTAGCAACCAGGAAACTGTCCAATTCATTTTGCCATCCAGTTCACTGATGAAGGATGTGGTATTTTTATTTATTTCTGCTAGCATTTAATAACTTTCTTCTTCCTTTCTTTATTTGGGGGGCTGGGGCCAGAAATAGTGGATAATTTCATATTTGCAAGCAATTCCAACTGGCTGCCAGCCGAGGTTGCAGGATCATATACCCAGAAAGCATATATTGCTTAGAACCACATCATGAAGGATACTTTTGAAATTTTACCTTCAAAACAATACATCTGTACAAAGATATTTAGCTAGTGCCCAGAAGAGTGCTAAAATACCTAAGCTGAACTCTTCCCCTAAAACTTTGGGTGCTGAATGCAGAAGATACTACTCTACTGATGATGGGAAAGACAGGATGAAATAATCTGGGGGACAGGTAGGGTTTTTTTGTTTGGTTTTTTATTACCCCCAGTCATGATTCCTGGCTTGCAAAGTTACTCGGTAAAGATCTTGGCATATCTGTTCAATTTGTAGGGATATGAGCCAAATATAAAATCAAATTTTTACCAGTTTACAGCTGACTAAGGACAGACAGCTTGCTACCCTTTAAGAGAATAACTAAGTCTAAAACCAGAAAATTTCAGACATTTTCTTTTCCACTTAACAATTACAGGATCCACTAGCATTGCCATTAGTTTAAATTAAGAAGAAATTGAAGTTGCATGGAAATAGTCTTCCTGAGGTAACACTAATTTACTTGGAAGAAGAAGGAAACCTGATAGCAAAGACTTGCATCCAGATTTAATGATAACTTTGTTTCATTTTAAATGCTTTGCACAGATGTACTTTATGCCTATATATTCATGAAGGGCTACAAAAGTGTTGCTTCATGGGCGAGTCAGACTGTTCCCAGTAAACGGTACACTGGACAGCACAGAAATCACATTATTTATAATTTATCTAAGAAGAGGCAAATGCTCTCCATTTTATTTCTATTGTAAGGCTGCTTTGCCATAGCAGCTTTATGTAAATTTCCACAGAACCTACTGAGCTTTGTATTCAGAAGGACTTTCCAGCAATACTCATCTGTACTCAGCTTTTACTAACATAATTCTTGCTCAGGCCAAATACAGGATTAACCAGACAAAAACTAAAAACCAAAAACCAATGAACTCCAAGTGATGTACTCACATTTTTCAGCTTCCTACTATAGTCAGTGTTCCTGGTTGCACACATAAACACACATAAAAAAAAAAGAGGAAAAGAAAATCAGAAAGTAGACACAATTTCCAAGATCCTGTGTGCAGCAGATCACGTTTTCCCTAACAAAATCCTGCAGAATGCTTTTGCTGCCTGGAAAAGCATGAAAGCTAAGAAGATGTAGATCACACATTTATTTATTCATAACATGGGAGTATTTTGTCACCATTATTTCAATCATTAAATTAGAATTCTGGAAGTACAAAAATAAAATGTGTTTATAATGGTCCCACAGTAAAGTGGAACACTGCCAAAAATATTTCCTTTAAATAGAGTTGCTGATTTCTTACAGAAAGAAGACAAAAGTTCTCAATGCTAAAACACATTCTGCAGTTATCCAACTGTCAGATTCTGCTCTGTGATAAATCATGCAATCCATACAGATTCTGGAAATGACTGAACATGCACAGGAGACATCACCAAACATTAGGCAAATATTGCAGGTGCTTCTGTGGAAACAATCATCACAAAGAACAAAGTTGATGGGTGAAGCAACAAAGATCCCATCACTTAAAATAGAACTTGCTGTGGAAAACATTTATTTTTAAACGTATACTTAAGCACTCAGATGTTGGCATCCTTCTCAATTTATTTTTTTCCTCCAGTGTTCATGAAAGGGTGGAATTTTTGTGTTAGAAACAACAAGGCACAAAGTTTGTGCAAACATGAACAACATTTCAAAATTCAGCAAAGAAAGCATTGAAAAAAGGGAGGAAATTTGTATCACATTTAGGTGCAGAAAAGTAAGTAAGACTACATCAGATTTAGCAAAGATTGTGTCCTAATTATTGTCTCCTTCTATAACAGTAAGACCACTCCAGCATGATATGTTACCTGACAAAACCAAAAATACATGCACTTAAATCTGTTAGAACAACAAAAGCCTAAATATAGGCAATGGCAAAACAAAGTATTTTTGATAACATCTTTTTACGCCAAAATTTTGTCCACTAATACCCACACACTAAGAAAAATAGAACAGTCTCATTTTTTTCTTAGCAAAACAACAGTGAAAAAGAGTCTTGTTTAACAATCAGTAAGAAATTCTTTACAGCATTAGCTCATAACTTTTATAAGCAGAATGATCAAAAAAATAGATCTAATGCATACCTCAATTAACATCTATATTAAAAAAAATGGTTAACATTTCATTATCTTAATCATGTGAAATAAGGACATGCTCATTCTTTACCACAGAACAAACAGCATTTTCACCACGTTTAAAGAATAACCCAAAAGTCTAAAAAAAGGGGGGGGAAATCACCTTCATGCTTTGGGAACTAGCTAGCAGAAAACATGGCTTCAACATATTTCTCTACAACAGTCATGCATTTGGCTTGTACACCTCAACTCAGTTACTCAGTATGAACTTGGACAGTGCTAGGAAAACATTTGGCTCACTTCCACAGCTACTTTCTCTGAAGAGTTGATGGAAGGAAAAAAATCCATGCCAGTGAGATGCTTCACATCTATCTAGCATCGTATTCAGCAGAGGGCCAGGCCAGCTCTGCCGAGTTTATGATGTCTCTTTAACTTGGTGACATGTTGGATAGCTCTCCTTGGAGCTCCATCCTAGTCCCAGCCTCTCAACCTGCCTCCATGGAGGTAACTCCATCCATCTTCAAATCCAAAAGATCAAGGTACTTAACAGAAAAACCATTTCTGTCTGGTTTCATATGGAGATTAGGGATTGCTTTGCAACTTTCTCCAGCCACTCATTGTAATGATTTTATAGGATGTCATGAAGAATCTAATTTCATTGTACTATTATCAGATTTAAAAGAAAGACGTCACATAGCCCCCTCTCACTGGTATGTACAGGCCAGAAAACCTCATATTAGAGTCAGAAACTTGGAATGGCGCAAAAAATGGGAGACTAATCCTTCAAAGGAGGGAAGTGGCCAATTTGATTTTCACAAGCTTTGAATTTTCCCAGACAATGTTTGAACACCAAAGAAACTTGCCCAGAAAAGAATTTTTAAAATTTTTTTTAAAAAATGCTGCTGAAATTTAGTAAATTGTTTCCATATACTTTTCTAAAATGGCTATGTCTGACTGGGATTTCATTAGTGATCTTTTTGACCAAATGAAACAAGGCTATTCAATCAACTCAGCAGCATTTGCCTGTCTGTAGACCAATAACTTCTTTTATAACTGTAATATTACACATGATAGACTCAAAACTTCCAAGAAAATTTTTAAATAACACCAATTACAAATTTTGTTAATTTTATGAAACTGGGGGGTGCTCTTGCTTTTGGAGGGTGGGGAACTTGTGCAATTTGTATGGTAGTAGGTGTGGGCTTCAGTGAATAAGTGTTTAAACTGTGGCGTTTCTGGTCCACAGAGATATCCTCAGCTAGATTACTGTTTCCCAGCCTATAGCTCTTGCAGGGAAATAACAGACCGTGCTCATATCTGCACCTGATAGAGTCTGAGAGACCTATAAATGTCCTATATTGCAACATCAGAACAGTTTAATTTGAAATAACAGAGCTGTGATTTTTTTCCCCAGACTACAACAGTTCATTAGTTGGACAGACAAAAAAAGAATTCCATCAATTTAGACTCAGGAAAACCCCCAAGTCCCTCAGAATCTCATTGCCTAACTAAAACAGTATTTTCACAGAATTACAGAATATGTGGAGTTGGAAGCAACCACATAGATTATTGAGTCCAACTCTTAGCCCAGCACAGGACCATCCTCAAGAGTCACACCATGTGCCTCAGAGCATTGTCCAAACATTGTCCTATTTTAAAAGAGCTGTGGTTGATCTCTGTGGGAAAAATAACAGCCCTTAGACAAAACCTGTTGAATGGAACAATCTGTTCTTCCCAGCACTGAAGGTTTCCCAAATCTCAGCTTCCTATTTGTTTTATATAAATGACAGTTCTATAGCCTTTTTGCTTATCCTTAAATATTTACCATTGCATCACATGCATCTGAGGCTGTAACATGCTAATCACAATCTCCTTTTGTACTTACTTGACAGTGACTCTGTTTGATGTGTCCTGCAGATCACCAGGATCAAAAAGCTGAGATTCTTTAAGTCCCAGCTCTTTGCAGCCTCTTAAGAACAATATGATATTATCCTGAAAAGATACAAAACAAAAAAAGCCAACACTTTTAACTCTCCTTCATTGAAAAATATCTTACCAAACAAACTTCTCCCTAACTCAGTATCTGCTCATGAACAGTCGTATCATTACCTAAATGAAGAACCAAAGATATTACCCACCACATCATTTAAGAAGTCAGTATAGATTTTGTTTAAAAAACTGATAGATGCGAAACTTTTTTCCTTTCTATTTTTTCCTGTGATATTTAACTACAACACGCTTGTTGACTTGCTTCTTTTCAAACTCAGAAGTTTAATTAAAAAGCCCTGCTAATTTGCCCACCTACTGCTGTAGGCTGCCAACACTACCTTAGCGTGTTATGGGGTAGAAAAGGCAGGATTTCTGAAGGGAGCAGGAAGAGTAGATACAAAACAGCCCACCAATATTTAAGCAAGCAGTTTGTTCAGAAAACATTTTGCATGTCAATATGAGCAAGCCAGTTAACACAACTGGTCTCTTGCCTCTCCAACCTTAACCAGTCAGAAGCCACTGAGAAGTAGGTGGCTTCTTCTGAAATAAAACCCTTACGTGACCACTGTCTGTTAGAAGAAACAACACCAATTGTGTAACACTTTTTATGAAAGATTACACTTTTCAAAGTGTGAAGATTAAAAATCAATAACTAAGAGAGACTAATCACAAACTGATACAAGCATCTTTCAAACCAAATGCAAGTGACACCACATAGGTTTGCACCCAGGGGATTAAATCTGCACGTGTGCACATACAGCTAATACATGTTTTGTACTTAGACGTAGGCATGTACACCGCTCCGCTTTTACAGACCCAGTGAGTATTTCTGACATGGATAAACCTTCAACGCCAGTGGAGAACAAGCTTTTACATATTTATGTTTCTAGATCAGCAACTGTGATGGCAGATACGTGGAGAAGTAAAGACGTAGTGTACAGCTTGATACTCTTGGAGGTCTCTCATTTCAAATCTCCAGCTAAAGTTAAGATCCTACCTGAAGAGCTACAGAGGAGCAGAAACAGAGAGTGTGGCAGAGACCTCTGTTTTTGTAAAAACTAGGAAGCAGAGGAGCCTGGGTAGTGTTTAGCTCATACCCACCCTGTGTAACAGCAGGATTCAAGACTAGGGCTCTCCCACATCTGTTTGCAGGCCTTTGTTTGGGTGGCGGGGCCATGGGGGCCATGGCTGAGGAGAGCAGCCCTGTTTATTCTGCCGGGGGGCAGCAATGAGAATGCAAATCGCTGCGCCTCTTGGCATGCCAACACTCTTGCACACAAAGCTTGCCAGCCACACCACAAAAAATACAGACTTGGAAATTCAGAGGAATCCAAATCTCCCTTTCTTCCCTGGCTGAAACTTAACAGCTCTGGAGGGGAGCCAGGGGGAAAGGAACAGCAGTGGAGAGAGCAGAGAGCCCATAGCCCATAGAGACAGCATCAGTCATGACATGAAAAGATGCTTGTAAAATTCTCCATCCGGCTTACTGTTTGTGTTACAATTTTTCCAACTGCATTGTGAATAACTCTGGTGTTTAGTCTTTGATGGAGGCCAGTTCTGGTCACTTTCAAATGCTGGGTAGTTCAATGTGTAAATCTAATAAAAATGCAAAAGCATTCAAAAAAAGTTCCAAACAATATTTAACAAAAATATACAGGACATAGAGGACACAGTAACCTAATCAGCTTAAAAAACAATCAAAGGAGGAGGAACACCAGAGATAGCTAATTGCATCCATCTTTATGCCAAAAGTTCACATCCAAGTTATGATAAGCAACATCAAAAATATCAGTTATTTGGCAGCCATGTAATGTGGAAACTCAGTTCTTCTGTTGATGAACAAATGCCCACTTGTCAAAAAACCAGTGTCACCACTCTCTTTGCCTACATGCTTTTATTTTGATGGTTATTATAGGAATAAGCTTGCCAAGTGTCCCTAACACCATCATCCAAACAATTCCTCAGGAAGTTGGTATCTTGTATGGGCACAAAGAACTACACAAGGCAGCAAGATGCAATCAGGGAGTACCGAAAGAAGTCTTACTTTTGCTAACAGTCTTATAATTTTCATTTCCCATGGTACTAAAAAATGGCAATTTGTTTAAAAAGGTTTTTTTTTAAAAAGCCAATAAGGAAGATGTTTTCAAGTGTTATATTTATTCAAGAACACCTGCCTAGACTGCCTAATTCCAAGCCAAAAATGTCTCTCATACAACTGCAAAACTAAACTTTTTCCAGTTTACTCTAGTACAGATGAAATTCACATTTGTTAGTTCCATTGAGACACTGCAGAAAAGCACTCATAATCCACTAAAAGGAGAAAGGAGTCTTAATGTTAAGACCCAGCTCCCAGCAAAGCTTTCTCTCAGGATTATTACACCTTGCACTGACTAGGTCCTGGTTTCTTCAACTCTCAGAAAATTTTTCTTACATCTTTTCAGATTTATTGTTCAGTGTCTGTTAGCTGCAACTATGCATTTTGTCTAGTCACCTAAAGACCCACTTTCTTTGTCACTGCTGAAGAAACTAAAAAAGAAAAAAATCCCAGGTTTTCAAGTAGCAATGTACATAAAACATCCTTACTTTAAATAAGTGACTGAAAAGACACTTTTGATGTGTCTATCCAGTTCCTTACAACTTGGCAGAGTTAAATAGGTCATGCAAATGCGACACACTGCAATGGCAAGGATCGCAGAGTGGCCAGCTGCCGTGCCTCAGCTAACAGGGTGGTATCTTTTACAGCAGGCTCAGAAGACACACGACCAGAATTAGGTCCCTTTGGCAGCCCCTACAAGGCACTCACACATGATTTCATCCATACATTAAATGGAGAGGACAGTGTCTTTCTCTCAGCCATTGCTTGCTGCAGTTGCAATGTTGGAGTAGAGGGAGAATTGGTGACTTGGTCAGCACATCATTTCCTACAGCCCCAGAAGGCCTGTAACTCTTATGCTGGTTTCTCTTGGTTTTACTTCACAGCACTGTACAATTAAAAATCTTCTAGCTTTTTTCCTTCATAAACCCAGAGAAAAAGCAAGCTTACTGGTTACAGTCTAAATTTATGTTTCTAAATTTATTTTCTCTGTTTTTTTAATATAGGAAATTTTTTATCCATAAATATCTATATTATAAATCTATAATCTACAGATATCTGCAGACAGCCATGCAATTTGACTTATGTTTACTTGATAAAATGAAATAAAGTCTGAATAGGCTGCCTGCAGAAGACAAACACTTCAGTGTGGTGACAGACACAGGATACAAGCACTGATAGGTTAAATTGCAAGCCTTTTCTGCTTGCCTCAGCAGAGTCCTGAACGTTCTTGTTAGATCAGCACTATAAACAATGCCATTTACTTGTCAGTATAGAAAACCAAAAATTATTACTGTAAAAGTTTTGCTATACTAAATTTCAGAAACAAAAAATTAACCAACATACAAAACTACAAACTCTCAGGCAAAGCCAGCCATGAACCAGTAAGAAGTGTCATGAACAGATAAAGGTGCAAAAAATGGAAAAGGGAAGGGAAAAATTCTGCTCTCATGACTCCATTTCAACACCATCACCTTTTCATCCTTTCTGGTATGTAATCTGACAAACTCACCTCTACAGAATCACTTTGCCAGAACAACCACCTGCAGGTAACGCAGAGCGAGCAGCTGACGGAGGGGTTACACCTTCATGAAGGTGGAGGGAGGCCGGAAAAATTAACACACTGCTCACTTGTAATCATTTTTTTGTTTGGTTTTTTTTTAACTCTGTGTTACTAATAAGAAAAAATCTTTACTACATAGCATTAAGTCGTTTTCCTCATGCACAAAATGGTGCACAAACCCCTGAACTCCGTAAAAACCCCCAGAAATTGGCAGTTGAGCAAGACAGACCCCCTGGAAAGCCACTGCAAATTCACACAGTAGCACTGCCAACACACAAGATAGTTCAAGCTAGCAAGAATCAAATATTCACAGCAGGCAAATTCTCTCCATAGGATCTGCTGATCAGATGCAATGGCAAACAGCTTGAATTTGGCCCACTTCCATTCCTTTCATCTGTCACAATAGTATACGAAACATTCTCACTGTATTCGCACTGCAAATCGGTCCTACAGCTTATCACTGTGGAGCCATCATTTGTTAGATGTGCTACTGCATGGCCTGGATGAGATATACAGATAAACCTGGGGAAAATAAAAGCAAGCCAAGCTCTATGTCTGCATGGAACACTGAATAAAATGCCAAATACATGCCAATTCTGTGAGATGGAGATATTATTAGTTGTCAGTAGCACTGCTCAGTTTTGCAGGACAGCTGCAGACAAACAGGTGGCCTTTTTCATTTTTGGAATGCTGATATTTTCCCTGCTCCAGAATAAATTGGAAGATCTCTTACAAAAAAAAAAAACCTGAACTGCTTTTCTGAGCAATTTCCAATACAGAATCTTAACAGCCTTTTGTTTGCTCTCAACATTTCTTCCTAAGTCCCCTATTTTTCCATTTTAAGTAAGTAATTACTGGTAGTAATTTATCTATGTGAAAGCAATGGACCTTGCCTGATTCACAGGCTCATTGACATACTGAAATCTTCAGTTCCAGTCCACCAGGAACAAACTTTTATGAGAAAGGCTGGGAACTTTATATATATGTGTGTATGTGCGTGTGTGTGTATACATATACACATAAT
>JAOXXN010000471.1:48130268-48169067 GCA_026770055.1 Myrmophylax atrothorax
AAACAAGTATAGGTATTGCAAAGCATAATCAGTTCATCTGCATGCACATTCAGAGGTAACTATCTGAAAAAATACTTCTCAACCTGTGATCACTACCAACTGCTTTTATTTTTTCTCTCTCACTACATCCAAAGCAGATGGCAAGGACAAAAAAAAATAGAAATGAGCAATAATGAGAATTACACACAATGCTTCTCTGATACACAACAACCTGATTAATTAGAGACACAAAACTCTACTGGAGTTACAGCCTCAATTCTTACCTTCCCCATGTCATTTCTCACTGTCTTCCCACTCAGGCACAGAAGCAGATTTCACCAGAGTTGTATAATCCCCCAAAATACGGGATTTTAATGAAAATTGAATTTCATTTGAAGTTTTGCAATATACAGCTGTACTGAACCAGCTGTGCACAAAATTTGAGCATTCACAGCCAAAGAATAGCTGAAATTTTTTGAAGTTTATTTTTAAGGTTTGAAACTGTAAAGGTACAAAAGAAATCCAGATCTAAAATTAAAATCGATTTGACATCAAACCTCTAAAACTGAATGTATGACCACCTCCTAGCAGCCTCATAACATTTCTAATTTCAGTAACTACTCACTACTAACATGACTTTACTTTCTTGCCCTGTTCTTTTGCATGGTATGTTCTCTTTTTCGTGGTATATTAAGCAAAGCTATCTTCCATTTAAAGCCAAAAACTAGTAATAGTTGCCAATACTCAGACTTCTCTCAGCAAACAGCAATCCACCGTAGGGGTCAGGACACTATGCAGCCTGAGCTTTTGGAGGCCCTCTGCATCCCCATGTCCAAGTACAACTGCTGTAGGTGGGCCTTGAAAGATGCAAGAAAGCTGCCTGTGGGGGCCGGGGGCCTGGCAGTAGCTTTTCAAATCAGACCAAATCTCTATTCCCCGAGGCCAACAGCAAAATAGTGAAACCGCCAAGGAGGACTCATTCCTGTTCAGTTCGTGACCTCTGCAAAAAAAGCAACAAATTCCACTTCTTCTTTCAAATTAAACATCTACTCTTTATTGCCAAGGAATATGTTTTAACAATCTGTGGTGGTCAAGGTTTGATAAAAATCAGAAATCTTTTTGCTGCTGTTACATGATACCTGGCATACATTTTACCCCCACTCATAGCTTTGCATTTTCATGCCAACATTACATAAAACATACTGGACTTCTTTAATGTAGAGGTTGGGGGTCTCCTTGCAAATACTTCTAAAAGAAGCTGTTCAAGTCCAAAAAACACTGCTTTTTTTAATTGGCTTTTCCTACTGAATGAAGTTCCAGTACATTCCACTTGCAAAATCTACCTTATTGTTTTTACTTCTACTAAAACAAATAAATATAAAACTTTCATATTTAGATGTATAGAATGATTTTGGTGAGGAAAAGGAAGGGGAAGAAAATATATAATTTTCAATTTTCTGCAAGTGCATTTTACAGTCAGTCAAAATATCTGTGCAAAAATATGCTCACTAAATCAGTGCCCGTTTGTAACTCTGACCATATACAATGTAACAGCTCAAATTACTGAATACCCAAGAGTTAATCCATGTATCTGTTGTTTCTTTCCCAGATTTAAAAACATACATTTGGTGTCTAGATGGCATGGCCATAAGTGTCAGTCATCTTGAATATCTCCAGCTTTGGTGGGAGTTTTTATGGTAAATAATCAAGGCAAAATGAGCTACCCAGTGGTCTGGTAGTGATTTCTTTTCCAACCCTTTTCAATCCTCAGTAAAGCATTCCCTAGACAGAACTCAAGAATTAGCACAGCTATTCATGAAACTGTGGTAGCTGCAAACCTAGATGCACTGTGCAGAATAGCCAACTTAAATCACTACTGTTCATTAAGCCTATAGAGGTCATGAATGTGCCTTTGAAGGGCCATTTGGAAAGCAGGATTCATGGATTACATCTGGATGCCAGAGTAATTTGCAGTTGTGAAGACTGAGCTTTCAGGAGGAATAAGAAGTAGTACAATAATACACCATATTTAAGAAGCAAAATTTCTTCAGATTAATGGACATAAAATCAATGATTAAAACACAAGAGAAAGAAAAGAACACTTCTTTTAATATGGTGTATTCCTATTGTAAGGCTTTTTCCTACCTCATTCACAGTGCCTTGGTTCTGGTTCCTCTGGACAGCAGAACAGAGGACAGAAAGGATCTCCTCTCCTACAGCACAGATATTCCTGTTATTTGGTTTTCTTCAACACATTAGAGGTGTACTTGAGGCATACTACTGCAACATTCTCTCTCCCCTTGGAATGTACAAAGCAACAAGGGTAGAAAGATGAAGACATGCATCACACCAGGTCTTTAGGATCAGGAACTAAGCAGTGGAGATGGCAGAAATAGCTTGTCTCGTTTGTTAGTGAAGGGAGCAGAAAGGGGAAACAAATCAGCTATCACTGATAATTTATTCTTAAAACTTCAATTTATACCCTACCCTCTGTCCTTGCCAGATTTGAGATAAGCCCTTGTTTATTAGAGGAAAATAGCAAATTGTGTTTATAATTCAGCTTACCTGGGTATAATGAGTGGCTCCTGCTCAGAACAGTCACAAATAAGGCCAGCAGAGATGTTCATGCACTATCAAACAACAAGCTTCCAACTCCTTACCTGCTATTTCTCAAAACTTTTACAATTTAAAGCCACATTAAAAATTTAGCTGATGGAATTTATAAAGGAAAATAGTAAATTTAAAGGAAATATGATTTTTTTCCTCTCCTCAACAGAAGGATGGGACTCAGAGTTGATCAGAGAGAGGGGTATCTAGACAGCAGAACCAGTACAGTACAGCAAGTTTATTAGTCCAAGTTTCAAAAGCCATGAAAGCAGCTGTACTGGCTCCAGCACCCATAAGAAGCTCTCAGCAAATTAGCTGATTTAAAGCACTGCAGAGCTCCAGTCCCTAGCATGCTCATGCCTCCAAATCTCTCCTGCAGGCACAGATTTCTGGAGAACGCAAATGTTACACATGGCTACCCAAAATCAGCTCAAGGCCAGCAAGACTTACTGGCTTTGGCAAGCACCTCTACACTGCCCTTCCTAGTGAGAGGGGAATACATAGCACAGTACTGCCTTGCTTGAATGCACAGTCCCAGCTGATGCTCAGCACTGCGCTGAAGCGAATCAGTCCTTAAATCTGGAGACCCTACTGAGAGCTACCTGTGGTTTACAAGGTCAACAGATGTAGCCCCATCCAAATACAAGAACTGTACAAGCTTTGCAACCACCTTAGGTGGTGGAGGAACACTGCCTAAACTGCAGCACACCCATCCAGGAGGCACCAGGTCACACACACCTGTTCATGTAAATGCCAACCATCCCAGAGCTGCACAGGAGCCCCAGTGTGCGCCATGCTCTGCATGTGACTGCAGAGAGCCTGGAGAGTCAGCTAGCACCTGAGCAGCACCCATTTGCTGGGGCTTTTTGGCTACCTGGAAATCCCCAAATGTGCTGTACTGCACAGCTAAGCTGATCTCATGCCTTTGGGCCGCTTGCCTCCAAATGGGAAAGGCACTGGCGTCAAGTTGCTCTCCCGCAAGAGCTGTTCTGTGGCTGTCCCGAGCCAGGGTGATAGATGCTGCTGCCAAACCCAAGCAGGCTGTTCATTGAGCTGCCCACACCCACAACACAGAGGTTATCCAGGGTTCTCCATTCTCTGGCATATCCCAAACTCCACCTTCCATTATCCTGAATAGAGTAGTTGACTGGTTTTCCTCTTATTTACTTCCCATCTGCTTCCTAACCTCAGTCTGGCATTTTTATTTCTCCAACTTGTAAAGTTATAAACTACAGGAATATTTGTACACTGCTATAAGAAGAGAATAAATTATATCGAAAGCTGTGATGAAGAGTATTAACCACGATCTTTGAAGTTCTTGGTGTGTAATTTGCTTATGTAATAGTTTGTATTGAGGTTTAAGTGTTGCATTTCAAATATCACTCATCAGATTTCAGCCAAACAAAACAGAATAAGCAAGGTGAACTACTCTTGGGATGATAAACTGTCTGCAAGAATCTTTGATGCAAGTATGAGAACATCAAGAACTCTCAGTTCTTCAAAAAATATGTAAAAGTCTGCAATTCAAGGAGTTTCAGTTCTCCAGGATCATACTTTAGAAAGTAAATTTTAGTCAGGATTGGGTGGCTCAAGAGATTGGGTAATAGTATTTAAAAAAGCAAGTGATTAATCTCTGATCAACCAGAGGGTAAGGACTAAAGAGCATTTAAGGTCTCAAGCACCCCTGGGAACTAGCCAACTTACTCTAATACTGTGGATGCTGACTCTAGGCAGCTTCTGAATTTTCTCACGCACAGTCCTCATGGTTATGAGTAGCCTCCTCTAAATTCCACTAGGAGATTCCATTGCTCTCCCCAAAACTGTGCATTACAGTTATGCCTATGAAGAGCCAATGGCAGGTTTGCTAATAACACTGTGCTGAAAAACACCTTGTTTCTCTGTCCTTTCTTTACTGTGTCTGTGTGTTGTTTCTTAATTACAAACTCCTGAAGGCAGAGATTTGAGATGCCAAATAGCATGTAGCATAAAAAGGATGAGGAGACTCATAACAGTAAGTTGATACTTTGCAGGGAAACATATTTTGATCACTGCTGATTGTATCATGCAAACATCTGAGATGCTCAAAAATGGAGGCCAGGCATCTCTGAAGATACAGCTCTTAAACTCCCTCCAAACTAATCATAATATTGAACTGAATTTTGCTCCTTGGGTCATTTCAGACAGAATGAAAGAACAAGAAAAACAGGTGTGATGTTGCTGAAGATAAAGTATCACTCATTCTAAAATAATTCGGCTAATATATTGCTTACTCAAATTTTTGTTGGACTGCAACACTTCTCCAAGAGGATGTAATTATCTTTCTTCTTCTTTGTCTAAAATTCTATTCCACTGACATATCAGATTCTACCCAGTGACTACTCAGCAGTGTAAAAATAAAATACAGGCATGCACACTAAGGAGCAAGATCAATCTAGCCTGACTGCTTTTCAAAAAAAACCCAACAAAAATGCCCCCAGTCTCCTATGACAAACTTTATGTCATGTTTCTTTTTTACATGTCTGTCACTAAACACAGATTTTAGTTACAGATTTTATGTGTTCTTTTGGCCAGCAACATTTATTTATGTACTCACTTTGCTTTGCCTCTTAATAGGCTTTTGTAAAAGCTCTGACAGAGGTCTCTGGGAACCATTATGTTTTATTTACCAGTTTGCAACTAGTTTTGCAACTGATTGGTGCAATTCCTGAATTTGTTCATAACTTTTTTCTGAAATATCAGAATATACACCGTTTCCAATACATAGTATCGAGCCTGCAGTAGTAGTTATTAATTTTTTTTTAATCTTTGTATTTTCTTTGAAAATAAACACATTCAGCAGGGCAGAACAGTGTGTCTGTGTCTGATGCATGTGGCACTCTCAGGACATTTCAAGTTATCCTTTTCATGCAGTTGCTAGTTTAAGAAGAAACTACTGCCTGACCTCTTTAGGGAGAACCAGGAGAAACTTAATGAAGGAAAACAACTGAGAATTGTGCAAAAAGAAAGTTTTTTTCCTGCTTCTGTGTATGACAAGTGAAAGTTGTATAAAGTATTTTCTAGATCACAAATTGAGAGACTTTATTAGCTGGTGCTACTGACCTGTGCAGACACTTTTCTGGCACAGTTTTCACTACTTGTTTACAGTATCATCTCAGTTATCCAGAACTTCTTGTTATCCCCATAAGGTTCAAATTCCTGACATGTATTAATTACACCGAAAATTGCCCTGGATTACTTGAAACCTCAAATAACTGAACCTATTCATTCTCTCCTTTAAATAACAGAGGTCATACTGTATAGTGGTGCTAATACTTTGTGGCTGATCCCTCTAACTCCAGAAATTAATACATAAACGTCACACTTCTTATCTAGCAGGTCTGTCAGCTTTGGTATGAAAATCAGACTTGAGAGGCAGAGGACATTTACAGTGTGGTCCTACTCACTGCTGTGGGCTGCAGAACAGGAGGAGATAGGAAGGACAGGAAGGTTAAAACCAAAAAACCTCCAACCAGCAGTCCTGATCCATGCACTGCTGGCCAAGGAAACAGAGCTGCTTCACAGTTCAGTTCTCCTTAGTTGCCAAAATGACCTTGAATCCCTTCTGTAGTCAGCCAAAGATTAGGTACTGCCTGCATGGTAAGTCTATGTCCCCCTGACACTTCAGCCTTTACAGTTGTGGTTACTGTGCTCCACCTTCTTGCGCCCATCACCAGGCAACCAGGCCTGCAGCTTCTCCTTGAAGGCACTCACCAAGCAGCTTCAGAGGAACCTCTACAACTGCACTATACTGGGGCTTGGATGCAAAGATGAGGATGCAAAGACCTTCTGGCAACTCATTTATTTAGCCAACAGTAGGCATTAAGTCTAAAACCCTAATGCTGTTGCTAGGCAGGAGTGGTAAAGTTAAGATTGGTTTTGGAAAAAGCAGCAAGCTTCCTTCCAACCAAACTAGAAATGGTATTCAAAGGACAACAGCAACAAGGCAGCTTTCGTTAAGAGAAAGTATGAGAACTATCCAGAACGCTTGGTAACACCCGTAGGATTTGTTGGCTGTGCAGCCAAGTTACACAGCACCCACCAACCCAACAGTTATAAAAGGCAAGAAGCAAGAGCACCAGCATCCAGTTTAAGGCTTGAAATTTGTTGCCTCACAACAGGTGCAAAGATGAGAGTCACGATCTGGCACTCAGTCCAAAGTGCCTCCCAACACGTTGATACAACTTCGCAACACATTAAGACAAGTAACAGCTCTAGCAGTAAAAAGAGACCAAATAATACCAACATGATGAGTAAAAACGAAAAGAAAGGGGAAAAAGGGAAAGCATCATGTTTACCATTGGCCTTATGGGGAAACACAAGCTTGATTCTAAATTGTGCACGAGAACTAGTACAATTCAAAGAGAAAAGCCAAGGTCACAAAGTAGCATACAGAATGGACTGAAAAAAGCTGAGTGGAACTCAGTACACACTTGGATGCATGCACACATTTAGCAAGTTCAACACTCTCCCCGTATTGAAAAGGCTGAAAAGAAAACTCTCTTTCACACATAACACAGTAATAAATCAGTGTGCACCATTGCCCCAAAGAAAAACAGACATTTGCTGTCCAAGTAACAGTGCTTCCCATATGAAGATGAGGCAGAAACAAAAAAAAACAAAACAAAACATGGCAACAGTGAGGACTTTAACAGAAGGAGACCACTTCAAAGAGTTGAGGATCGCTTCTGTGTTGCAATATTAATTTTCTAGACCATTAGTTATATTGTCTGTCCATAAATGAATATATAATTCTCCGACTAAGCTGTAGGACAGATTTCCACATGGTATCACACAGCTTTTCAGTTTCAAAAGGTTAATAGTTAATGTTTTTGGTGTCCCTCAGCTAGATAGTTCAGCCTACCACTATATTTTCCACAAGCAGTTAACTAAGCTGTTTCCTCTGCAGCATTAATTTTAACAGGTTTACAATAGTATCGTTAGACCTCTGGACATTTTAGAGGAAGCGCATTACAATTGTAAAGTACCACACCAAGCAGGAAGCAAGTGGCTTTAATCCAGGAGCACTGAGGAATGCAGAAGACAAGGAGAATTCAGTGGCAGATATTTCAGCCTCTGTGAACTCTTGACCACAGCACCAGACTACAGAATTTTACTGGGCTCTTCAACCAAAGAAATCACTGTGCATGGATCTTTAAGGCACCAGTTTACCTTTTTGATCATTTGCTTTAAATCAGGGAAACAACTGCAGTGTGATCTTTGGAGCAAGACATGTTCCGTCATCTGCATTCAGCACGTAAGCTCCTGCTAGTGACATGCACCATCATCTGACAGAAATCCACTCAGAGTGCCCGGAAAGGTTTTCAGCATAGAAACCGTATGAACAGTTGCTAGCAGACATTAACTGCAATGGACTTCACCAAATTGATTTGCGGCCAGGGAGGGGATTAGAGACAGCATTCTTCTGCTACCATCTTCAGCCCCAAGGACCAGGGTGGCAACCGATTGTTGCTTGCTTGCTTTTCACAAGAGAAGGTAAAGGAAGTTTGAGCTACTCTACACTATTTTGAGGTGGCAGATCTATCGGTCTGACCACGCTGCAAAAACTCTTCCTGCTTGCCTCCCAGGGACTGGTCAGGTTAAGAGGTATTGGGAAGGCACCCTCTCTTTTCGCACTTCCAGTGCTGCTGTTACCCGGTTATCAAAATTCTCGAGATAATATCACATGGATCTAGCTCTTCCCTGCAGCAGAGGCTTCATGTCACTGAAAAAGACACTTAGGGATCAGAGACAGTATTTATAGTGCAGACCTACAGACTCCAACCTGTGAGAGGCTTTCCAGAATTAGGGTGTGAGAGTACAACTAAGTATAGTTTTAAATACAGACAACCTTTAAAGCAAGGATTTAAGGTTTGAGACTTTCACAGGTTCGTGTGTCCTTTCCTTTTGGCCAATATCTTAAGGAGCACATCCAAGTTTAAACTCTGTAGCTGCAGTTTCAGAACTCTTTACACTGATCGAATGACACCTCCTTCCTCAACTTGGTGAGCCTCTTCCTTCCTTCCTGCCTGCAGTCCTGCTCACGCTGTAAGATGAAGGGTATTTTTCAGTCAGATCAGCTGCCCACTCCAGGCTAATAACTATATGAATGCTGGTTCTGTCATGGCTGAAGGTGTAGAAAAGCCAAATTTAGAGCTGCTGAAAGCAACCATAACCTTAGGTCTAGTTTTTCTTGTTAAGGACAAAAGCTGATACTTATTTAGCCTCAAGGGACAAATACTCATAGCTGTGCTTATTTTATGTGCCTTGGCCTTAAAAGATGCAGTACACTAGCTAAGTGCTTCTTTTTATATCCTCTTTGACAAATTAATCAATTTTGCAACAGAAGACATCAAAAAATTCCAACTGCCTGGATACAACTGCAACAGTGCCACATCCATCACAGGAGATGGGTGACACATTCGCAGACTCAGGGCATCCAACACATTCACTGAAAACTCCTGAAGATGCTCCAGAGAACGTGGTATTGGCCCAGCTATTAAGAGGAGTCATAAGCTTCAACAGCAGGATTTGTTCTGAAGAGTATAAATCATTGCTCAGAATGCCTTTTGTTTCTAAGACAACAGCTCAAGGAAGGCATTGGATCCTTGACTTCATTTAGTGCAGACTTAAGATACATGGTAAAAGGCATTTTTTTTGTTAAACTATCATTTTTTGATACTTACAGCTGCTTAGAGATTATTCTTCAAAAGCTTGCCATTTCTGAAATACTCATTCAACCAGAGTCGTTAAATCAATGTAATGTAGGTCATGGCTGAACTTGTAGAAGGACTCTTTAGCATCTGAAAGCAAATCTAACAATTAATCCAGTGGGCAACCTACATTTTTCAGGGGTATAAAATGAGCTCCAGCTGACCTCCCCAACCCAAGGAAAGACTCTGTCATTTATAGTAAAGGTTAATGCTATGATAAGGGCAAGTTCACATTTCAGCTGCCTAGCATTACAGCTTTAGCAGCACCAATGTTTTTCTTTTTGCCATTTTCAAATGTTATCCCTGGAATCCTTCACTTTATTAAACTTCCTATGTCAAAAAAAAAAAAAAGAAATAAAAGAAGTAAATAATCATTACACTATGCCTTTATTTACATCATTTTATAAATAACATCTTTGTGAAGTCACTTGACAGCCTCAAAATACGTAGACTCTTTGTTTTTCATCAAGCACTTTTTCCTAAAGCATGCTAAGGCTGGGCAAGGAAAGGGTGTCTCGGTAAAACAAACAGAATTTTTTTAAAAAGAGAGCCTCTACAGTGATCATCCTATCTTGGTCTTAACGCAGAAAAGGTTCCCCTTATTTCTCTATCTGCATATTAACATTTTAAATTATTCAATATTTATAAAGCTAATTATAAACCTTCTGATTAAATTCATGGTTGTTGGGAGAGCAGTCTAAAACCAGACTGTGAATGACACAGGAATGCCTGTGATATTTTTGTAACTGTTATTTATTATTTGTACTAACATACTGTCTAGGAGTCCTGGCTACAGAGCAGGACTCATGGGGTGAGGTGTTAGACAAAAACAGACTAGCAGATGATCCTTGCCACAAAGAGCTTACACATATTATTAGCATTTGGCCAAACCAAGTCCTGACATTCTCAGCAGGCTCAGGGCACAGCTTAAGCTGACTGAGAAACTGCTGCACCTTTGAATCCTAACCAGTCTAGTTTGGGAATGGGTCTCAACAACATGGTGAAGTTTGCATACGTCCACAGCAGCTATGGATCACAGCCATCCTTCACGTGTGTCCTGCAAACCTTGACCCATTTTGGCTGATGCCATCCTCACCCAATAAGCAAACTGTTCAGGGCACTGTGAGTGCTAAATGAGAGACTTCAGCTTATAACAAGGGACAAATTCCTGGACACTGGCAGAAAGGCCCAGTATTCTTAGCATGACAAGGAGTGGTCCCAGTCAACAAATAGCTTAGCTTAGCGAGTGCACTGTTAAGCACTCCAGCTAAGGAACCATCCAGAAGAAGGGACTTTAGGGCCAGCAGAAAGGTTGGTCTTCCAAAGTCTTGGATGAGTTCTGGCTGAGGCCAGTGGTGCAGGAAGCACACAAAAACCTGTGAAGGATCAATAACGGGCAATTCGGAAGCAAACAAGGAGCCTTCACTTCAAGTTTCACCTCCAGGCATCATAAATGCAACACTTCAGCTGGTAGCTGCTGACAGTAGGGGCTGCTCATGGATGTCAGGGACAGCAGCTCATGATTCACTTGGGGTGATGAACATGAAGGCAACTAGGATCTGGCTGGACTCACTTCTCTGAGGGTGTGCATTACAGCTAAATGCAACTCAGACCATCCAAAGCAAAGAAATAAGGTGTTTTGTTTGTCTTTCCATAGTTCATGTCTTTTATTACTTTCCTATTGTTTCAGTATCTCCTACATCCATGTATCAGATTAAAGTACAAACTTGGAAGCCTGGACAACACAGGCTGAACCCAATTGCAGTAGGGGAGTATGTCTTTAGTAAGTTTGCTGTCAGAGAAATGATTCGTTTCCAGCATTAAATGTATGAGAGCTTCAGAGCCAAACCCAAAACACCAGAATAAACACATCCATTTCAATCAATAAAATACTAAATGAGACACCAGCATAGTGTTTTGCATTTGACTCACTAGTTTATCTCTAAATGGGAAGGGAGCAATGCTTTCTGGATGGCATTTTATGTCTAATTGGAAGCAATAAAAACTTTCAATCCAGTTTTTATTGGTTTGCATTTCATTTTTCCCCCCCAGTGCTATTTCCTCTATGCTTCCTGCCAAATTTGAACTGATGGCTGTTTTCCTCTTCTGTGATGAATTAACTTCAGCATCACTGCAGATTGTTCCACACAGACTCTGTTTACAAACAGCATGGTTAAGAAACACCTGTTAGTTTACTTTTGTATTCTTTATGTAACTTAGAAATGTTTATGAGTACATAACATATTGCTAAATTCATTAAAGAGAAATTTTATAATTTTTGTCAGCTCAGATGATACCAAAACAAATAGACAGGAAAATCTAAATGACAAATTAATTTGAAGGCAGAGTCTAGAAAGCTTGGGGAGTATAAAAGCCATCCATCACAAGCATAAAAAGACATAATGATGCAAACCATTTAATTTTTTAAGGATACTATTGCTTTAGGGAAGAGATGCAACATATATTACAGTATGAGATGAGCCAAGGCACACAGGGCTGCCCCAAACCACTGGCCAGACCCTAGATACTGATTTAGTCAAATATTCAGGTTTCAGAACCGAAGGCAGACACAGTACCATTTAGCACGGAAGATTCCCAGAGACCATGGCAGAATGGTTTGCAAAGCATTTTGCTACGCTGTTGACACTTTGCTTTCTATCAACATTCACAAAAATGTTTTTGGGATGCGAGTGCCAAGAACTTATTGTTTTTAGATAGTTAGGAAATTTTGCTTCTGTTTACTTCACGAGTACCACAACTTACACAGCAAGACTTTTTTATGAATACAATTGTGCTGGGAAATGAATGCATTCAGCAGTGAGTAGCAGTATAAAACAAGGAAACAGAAATTATCATGTATTATGAATCTATATATTACAATAGGAGGAGGCTCTTTGCAGAAAGTGCTAGAATTAAAGGGAGAATGATAAATTTAAAAGAAAAAATGGGAAGATATTCTTTTAAGGAAAAAAAATAGTAACAAGAAGTATGAATGGAAAGAGTGATAAAAATAATGCATATTAGTTAAAGTTCTGTGTATTTCTCCATTTTCCCTAATTATTTTAACTGTGTGAAACACATATATTTGGATCTTGGAATTTTATTTTGAGGTTCATATCTGCATGAAAAAACAAGATCTCATTTGCTGAATGTAATTAGTAGCACGAACTCCTGGAAGCAAATAGAATGATGAAATTTCTTTGAGGTAACATGACACAAAAAAATCCAAACCTGTAACCTGGGCAATATTAGAGCATAAGAGCAAACTACTAACACCAGCAGGCAGGTTGCTGTTCTTAATAAGGTTAATAACAAGTTCCCAGAGAACACTTTGCCAAGAGAAACTTCCTAGGAAAATAATCAGACAAAAAAACCAACCTTGTTTTCAAAGGACCAAGCTTTCTTAAACAGCACGTTACAGTTTTGTTCATCTGGGTGCAATAACCATGCAATCAGGTGACTTTTGCAGAGCTATTTTTTCCAGTGCTAAATCATACAGATGTCACAAAGTTGAGGACCATACACAAACTGAAAAGTGGATTCCAGAGTAAACAGTTTTTTTATGCATCAGTGTTGAAATGCAAGCCAAGATCCAAGCTAAAGTTCATGTCTCCATCTTTGTCTTGACTACTTCCTACTATTATATGTGAGAATCTTTCACACAGCCTCTGAAGTAAGTGTCTGAGCTCCTGTGGGGATTGTTCAAGGAACTGAAGTAATGCTATAAACTCCCCTAAACCCTGTCAAACAAAAGATAAGGCAGAAACCTTTTCTTTTCTCACAGAGTGACATTATTCAGGGACAGGAAGCAAAAACTGGAATATTTTTTTAAGGGAAGAAGATAGTAAACATAGAGTGGTTAGCATTGTAGAGCAAAGCTTATCTATGGTGATGCTGTTAATGTTTTATTTTCATAGAAGAAATAATAAGGAATAGCTGTACAAAACTGCAGTTAGTGGAAACCTTAAAAATTAGTTGTGCTGACAATGAACATCATATGAAATCAAAGAAACCAACAGCAATTCACTGAAAAAATTGCTGGTTTTGTAAAAACCACTTAATTATATTCATTGTAGTCTAATAATCCACCTTTGTAAGTCTTCTGCAGCTTCAGATGGTCTTTTATAATTAATAGCTCAGTCAAAATGCTTTTCCAGCCTTCTACAATTAAGTACATGAAATTATGCTGTTGGAAAGCTGACAGTCTTAAAACAAAGATGCTCAGTATCAATTTCTCACAGGGGAAAATTTCTTCTGGCAAAAAGGCTTTCAGTAAAGCCTGTTACTCCTATCTAGGCCTAATAAGTTTTTTGGGTGTTTTGTGAATTTGCATTTTGGTGGGAGCATTAGCTGAATTCTGAACAGTAATGAGAAAACATTTTGCCAAATTTAATACTCTAATTCTGAATACCAAACCATGGGTCCTACATTTTCTTTCATTAAAGCAATGTATCATTTGTGCTGTGATAACAGAAGCAGTTGGCACTTCTGGAGATCAAAGCAAATTACAAACAGCCTGCCAAGCTGAACATATGTAATTTCATATGTAATGCTGCATACAATCCACATCCTGACTCAGATTAGCAACTAGACAAAGATCATCTTTGTGTATTTATATAGCCTGTGTGCTTTGCATAGTGGTGTGCAGATCCTTGAGTTCCTACTTTAACACTACAACACTACAACCAATAAATCCTACTTACATGGTGTTCTGGTATACAAGATCTGCAAATAAACTATTTCCTCTTAAACCACATGAGGAAGTCATTGGTGAGAATTTCAGAGTAACTGCAGATTCATCTCATTTTAAATGCCAGGAAAAGTTTGAAGAATTCAGTCTGTCAACACTAGACCAATTATACATAATACTTCAGAGCAGTGTTGTGAGAAGTCACTCCAACATGAAATACAGGAAAAATTTTTACACCTGATCATAATCCCAGATGAACACCTCAGCATTCCCTGATATGGGCTTCAAGTTCACTATTACTTTCCTTCAATAAAGGATACTTCTAAATTTTTCCTTACAATAGCAAAGGAGAAAAATAGACCACCATCTGGAGACTTAAACTCAAGTAGCCATTTTGTAGAGCTACATAATATATGACTGTTTGTGTCTCTGGAGATTAATGATGAAACAAAAGGAACTCTGAGTACTTCACAATTACTCCTAAGTTTTAGCTCCAACTCTAAAAAAGAAAATATATTGTCTCTACTAGAGAACTTATTTTATCAGCTACCAGGAAAAATTGAATTCTGTTAACAATAATTAGATTACACTTTTTAGGCAGAAGCAGTATCTAGGAGTCCAAAAGTATGTATCTTATGCTATGCAGAAGATACTGAAACCTTTCACAGCATTTCCACTTGTACTGGAGGAAATCACACTCACTGTGGTGAAATAACTGGAAAGAAGGAACCATTTACTATGTCAGGCCAACCAAAACTAAGATAATAAAGAAAAATTGTCAATAAAAAAAGGAATGTCTCTCATATATGGTCAGCTTCCTAGGAGGTATAACTGCTTCTGGACTATAGTGTCAATATTTTAATTTTTTTTCAGACACACAGACATGGTATGTGTGAGTGAACAGAAAAGATACACCCTGTGCTCAAACACACTCCTGATGTCTGTACTTTAAACTAATACACCATAACTAAGCATAACAGACTAGAACACTTGTTCATTTAAATTCACATGCAATTCTTAAAACAGCCACTTACTCACTACTCTGACTAAAAATGGCAACAAAAGTCAGCAGGTATGGAACCAGACACTTTGGAAAGCCGGGGAAATTTTCATCGCTTGTTTTGTTTGGACCAATTTATTCACAGAACAGTAGATTAAAATGTCCATTAGTAATGTTCAAGAACTCAGAAGCAGTGAACTTTTATTAATAGCCTAAGTATTTATTAGGAAAAATATTTAGAAAAGTAATTTCTAAAGGTAATCAGAGGACAGAAGTACAGAGATAATAAAGTCACTTTACAACACAACAAAGATCTCCTATATCACTAATAGCACGAAAACTGCTTTTTAAAATAATGCTTTGAAGATATACATCATGCAATTTATCTCAAGGAATGATAAAAATACACACACATAATGACTTTTTGCTTTGTCCCTCCTACTACAACCACCTTACCTTTGGGATTTTACATATGAATAAGGAATTCAGTGTAATTCAATCTCATCTTAAAACAGTCATAACAAAAATTGAGTCTTTCCTGAAAGGGAGCCAAGGAAAAGAAAACTGCACTACTGGTACTTTTTGCAGCTGTTTATATCAAATATTCCTTTCAAAGAGCACTACAGAGGAATAAAACTAGATGGGTTTTAGAGGCAAAAGAAAGGCACACAAGGAAACTTCAGTGAAAGGGTGGTGAAGATCAAATATTAGATCCTAAACCCAGGCAGTATTCATGCAGAAACGTGTCTGTCAATCTACAAGAACCGATATAAAATGAAATGTATCATGGTCTCTAATACACTGAAACTTTTTAATGCAGTTTATATAAGGGAATGTTAACTTCAGCTGTCAGTAAGTAATACGTTCTGAGTCTTGCTCAACTAAGTTACAATGTGAGCAGAAGAGAACAGAAAGGAACCACATATATATGATTAGTCTAAATCAAGGATGGCCACCTTCCACATGTTCAAGGACCCTCTTATTCCCAGTTACAACTGAAGATAAAATCAAAAAAGACATATTTCTATGTGGCTAATCCGGTTAGACCAAATACCCACTCATACTCCCACCTTCTGCCCCAACAGCAAGCACAGGACTGTGCCATCACTTGAGGTGACCTCCTGAGCACCCTGTGCTCCAGACAGCCCATGAGCTGTCAGCACATCCTCTGTGGTCTTCTTTCCTTATAACAGATAATGACCAACATTTTCTCTGCTCTTAAAGGCAACATGAGACAGTTCCCTGGATAGTCCTGCAATGAATGTTATCTGCAGACTGTGGTATTCTGGGGAAAGGGAAAATGAGACAAAATACACAAGGATGGTTTTCTTCCTTTCCAAAAAACTTTCTTTTTGTGGTGATGGCTTCTAATGCATGCATTCCAGTTTTTCTAAAGCTAGCACCACAACCAGAAGATAACATATAACTAAGAAGATTTTCTTCCTTTAAAAATATATCCTGCCTCTTGAATACAGCCCACTTCTGGGGAAAAAAAAAAAGACTGAAAGGTGACTACATAGAGCATTTGGATTTCAGAGGGACTGTCTGAGTTTACAAGGTTAGAAGAGTTCAAATTAAAAAACCAATTGCTATCTGAATCACACAGTCATAAAGTTGAGGTGCAAAATGCAGCACTGCAATATTTTCCTCCATTTGATATACTCACCAAACCTGCAATGGGGGTCGGTAGTCTATTGATCTTTTTTACCAATCCGGGCTTTATTGCATTCAGCAACCTGTTATGAGAAAGGAGTATTTATGAGTGGCAAGTCACAAAATTTCAAATTATCAAACACTTTCCCCAGAACATAAAGATTTCAGTATGGCTGGAAAGGAGGAGTCTCCTCTTTTTCCTCTTCTGAAACACTCATGGGCACCCAAATTCCACCACTGAAATGAAGAAAAACTAGAATAAAAAATATCCACAGCACAGTAACTCAACAGTATTTACTTTATATTCTAAATGGATCTAGGTCACATCAGTGAATTTCGTCACATCAGATTCTGGGTGAATTTTGCCACACCAGCCTCTCTTCATTGCCTACAGGCAGGTCATGCATGGAAGGGCCTGAGAGCAGAAACCCAGAAGGCATCCCAGGTCTGGCAGTTTCTGCACTGCAGGGAATTGAGAAAGGATGTACACTTTATGGGTGGCCTGCCTATTTTTCTGAATCTTTACTTGAAATTCAATGCCATCCTTGCTTATGTAGAATGGAGGTCCCCATAAATGACAGATGTTAGAAGACAAAGGGAGTCCAAAAAAAACCCACCTCAACATGGAAACACAATTAGGCCAGTGATACCACAGTTGAACACTGTTCAGTGTCCAAAGATTAGCAACCTCTCAAAATCGAGTTCCTCACCACCCATGAACACACATGTGCTGACATGGCTCAATGTTAGAATACGCAAAAAAATGACCAAGTCTCTAAAAGTGGAGAATTTTAATTATAAAATTCTGTTGCAACAAACACTGTGTCTTCACTACCCTTCCCCCAAGGGAAAATCCTTATGCCTTTTATCCAAAGAAAAATTCAACCCGTTCCATCCACTGGGAAGAAAATCATCAGGTCAAAACACTGACTTCAAGATCTCCGAAGAGAAACAAAAATGTCTACTTAAAAACTCTCTAAAAATGAGGAGATCTTGCTAAGAAGTTTATCCTAACTGAAAGAATTTTCCTTTCAACTAAAAGCTGACAGTCTGCGATTGTTTCCAACTCCCTACTTCTGAGCTAGTCTAACACGAGGTGTGCCACTCCTCAAAGCTCCACCAAGAGCCATCTTTCCATAGTGGCATGTTATTGGCCATTTGACTCCATAGGGCTGTGGCAGTTTGCAAGCTCATGAGGGAGTTCATTCCTCCCAGGGTGGACATCTGGCTTTGAAATCATTGTTTTTCCTCAACTCTTGCTTTTTCTGTCTCCCTGAAACAACATATAGGCGAGGTGTCTGCGATCACTTGGACAGAACAGGGGAGCAGAGTGGGAGATGTTATTCTCAGTGTTCTCTATGATCATAGTTGTACACCTGTTCTAAATTGTTCTTGTGTTATTACAGTCTTGAAGTCTACACATCTCCGACACCATCATATATCAGGAGCGGCAACAAACCCAATGTGAATGACATTTTTGGGAGTTGGAGGTACTTTTTTTGATCTTCTTCAAATCACAAACCCTCTTACCCAATCCCATACAAATTCCTGTACTATTCCTGCCTTCTGCTTAAGGTACAATCTAACACTGATGTCCTAAGAACAAACAAATGAATATACTTGTATAGACAAACAATTCACTTTTTTCTCCCTAAATGCAGAGAATGGCTAGAAAACAATTGCCATAGAAAATAACCATTATTTTATTTCACTGATGGAAAAAAAAATTACTTGTTTTTTCCTTAAAGACACTGTTATTTTTTAGCCTCACACAGCAGCAACCTTATAAAACTATTATTTGCCATTTAGCTGCTACACCAGCAGGCAATTCAAGAATTTTTTTTTTATCAGAGGACTTCTTCCCAAATACTGTACACCTCTTGTGATTTCAATCCTCAGTCTGCCTATTCTGTCTCATGAAAAAAACAAATATATTAGCTAAATCTTATGTATTTCTTTATTACTCAAACACAAATACATCAGGCACCATACCCAATATTGCAGGTTTAGATCAAAAGTCACAGACAATAATAGAAAGTAAAATAAAGAGGTACATTCTAAATAAATCTTCAAAATGGCTTGTACAGGCTTCCCTTTGAAATACAGAAGGAGGATAAAGTGAGAGGAGGGAAAGGAGCAGGGAACAACTAACATTTTAGATCACTGTTTGGAGTCTGAAGAGGAGGGAAATCGAATGAGGCAAGATGAAAAACTCCAAGGAAGAAATTAAAAGTACTATTAAAATGTTTACCTCC
This sequence comes from Myrmophylax atrothorax, assembly GCA_026770055.1. NCBI lineage: Eukaryota > Metazoa > Chordata > Aves > Passeriformes > Thamnophilidae > Myrmophylax > Myrmophylax atrothorax. Next base: position 48,149,202 of record JAOXXN010000471.1, read on the forward strand.
TGTTGGAAACATCTGTAAAAAGTCTGGCACCAAACCCCCCAGGACTTGCTCACTGCAAAATGAGGCAAAAGTCTTCCAGAGCAGACAGGACTGCTTCTCAATTATTGCCTCATCTAGAGTGACAATTCAGATGCCAAGATCTTGAGTGGTTTAAGCTTGCTCTGCTACCAACAGGACTGAAAAGTCTTGCTGTTTATCCAGAGTGTCTCAATGGTCACCCTTACTCACACAGTTACTGTCCACTCCTGCTTCTCAAAAAAGCCACTAACTACACCTCTTCCTCCATAGCTCTATATACACAAACTAAGTTTTCTGTACTGATTTAGACTCACATAGAGCATGCAACCTGATATGTAAAGTTTTACCAGCTCTGGTAGGTTTCTGTTGAAATGTGGGGCAAAGAAGACCCCTTAGCATTTTGCATTAAAGGACCTGGCACAAGGCCCATGGCCAGGGTCCAAGAGAAAGACTCTGCAGGTGAGAAAAAAACCCCTAACCCACACCTTCACCTGGCAGCCCCTGACAACAGCAGTTCCATGCTTTCTTGCCCTACCAGTCCTAACCAAAGGACTTGGCTTCCCTGGGCCTCCCGTCCCCAGCCATGTCCTAGTTTAAAGAGTTCTCAGGAGGGAAAACCTGCAACACACATCTCCCTCTGGCAGCCCCAACTGCATCTGCAGCTTCGGCCTGTGTCCCTCCCCCAGTCCTAATCCTAATTTTTGGCTCATTCTGAGGTGAAGACACTCAGACATGATAGCAGCAATCAAGGTCAGGGAGGAAAAAACATTTGCAGCCTAAGCTTTCCGCTGACTCCACAACACTGGCACCACTTCCAGCTCCACTACAGCTATAGCTGTAGGCAACCAGTACATTAAACCAAATCTTATATTTCAGTGATCCCTGAGAAAGGTATGGAAAAAACCAGTGGCAGGACTAGTGTCATAGAAGCAATGTAAAACACATCAGCTTCTACATCAGCTGAAGCACACACACATTTTTCAGTGCCTTATTTTCACAACATTCACTTACACTGCAAAACTTAACCATATCACTTTCACACCAAGTCAGAGGACAGGCAATCAATGTAAGCCTTGCTACAACATACATTTTAAGGCTCTGTTCCCAGATCATGTTAGACAAGTTACCACCCATTCTTGCAGCAGGAAGGCACCTTCCCCAAAACACATCTAACCAATAGTACAGGAAAATCCTCTGCCTCAGACATCTGATCTGTCTGGCCAGTATAGCAATATTGCTCAGACTAAAAAAGGCACTATGGTCCCTATGGGCAGGTTCAGACAGAGGGTTGAAGCCTCAAGGTCCTAGGTTGAGGTACATTGAAAAATTACTTGCTTCTCTGAGTACCCTCCAGCTCCTACTGACCCTGTCTGACACTAACTCTTTCTTCCAAGGAATCAGTCCTTGTTCTTGTGCAGTAAAAATCATCAGAGCTCAAGTCTATTGATCCTCACAAGGGCATCAAGGGCAGACACACTGCTCACTCCTTATCTAAATGCAAGACCCCAGTCTTGCTCCAAACAACCACCAGTTGCAAGCCCAGGTTTTCTGAGGCACAAATTTAGTTCGGGTTTTTGTACAGCTATGTTCTTCAAACAAAGAAAATCCTCAAGCAGATGTGCATCCTCTGAAAAACAATGCAAACCCTTTGTATTACTATGTACCACATTCTGCTATGCCAAGGCTGGTGAGCTATTGTATGAATAGTCAGAGTGGAACTGTCACAGTTGGAATACAAGTGTTGGTTTTGTTGGGGTTTTTAGTTTGTTTGGAATTTTTGTGAGGGGCTTGTTTTGATTTGATTTGAAGGTATTAGTATTATTTTTTATACTCCTGCATCTAGAAAAAGAGATGTCAATGGTACAAGTCCAACTAAGCAGTCCTAAGAGATAACAAAATTTAAATTATTTTAAATATGCCATTATTTTCTCCTTTTCCCTTCCCCTTCAGTAAGATACTGCTAATGTAAGGTCTGATTCCACATGTTGAGGGAATACTGGTTGAAACAAACTATAAAACAATGTCTTTCCCTACTCTTTTCAAAAGGAGAATGTAGATACATTTCTGCAAGCTTGAGCTTTTTAGCAGCTGGGGTTTGGGGTTTAGTAGCTGGGGACTAGAAGGTATTTTGGAGAGAGATGGCAAAACAAACTAAAATTTTTTAGAACTCTAGCTTTCAGCCAACTTGTTTATCACAGAAATCATTCTGGAGCATTAACAGCTACTTATGCAAGAAGTTAAATGGCACAGGAAGGGAAAAAAGAATAGAAAGATAAATCCTTCCGTTGAGGCTTTCTGGTACCTGATATGACCAGCATTTCTTTGACATGACCAGAGAGAAGATATGACAATGAAATCTCAAGGAACTTTCTAACAGTAAAAGGAGTAAAGACATGACAAAAAGAAGTACAGATGGAAAAAAAACCAGTTCTTAAAAGAGTTCAAACAAAATATGAAGGTTAAAAAACCACAACAATCCCACCAAACATCCAAAAGACAATAACCCAAACCAGGCTATAAAACTAAGCATCTTCAGGCTCCATCCACAAAACCTGAATCTCTACATAAACACATGACGTGTTCGCAGACTCTTCAGGCAATCTGAGGGGATTTCTGTCCACCATCCCAAGCATTTGTGTACCCATCCTGAGTCAGAACAATCCTCTGTACTTTATTTCTCAAAGTTCTTCTGCCACTTTTAGTCCAATACAGAACCAGAAAGGTTGGAAAAGACTTCAAAGATCATCACATCCAACTGTTAACCCAGCATTGCCAAGTCTACCACTAAACCCTGTCCCTAAGCACAACATCTACACATCTTTTAAGTACCTCCAGGGATGGGGACTCCACCACTTCCCTGGCCAGCCTGTTTGAGTGCCTGACAACCCTTGGGATGAGAATTTTTTTTTCTAATATCCAATCTAAATCTACCCTGCTGCAACCACACACCCATCCTCCCTTTCACCTGTGCCAGGTGCTGGCTTGGACTCTCCACTAACTAGCTGTTGAATGAAGTATAGTAAGACACTGCATAGAAGCTAAAACCTTACACCTGCCTTACCTTATAGAAACTAAAAGGCACAATGGAAATGGAAAGCTCCTCTATCCTCATTCATTCAGGAGAAACTCGGTCACTTCCTTGTCCCAGTAAAAACCAGCTCTGATAGGTATGGGAAGAATAAATTGCTCTATTTGGTGTTGTCCCAAGGTTTGGCATTTCAGGAGATAAGGTATCTCCACAGCTGTACAGACAAGCTGAAATCATTCCTAGACACTGTGTGATTAACTTATTAGAACTTCCTGAGGTTGTTTATGACAAGTCAAGAATTTGAAAAACTTCTGCCAGGAAGAGAAGGCATTTCAGGCAACAGTTGATAAAAAGATCTAGTGAAAAACACCAACAAAATGCCCATGAAATTCTTGCAAGAAAGTGTCAGTCAAGAAAATATTCAGAGGATTGCTGCCAAGACCCAGCCTTCAAAATGACCTTGTTTCTTAGAAGAAATTGAAGAGAAGCACTTTCAGAGAAAAAACTTCAGAAACAATAAAAAGAAAGGTTGAAATGATATGTGTTCACAGATCAATCCAGGCTGGAGGAAGAGCTACCCAACAGAGCTCTTTCCTCAAGTAACAGATCATATTCATAAAAAGGAAAACTGACCAATGATCCGATCTTAAAGCAAAAGGGCATTTCATATTTGAGAGTTCAGGAAATTCTATCCACAGTAAACCTTCACCAAGACGTTTCCCTGTTCAAATCAAGTTTTACAGACTTACATTCTAAGCAGCAGCCTTTCAGCACTTGGTAATTATTAGCCCAAACAGCTACAATATCCACATATTTTAAACTCATGATCTAGTGGCAGTTCCAAAATGCCCCCAAATAGTTGAAAAAGAGAGAAAAATCCACTACTAAACTTAAACAAATCACATTGAAACAGTAAACTATGAAAAGTCAATATATTTTGTTGCAAAAGAAGTGGCAAAGAAATTTGAAAATACAGAGATGTTCTGGAGGTCACAAAAATATTTTTGGGAAAACATTCTTGAGTGAATGATGCTCCTGACATCATTTATTTAGAATCAGAAAACAAGCAGAACTTACTTTGTCCTATAAAGGGCTCATAGTCCAGTCTGATGAGTACAAAGTGAATAAAGACCTATGCAAATATGTAGCATTGAGAAAACAATAGGGTAAATACAGAACTGCATGAACCTTGCTCTGCCAAAGACTAAAACTACAAACAAGAGAGGCCTTGCAAAACAGCTCAAGGCAGGCAAAAGGGAAGATTGTGTATAAAGAACATCACAAGATATTTATACAGAACCTACCATCACATGAACTGATTACATGAAGAGCATTCCATGCACCGATAGATTTACCATTCATGCGTAGTTTTACACTGAGGAGCGATGGTCATGGACAGTTGCCCAAAGTACATGCTAACTATAATTTCTTAAACATACACTCTTGGAAAGCTGAAATCTCTCACAGGATTACCTCTTCTTGCATTTGAGAAACACTCCATTTGAATGGCTCAGTGTTCCACAATCTCCTGCCCTATCAATTACCAAGCATCACTGAAAAAACTCTAATATTTAGTCTGCTGAAATGCCATTTTTTAAAAATATAAATATAAAGACAGGCCATTCTGCCTGTACTCAACCATGCCCCTAAGTGGCTATTCCCCTCTCCTCATGTACGTGGCTGAGCATTAGGGCTTACATTATATTTGACCAATCACCTAAACCATACAAATAAAAAGCTGTTCATTATAACACAGCAATAAAACTTAAAGATTAGGAACTCTGTATTCATATAAAACTGTTTCAAGTGTCCTCACATGAACCTAAATCTTAATGCTTAATGAGCCTTGGGACCCATCTCTCAAAACTGGAGACATGCCAAATTCACAATGCTGATTAATGTTTTGGCTTTACAACACAGAGCCTCAAAACCGCAGGAGAACACCAATTCCTTCTCACCTCAAGGCATGGGTCACATTCAAAACTTCAAATATACCTAAGAAACTCAAATACCTTCTAAGTTTCCAGGAATGGGAAAGTGAAGCAAAATACTAATTAAGCATAAAGGCTGGGCATCCACTAACTTCTCCACCGTACACTACTCAGCCAAGTGCTGAACTGGTGCCAGGCCCATGCCACTGACAGACAAGTAAAATGACTTATCTGAAAAATCTCATAATCTACAAAGACGACTATTTGTTTTTCCCTACCAGGTGACATAAGTGACAGTAATTTGCAGGAAGAACAACTGAAACACCATATACACAGCAAAGGCTGTTCTCCATACCTCACAGTATCACTGACTCAGAACACAAAAGGTTTATTATTCCATAGCATTACACTAGTACTGATCTGGCACATATCCAGCCCTTGCTGAAAACAGCATTCATGTCAATCCAAAGCTTGGTCAGATGCACTAGAACCATGATGCATTTCTAAAGAAACTGCTCTCTAAGGAAAAGCAGCTCATTCATCACCAGTGACATGAAGAACACAAATTAAGGGGATTTCTTATTTATAAAAGAAAATTATTCTCATGACAGAGTAAATGATAAATTCTATTAAGCAATTCTTGATCACAATCACTTTCAGCTCACTCAGATTTATAGCCACATTTCACATTTTCTGTAAATACTAACAAAATTATCTATGCGCATGACTAACTTCTCACCTTTTTTTATTTAAAAGTAAAAACTGAAAACTTTCTTGTATTTTTTAAGAGCATATATTCTAATGTGTACAGCTGAAGAGAACTGCCTTTCCTACATACTGTTCTATATAAGAAAAAGTGTTAGTTCACTGTACATACCCAATTTTACCATGATTACTTAAGAGCAGTAAAATACCTTTGTACTTCCTCTTTCCAAAAATAACAAAAAAGTTACAGAGCCAGAGAGTCCCAGTTTGAAAGAATAAGCATAGTGTCTGGACATCTTACTAAGCAACAGAATACCATGTGCTAATATACAAAGTAAGTGTCTCTAAGAAACAGGAGTTTGAGAAAGTGCTCATAAGTTGGTATGCAGAGCCACATATTCAAGTGACATTCATCTTTAACCACATACAGTGAGTCCTCTTTCACTTTTATATGTGTATGCCATTACTTCTCAAAGTATGCAGTTAAATACGGTTAGAACTTTCATGCTTGAGAAAAATCAAAGATTTGTTATGCCTGCATGTACTGCTATAAATTGATTTTCATACATACATATACCAGACATGCTGCTAAACTGTTCTACATATAGAACCCAAGATATTACACACAATCATGATGCTGTTGGACTCCGCTGCAAAGCCAAATAATTTCTGTCAGTATTGAAACTGGATTCAGTTTGAGTTTCTTTAAGGTCTTTTGCCCAGGATCCATATCCTAGTTGCTGTCATTATTTGTCTTTATGGTCTGGTCCTATTCCTGACATTAGAATCTCATTTCCACTAATAAAAAATTCCGGGATGGCAGGACTGCTTCATTCCAGAGAAATCTTGAGGGAAAATACGATTCAAATTGCATGTCAGAAGTTCTTACAGATATATTGGATATATCTCCCCGTTGGTTAGTAATATCAAAGGAAGTCATTAACTCAGATTTTTGAAGTCACATCCCTACAGAGACCTCTCTAACTGCTGAATGCCTAATATGAAGGAAGGCATCCTGCAGTAGCAGAGCTGGACAAGCAGAGGCACACAGCAAGAAGAAAACACACTTACAAGGATATTAGAGCAGTAACAACTGGGCAAGGTTGCAGGAAGACATACGGATTTTTCTTTTAGTAATTTTTAAACTTAGTAATTTCCCTACTTACTGTTTCAAAAAACCCAACAGAACCACCCAAACCAGCAGGGTAGGCAGATGCAGACAGCATATGCTTTTTCTTTTGCAATTAACCTTCATTCAGATGCCTGAATCCATAGAATAGGAACGTCTAAGCATTGCAACAACCAGATCTAATTTATTCCTGATTAATCCTCTAGCTTCTTATGATATCTAGGTCAAACCTAAACGTTAAAACTATGTAACAAGGGAGGAAAAAAAAAAAACACTGAACATGTCCTGGAGTGGAAATTGGAGATTTCTAGTGATACTTCCGGCTACTGGTGTTGTATTCCTCTACCATATAGCTTTCCACCAGGACCCCAGGAGAACACATTTACCCATCCATGCAGAAACATAGCCAGGAAATTCCTCAATCTCTGCATTTAAGAATATAATGCACAAAGCAAGAACAGAGCAAAAACTGCCTGCGCCCAGCTATGATGTGCCTTGCTGAAATCACCATCTGCACTGATGTCAGACAGCTATGCTAAAATGCCATGAATTCATTTCAGACAAACAGAAGTCATAGTTGCTGGCCTCTCAGCACAGCTGGGTGAACAATTAGAGCCAGCAGTGTCTGGGCAACTGCACAAGTGGGCTTTCAAATAGCCAGAAATAAGAAAGGGCTTGTGTTGCTCTCATCTGTCAGCTTGTTGCTTTATGGCATTCTGCATTGTTTAAATATACTCCTCAGCTCCTCAGTTGAAGGCATCAAGCTATAAAGTGTTGTAAAGAGGCCAGTTCGAGATGCCAGCCACAGTGTAAACACTACTAGTGAGGCAGGTGCAAGACTTGTGGTTGCCTGTGGCAAGCAGATGCATCCAGGACCGCTCTGTTAGTCAGGATGGTGGCCCACAACACATTCCTCCTAGGAGGCTGAGATTTTGACATTGCACAGTTGTATTGGTTTTCATTTATTAAAATATATGAATTGTTGCCAGATGTGAATGAATCATTTATGACCAGTGTAGTGACGTCTACTTGAGTCTGAAGGCTGTGTAGAATGTAGAGATTGGGATCAAGTGGAGGGAGGCCTGGCATTATTGTGCATAAGGCTCCAAGAGTCCCACTATAGAGAGAGAAACAGATTCCCCTGTGCCATTTACACATGACTAGTTTGTTTGGGGAATGGACTCAGGCACAGTAACTACTCCATTCCCTTCTGCAAAACACCTGCAAAGACAGAAGGCAGCTTCAGACATGTTCAGGACATTCAAGGCACACTGATTACATCCCCACTCCTGACACCAGTTTCCAGTCCTCTAGCTGCTGGGATACCTCAGAACCCAAGCTCACTTTCAGTCCTTCTCACAAAATACAACAGGCAAGGAAAACCCTGAAACAGTCACGTGGAAGTTAAGCACCACCATTCCACACTCACATAGGCATCACCCATGCAAGTGTCTGGCTGTGAGTTGTCAATTAATGCCACTAGCAGTGAGTAGTGTCCCATGGATATAACAGAGACAAGTTTAGATTTTCCCTAAAATTTTAATAAATCAGATAAACCTGACCAAAGGCAATGAGTTCTTCATCTGCAGAAAATAAGACAGCTATGATTTCCTTCTTGCCTTTTGAAGCCTGACAGAGACTTTGAGATGGGGTTTTCATCCACTTGTTGAGGTTAGCTGCAACAAAAGCGCAGCAGGTTGGAAGAAAATTAAAAGAAAGCTTGTATTTGACTACATTTGGTTCACGAGGTACCCTGGTAGGTTCCTGGTAAATCAGAAAACTCCAGTCTACAAGGACAATATTGCCTATGGCAGCTTTACCAGCACTTCTTCACTGCGCAACAGATTAAAAAATTAACCATCAGTGCTTCACTTGCCAAAGACAGTACTTTTTGAACATACTTTTTAAGAGTTCTCAGGACTACACTCCAAATTCCTGTTGAGTTCTCTGTTTTACAGTGGACTTGGAACCAGTGAGGAGCACATGTTTATTGCTGGTGCCATAGTTTGGTCATCATCAGAAAGCCAAACTGGAAGGCCAAATTGACAGCTGTCTGGTTAATCCTCTGTAGTGTTTTACTCACTAACCACAGCTCACCAACGAAGAGTGGGATGCAATACAAAAACCATGGTCTCTCATATTTGAGGTTGAGGAGATAGATCCCTGCCGGCTGATTTGCACTGATCCATGGTTGGTAAATGAGGACAAGCAATTTGCCCAATATCACAGGACAATTTAGTAGTATAACCAAGCATTGTCCCTTGATCTCCTAAGAAATACATATTTATTAGTTTTATTAGCAAACCATTAGTTAGTTATTCTTTCCATCTTAAAGACTTACACCATTTAAATCAGACTACCTCTGCTTACTTGCAGATAAGATTACAATCTAATCTTGAAATACACATCCCTTGCTTTTCATGCAACACAATTCAACCTTAACATTTAAAGAGCACTGTGAAGTGATTCAGCACACAGCACTTCCCTTCAACACAGAGAGGCAAGAGATCTTGTGCAAGAGGCAACCCTTAAATACAAAGGGGTAAACTACATGCTTCTTCTGAGTTACACAATTTTGGATTAGCAATAACAACTACTTCCCTCCTCTCAAAGCCACTCCTCAGCAAAGGCACGCAACTACAATCCAAATAGATCATGCAATTTCCTTTGTATTTTTCCCCTTTAACACCTAAAGTTCAACCTGTCTCATTAATGACACCAGTGAGATATATAGCAGTATTTACACAAGTAGGTTTCAAATCTATGGAAAGCTACCTATCCTATAGGATATTAGTTCAATTCTACTGCTGAGAACAGTTTCCAAGTTCCGGTACCTTTCACAGTATAGAGCTTATCCAATAGCAATGATCCAGCTAAACATCTCAGGAGATCTCCTTTATCAATTTCAATATGCATTCAGTTCTGCACAAGCTTCATCATTCTGCTGTGCAAACACAGCTTTTATTAACCTGAGTGACAACCGTGCATATCCAGGGAAAGAAACTGTTGCACACAGGTGATTCAGATCAGTGGATCCTCCCAAATGCCTGACCACCTGATTTTCAAAGGACCTAGATCATTAGGGCAGATTTCCAAATTACTCTTAAAAGTCATCAGCTCTGGCATCTAAGTCTATAACATGGTTTTGGAAGACTCTGCCTAAAAAATAGCTAATAAAACCACAGAGAGAAATGTGGAAACCTAACTTGTGTCTCTTGTCCAAAAATTACAAAACACATCATTCAAACACACCTTTAGGTAAAAGTTAGAGGATGCCTAACCTTTCCAGAAACTATAAAAGCAGCTGTGTATTGATGGTATTCAGATGGCTAACTCCTGACAGCATTCAGACTTGGAGTTGGTCCAAAACGCCTCATTATAGCAGAGACGTCTACAGGCAGGTGTGGAACACCATTTGCCAACCTGTGGTTAACATCTTTTAATAAAAGGAAACCAAAAAGCAAACTTAATTTTTTCTTTACAAAACTCAGCAGCTAAGAAGCTGTGATGGAGTGAGGGAAGCACTCTGAAAAACCTGCTTTCTTTAAGCCATATTTCAACCCTTACCATAACAACAGCTTGGCAATCATATGATAGTGCAGTGAAACACCAGTGTGCACAATGTTAAAACTCTCAAAAAGAAAACAACAATTGCACATAGTCAAGATTGTATTCAAGGCTCAAAACTGTAAGTGTTACTTACTCACACAGAAGAATGCCGTTTTCTAATCCGGAACGAAAATCTTTCTCACCAAAACTTCTGCCTGTCACTTGCTGCAAAAGAGTAGGGGGGGGGGAAAGTGTGACATCTATTAGAAAGTGAGCTTTACAAAAATAACGCGTAACACTCAGTTAAAGCATCTGCCATGTAAGGAACCTCTGACCTTTACAGGCCTTGACAAAGGACTTAGTCACATCCATTTCTCCTTCCTATTTCATCAAGCTTTTTATCACACAGAACAAAGTATTTGTTCTAGCCAGTGCAATTACAGATTATAACAGAACTGTTTTCCAGAAGTAAAAAACCAAAAAAGACAAACCAAAAACTACAATATAGTCTTCAGAATATTTTAAAGGTTTTATTTTGTAGCACTTTGAATTTTAAAACTGTTGTATTTAGAAAAACTGTATTTTATTGTTTGTTGTTTTGGTTTGGGGTTTTTTTTTGTTTGGTTGGTTGGGTTTTTTGGTTTGCTTTGTTTTGTTTTTACCACATTAAAAATTTGGTACTGGGCTTGAACTTTAGTCCTTCACCTATCATCTTTACAGAATATGCAAATGCAATTGGAAGCCCTAGCATGAGTTATAGCACTTCAGACACATGCCTGAATACTCCTGGTCATATTAAATGTTATTTCACATCAGCAAGTCAACTGTGAGTGTGAATACAAAGTCAGTGGAAGCTAAGGTTTAGGCACCTCCTCACAGTCCTGCCAGCGATGGTTGCGCTGGGAGGTACCTTCTGCATCACGAGCGCTTAAGCCAGTCTGTGCTGCTTAGGAATGGACCATCTAGGAACTTTTTAGGAATTCCAGTCTCACCTGAGGTGCCGGATGCTACAAGCATGACTGAACCCCCATTCATGACTCACTACCATCTATCTTGACAATGGCTTGCCATTCATCCTCACATCATTCTCAACAGATGACGTGTTCAGTTAAAAGTAAGGAATACTTTTTATTACCACCACAAAAGATATAAAAATAGTTGCTATGTTTAGAGAGCACTGAACAGAAACAACACAAAACTAAAGAAGTTTTTAATTGTCCTCCAGGAGGTCTTCTCTTTACCCTGCCTAAACATTTACCGGATGCTTACAGAGTTCTCATGGCTTGCATCCAGTCTTTCAGCAAGACTCTTGCTCTGGGCATTGCTTCCACCATACAGAATAGTGAATTAAGGACACATCTGTCCTTATGTCCCTGTTTTCTCCTTGTTATATTCAGATACAAGGCCCTTCCCCTCCCAGTTTCCTGTCATAAAGAGCAATTTATAAAAACTGACAAGTTTGGCACTTTCCCACGGGATTAGCGAATGCACCAGCCTCAGAAATGCTGGTTACAGCCATACAGTCTTAGACAGAGAACAATACTTTTTTTTAATTGAAATGCAAATGCAAAGCCTAAAACCTAATCCTCCACTAAAATATAAATATATTGTTTTGTCCAATGTGACAGAACTTCTCTAGCAATCTGGCATGACAGTGTGCAAACTTTAAACCTCCATACTCTGAAAACTGTATCATAAGGGCATCAGTTGACAACAACTTATGCAAATGCATAAAGTAAAACATACCTTTGAAGAAACCACATGCAATTTGCCAGTAGCAAATGATCTCTAATCATTTAAACTATATCTAGTCATAGTAAATTATCTCTTATCTTGATCTGCTGGGACAGAGGGATATCATGACAATAAAACCATTAGTATTTGGGATGGATGATAGGCAGAGCATATCAAAGCTGACTTTTGTTTCATCCACAGAATACAGTACCGAAAGGAGTAGGAAGAGCTACTTCGTAACAGCTGAAATGACTTTTTCATCTATGCAGAAAAAAAAAAGAAAAATTATAGTCATATTATTTCACTGCTCAATACCAAATGTTCCAGCTATGGAAATCAGTCTTCTTAGGCATCTGTTGAAGACCCTCATTTAGCAGGAAGCAGTACTGAAACTGTTACCACAATTCAGGTAAGAATCTACCTGCCAAAAGCTGTCATATGACTATGGCTGTCATTACTGATGATGTAGGAAGGTTTCATACATAACTTCTGGGTGCATGAATAAAATCATGACATGCAGATGCACAGCTGGCACATGAATTCATCCAGCGAGAAGTACAACAGAGACTGACAGGAGGTGAGGAAAGACAGGAAGGTCCAGGAACAGTGCATGCCTGTTTGAAAAGGAACTGGAAGTAAATGAGGCATGGAAAGGTTTATGCCTGTTCTAGATGATCCAGCTGCAAAGGAAAACCATTTATCAGCTACAAGTCTCCTCACTCAGCCAATTAAAATGTAAAAACAGTTCAACAGAGAAAGGTTAGAAACTAAAAATAAGCATGAAGATAACATTATAAATGACAAAGATAAACCCGATACGGGACTGAGATGAGCAAGAAGTTGGATCCACCTTTTCCAGAGGAAACAAGAGCTCAGTTTCTTGGCATATTGCACACACATACACCTCCCTCTCTGCAGGGGCCACTTCGGGCCACACCCTCATGAACAACTTCTGCAGGCCCATGGGCTACCCTGGTGCACGTTGCTGAGAACCTCTGCTCAGCACATGGAGAGCAAGAGAAGAGAGCATGTAAAGGGTTTCAGGAAGGACTGGCATTCTCACATTTGCAAACACAGAGTCCCACATAGAAAGGTGCATACACTGCCCAAAGCCCTGTGAACAGGAAAGCAGTGCATTAGCCACAAAGCTGCTGTACATCTCACAGGACTATGTTTACGTTATTAATCTAAAGCAGTGGTCTGTTCCTACTAGCTTATCTTCCATCTCTGGGGAAAAACCCTCCAGTTTGCTGGATGAAACTCTGAAAACACTGACACAAGAACTAGAGGGTAGCATTTACAGTGCTTCTACTGATCTTTACTGGACAAAAGGAAAAGGTCCATCTGCAAACAGGTACAGAAAACTGGAAAGTTCTTTACTGAAAAGATCTTTAGCCCATCAGCTTTCATATTACAGAGAACTGGTGTTCGGAGCTGAACTTGTACAAAACCAGTCATGAACAAATGCAAGGCTACATATCCTGGACTGCTGCCTTCAGGAAAGGGAAAAAGAAAAGTAACACCAAACCCCAAGATATTAACTGAAGGAACATTGAGACCTGGCCTTTCTTTGTAAGGCTGGGTTTCCAGACCACCACATCTTACATGCTTTGAAGACACAACTCCATCTGCTGCCTTGCCCTGCCGTCACCTCACTGGTACAGATTGCACACTTACACAGTACAGTAGGAAGCAGGATACATGGAAGAGCTCCCTATTCACTTTGCAATGGCAGAACACTGTAATTCTCTGCAGTGCAGGGATACCAAAGTTAGAATTAAGTACCTTAAAGGCAAAACACAAGCTGTATCCTGCTAATGATTACTAGAAAAGCCTCCCACTTCTTTAATAAGTTCTATAAACCTGAGAGAAAAAAATGCATTTCCATGTCATACTGTAAATTAAAAATAGAGAACAGAAGCGAAACAGTATCACTTATTATTGTGGGCTTCATTTATGTGTGGAGGAGCTGTTTTTAATCAGAATTTGGATGACATTTTCTTCTGTAAAAAGTTGCAAGCATCACAACCAGGGCCATTATTTGAGTGCCGGATGCATTTCTCAGTTTCCCTGCCCCTTAACAACAGAAAATGAACCTAAAATGAGTAATAGAAGTTTTTATGGCAACAACTGTAATACATATTTGCACACAGTAATGCTTTTTATATACGCTATTGTTGCTGATTAACTCTTTTGTTCTTTGTAGTTACGCATGCCACTAAATTTATGTCATCAAGGATGGCTGTCATCCAGCCACTAACCAGTGCACAACTTTATTTTCACAAAGCTTCAGTTTACATTGTTTTCCTTGCATTTTATATTGGTGCTGTTGCTTCCTGAGATGGAGCTTGCAAACCTCTCTTGTCAAAACAGCTTAGGGGCATGAAAAAGAAAAGGTGACAAATCAGTGAGCAGATGCTGGCCTCAGGTGAAATTTATCTCAGCCAACAAGATATAAGTAGTTGAATAAACACTAGGTCATCAGGGACAACACAGTGAAGATAGTTAGCTTAATTTTCTGTGTGCACATGTGAAAATGGCATGTTACACAGTGAAAAAAGTAGAGACAGCAAAGAGAGGTCTTTGTTCCTCAATATGCATTTTGGAGAGCTTGTGAAGCATGACAGCAAAGAGAAAAAGATTTCCAAACGGTTTCGTAGGCTGGCTATTTCTCTGTATGTGGGTATGCTGCTGTTCTGTTTTGCGCAACCACTATTTCCCCTTATCTAATTTTTTACTTAAATGAAAAAAGCCTGCCCTGCTACTTAACTACAGAGATATAAAAGGCTTAAACTGTAATAATCACATGTATGTAAACAGAAAGCATTGGATTGTATACGCTACAAAGGGAACGCAAATGACCAAAAGAACTATGACAGATTTTAGGGCAATCAGGGTTTGCCTCCTCCAGAGTAATGAATTCCTACTTCCCCATTTCTAACATATAATTTGAGCTAATAACACAAATATGCAAATCAAATTCCATTTTTGCATAGCACAGGCAAGAGACTTCTGAACTAAACAACAGTGACCAGTTAAAGCCACCTTCGTACTTGCAACCCAGAATTGTACCACACTGCTGACAGTGCAATGGGACTTGGAGACCCTTCATCAGCTCCTGGTTCAGCTGCAGAAGTGGACACATCATCTAGGCATGAGTTCTCTCTCTCTTACAGAGGGATTTAAATTGCAAAATATAGCAATATAAGCCAGTCCTGAACAACTTTAGTACAAATATTAGGAAACTAGTTGATTTACTATGGAGAAACTTGAAGATTGCATGAATGGAGCTTTCCAGAAGCAAGAAACACTGGTCTAGGCATACTTGTCTTCCAGGAAAGCTGAAAGATGACAAGCACTATGCACAGAGCCTTTCAAGGCTTTACAGTATTGAGGTAATTTTTTATTGAAATGAATAAAAGTGCAAACAACTTAAGTATCTGAAGTGTGTAATTTATTCTCAAGCTAAAAACTAGCATGAGTTCAGAATTACTAATGTGGCCATCAATGAATTACCTGAAATTCTGTGGTATGGAACTCAAAAAATTAATGTATGGGAGGATAGGGGGAGATCTCCCACTTGTGTAACAAGATTAATCTGCAAAGAAAGCATTTAACATTATTTATTTTTAGATCCTTCACTTCCTGGTCACTTGGGCTTAACTGCATTTGCAAAGTTAACTACCTGTGCTGAAGTTCCTTTTGTTCTTTTCCTCTGACTATTCATCCTCATATTATCCTTTAATGAAACAGAGAGCTGACTTGCTCTTTTCACACTTCATAGAAACTCCACTTTTTCTAGCAGCTATAGAATAAAATAGGGACAGCATACTCTCCCCCATTTGCTTTAAATCCCCTTCTGCCACACTGTCGGTTGGGTTAGCTGATGCTTTGGTGTCAACATATAGCATGGGAAAACCATACCCACTGACACAGACATACTCGCAAACCCCTTTTGGTGGGCCCAATGCTAGGTCCTCACTACAGGAATGATTTATTTACTAATTGATGCTTTTCTTTTCCAAGAAGGGAGCAACAACTGAAACAACCAAAACAGCTGGGGGTTTTTTCTGATCCTTTGCATAGATTAGTGAGGACATCTGTATTTAACATGTAGACTAAAAGAACAGATTCGTTTAGTACTCTATTTAGGAACCATGACAAAAGAAATACAAAAAGAACCGTAAAACAAAGGCACCACTGGACACAAGTTTCCACTCCAGGCCTCCACCATCCCTCTTCCACTAAATGAGAATTTACAAATACAAAGGCAACAGAGCTCCACTTACACTCAAGACAAATCACAGGCCAACTCTGAACTTCTACAGAGCAACACTACTGCATTGACTGAGACCTTAAGTTTAGCAGGTCTTCGAGAACATCCTGTCAATGTTTTCATATACAGCAAGAGAGGAGATCAGCCGTGGAGCAGCTGCACTACAGTTGTGCTTGCTGAAAGGCCAAGACATGATAGAAGACGACTGCAGGCAAACAAGGTTTACAGCTGCTGATAAGGCATGGGCACCACTGTGCTCCTCCTTTTCCTATTAACATCCCACCACCATCAGCAGCTATTTACAGAATCACAGAATATTCTGAGTTGGAAGGGATCCACAAGGATCAACAAGTCCAACTTGTATGTGAATGGCCCATATGGGTATCAGACCCACAAACATGCTTTAAACAACTGAGCTAATCTCAGGGTCTTACCCTACCTAAGGCTTTAAAGCTAAGTCTGGGAATGTTTTGTCCCTACTAAACCTGCCCATCACCAGAGCTTTCCACACTAAAATTCTGCATTGCTAACAGTGGTATTATACATGCAGGGTTGCCATACGTTGTTTGGATTTATGATCTCGCAGAGTCGTGCTCATTTCTGCCAGGACATCTGGTAGTATAATCCTGCTTGGCTGGCAAGCTGCTAAGGAGCGTTAAAATTTCATGATAGGGTAAAATCAGCCTCCTTTTTCATCTCCCTTCCCTAATGCTTGTTGTATACATTCCCAGGTGCATTGCCAGACATTGCTGCCCTCCCTTTGGGGTGGGGTGGGGCTGAAAACATTTCATTCAAGGTTGAACATTTTGTGGAGAAAGAGCAAAGAGCAGCAAGAGAACTTAAAAGCGACTTCTCTCGGCTGCAGCACAAGCCCTGAAAGCTTCACCTAGCAGAAGGTCATCTGTTACATCCAATTTGTATTTGACAGTCACTAAATTAGTACTGCATGGTTGTTTTATGGGTAACCAGGTTCTTACCTGTACTTCAAGCAGTATTATCAAAATTAGGTACCAGATGATAGACATGACAGAATAACCTAGGATAACTCATTTTAATCAGTTGTTCAATTTAGGGTTCTTTTTATTGCTAAAAAAAACCCAACCAAAAAACCAATTTATTTTCTATACTGTGGGATCCATCATCTCTTTCTTAGTTTTAATGGGAATTAAAGAAGGCGTGGCAGTTGTAGGCTTTTGTCATAGATTTATCAGTTAAGTGTTCATCCTCCTTCTTGACTGGGGAGAAGGAGGACGAAGCATTATTTCAGGAAAATAAGTTGTATTTGATGGAGGTTACATCTTACCATAATGACACACTATTTTCTGTAAAAACAAGACCCCATGCAGACAGTCAGAGGAGCAGAGATCAGGATTAGCATGTATGATTTGAGTCCAACAAGTACAACAGACCAGAAGACAAGAATGTACCTCCTCAGTCCAAGGCCCTCACTTAATCTAGTCCTGGCTGGCTGGAGAGTCTGGCCTCTCTACACTGTCTGGAGAAAGCTCCCTGTTCAGTTGTTCCTTTTACTACTCCATAACCTATCCCACTCCAGGGGGAACCAGTATATAATGGCAGTTCCTGCACCTTTGAAGGAAGAGGAGCAGATGACTAGTCATTACTAGCTACTGTGAACACCCTTTCCAAAGGTGTCTTTTTGTCTTAACCAACCAGGCTAACTGCTCACTGAAAAATGAAAGTCTAATTAAAGTTACTATGAATTTTCCAACCTCTTTTTGTGTGATTCCCTGGTGTTTGCCATGGACAGACAAGCATTTGCTCTGCCTTCTTTTGTGCCTCTTCAGTTACATACAGATAGAAAAGGTGTATACAGGGAACTAGTCTCAAAGGAGAAATCAGTGATTTAGCCCTTATTTTCTCCCTAACATGATCCTTCTTGAAGCTGGAATCAGTACTGATGGAAGATAACTCAAGCTCTGGCTACTGAAGTCAGAGTAGCTGTCATGCCAATACAGGTCTGCCTCACATTTTATCACCAAGCCAAAGATTTTTTTAGCTAAGGCCAGAAGAATTTTTTTTCCTTTGTCTCAGGTTTATTATACTAGC
This sequence comes from Myrmophylax atrothorax, assembly GCA_026770055.1. Taxonomy (NCBI): domain Eukaryota; kingdom Metazoa; phylum Chordata; class Aves; order Passeriformes; family Thamnophilidae; genus Myrmophylax; species Myrmophylax atrothorax. The sequence continues at coordinate 48,167,639 of JAOXXN010000471.1, forward strand.
AACTACCCAGCAGAACAGGAAACTGGGTTTCTGGCCATTTCTAAAGGAGTAAGGAATTAAAACAGACTTTGTTTTATCTTTTAACTCCTTTTGCTAGTTGCAGTATCCCACAATCTTGAAAAACTGCTCCTCCAAAATTTATGCTATGTTGCATCATCTGTATGTTGAAACTGAAGCATCTGCTAATAAAACTGTCTATTTTCTCTCCTCCAGCTTTAGAAAGTTTAGATGATCCTGAATCAGAAGTGTTTAAAGCTCTGACAACTAATTACAACTGCAGAGGCAGAGCAGAACACAATGTAGGCAGCAGACTCTTCATCTTGTCTCACGCTCAAAGCAATGAAGAGATCAACAGCTCTGTAGGAAGGAGATGATGGGATCACTGCAGTATCTAGATTTGTTAATCCCCACTTTATATGGCTTCAACCCATTTTACATTAATTGCTGCATTTATATTTTACAAGACCACTGCACTACTTCTTGGACAAGCAAGTTTTGGACACCAGTGTGTTGCTTTCTGGCAGGAATATGAATCTTGGCAGACAGCTTTAAACTGCACACATTTAAAGCTGCACAGAGACAGGAATACAAACATACAAAGATGCTCTAAGTTAGAGAGGCCCAACAGTAGAACCACTTCAGCCTGTCATTAACCTCTGTCTGAGAGACTACCAAAGCTCAGTACAATTACTGAGTTTATGCAATGAAAAATGTCTGCTAGGAGACGCCAGCTTCCCTTTTTGAAGAAATTAGGTGTTCACTTGAGCAAATCATTACTAAGTTTAACCAGCCATTTAAAGATGACACTTAACACCTTTAGCTCTCAGAGAAGCCTCTGAAATGCCAATGATGAGCATCAGTAGGCACCAGTCTACCTTAAAGGCTTTAAATTTAACGTCATCAAGTTGTATCAAGGCAAGTCCCTACGGAAAATGTCCCATTTACAGTCTGTGCAATTTAAATATATATATATATACATACACACACACATATATATTAAAAAAAGTATAGCTCAGCAAGGCATTTTAAGACCTGATTTTCCAGACAATAAGTCTGGAAGCCCAGAGCAAGCAAAGCAGGAACTGCCTGTGGGGAATAGAGATATGTCATAGAGACACTACTGGAAAGCATAATTCTATGCGCTGTCAATATAACCCTGAAAAATTTTGCTTCTTTCAAATAAAAGGGAGAGAGGTAAAACACAACACTTTTGAGAGCAATATCTGAGCTTCTTGGATATTCCTTCTGAACTCTGGGTCATCACCTGGAACATTCTTCAGCAGGAACAGAGCCATGTGCCCTGGTTTTGCAGTCACTTACTGGTGCATACGAATGCAAGATTCAGTGCTTCCAAGAGTTAACAACTACACTATTCAAATGTCACAATCATCTAGTGTCTTTTATTAAACATAGCTTATGTTTCTCAGTC
>JAOXXN010000471.1:48169167-48183292 GCA_026770055.1 Myrmophylax atrothorax
CAGGAAAAATATGTGCATTTCAAAAACCACAGATTGAAGAAAAATTATCCACTTTCCTGCAGAAAGAATGCTAACCTTAATTCAGTCATAAACTTTTTAGACCTTCATTAATAACTCTTTGGAAGCAGATCTACTTTGTTCCTGCCTCTATAGAGACAGCGCTAAGGAAAAGCATTCACCCTCTGAATGCTTTTCCAGCTAAGTCAGTTTTAAAACAACATTTGGCCACCAAGCAAGGGTGGAGCTAGACTTACACTGCTGTCAGGGAGCAGCAAGGGCCATCTGTTCCTGAAGGGCAGGCAAGACAGGAGAGGAAAGTGGCCCCACATAGGTTGCAGCCTCACCAATGGGACACAGTCACACAGGGCAGGAACTAACCCGTAAAGCCTTATTGGTAACACAGTCCATCCATGGCATCAGACCTGGCAAAGCAATGAACTTGATCTAGGGAGTCCAGTCAGGAGCTAAATGAGACAAGGCGAGAGATAGGATAGGAAATAAGGCTACAACATGGTTCCAGAGACCATTCAGGAGACAAGGTACCTACAGCATTGTGCTGCACACCAACAGCAGTGGCTCCAGTAGCCCCAGCTCTGAAACCTGGACAAACCTGACTGATAGAAAAACTCCCTTCTTTTTCCCTCACATATTGCAAGAGAACTGGAGAACACATTCTGATGATTTTGTCTGGGGTTAATTTTCTTCACGGTAGCTGGAATGAGGCTGTGTTTTGGATTTGTGCTGAGAAGTGTTGATAACACAGGTATATTTTAGTTACCGCTGAGCAGTTCTTGGACAGAGTCAAGGCCTCTTTTGCTTCTCACACCACTCCACCAGCACATAGCCTGTGGGTACACAACAATTTAGGGGGGACACAGCCCTGACAGCTGACCCCAGCTGACCTGAGAGATATCCCATAGTGTCATGCTCAGCAGTAGTAAAACCAGAGGGAAGGTCGGTGGAGGAGCTGCTGCTGCAGGACTGGCTGGATGTCAGTCCGTTGTTGGTGAGAAATTCTTTTCTATTGCAACTTGTCTTTTTGGGGGTTTATTTCTCTCTCCTTGTTATTTTCCTTTTCATTACAATGTATTACTATTTTATTTCAATTATTTAACTATTCTTATCTCAGTCCCCGAGTTTTCTCCCTTTTGCCTTTCTAATTCTCTTCCCCCCATCTTCCTGGAGAAGAGGAGTAAGGGAGCAGCTGTGTCGTGCTTAGTTGCCAGCTGGTATTAAAACATGACACAGTCACAAAGACCATGCTGCCAAAAGGCAAGAAACAAAACCCAAAAGTAAAAATAGGAAGGTATGGTGAAAGTGAACAACTATTTTTCTCTACATTATGATGACATTACAAGCAGATAGAAAGCCCACTGCAGTCCCTACTGGAGTAAACTGGTTTTCTGTTTTCCCTCATTCTGCTCCATGACTCCCTTGTCCCAGACCCTGAAGGATGAGCAATAGCCCTGCAGAAGGAAGTAGTGGCTGCCATTAATGCTCCAGACAAGCAAAACACTGCAGAATGTCTTAGCGCAAGGGAACATGAGATGCTGGTATATTTGAATACATATAAATAGAAAAGGAAATACTTCTGTAAGATTTCAAAACACAGCCCACTCTTGAAAAGATACTTCCAAGAGCAATCACCAGCTTAAGCAGTACTAAGAACCTCTATTTATTTCTCTCTCCTCCTCCCAAAAATCACAATTTTTCCCAACTCAAGAATGCTTAGACCTATCTTTCAACAGATTGCTCCCATCAGAGTGAGGGATCTTGCAGTGCACAGTGAGTACTAGATTAAAAGCCATTTTTCATGCATCCAGGTTAGCTGGAATAGGGCAGTCACACACACTAACCAATAAGATTTTTCTACTAAATGGAACTCATAAATCAATATGGTTGTCCCTTGCAATGATAAATATGCCACTCACAGATTCAGGGCATCAAATCAAGACCCACTTACAAGGTTACCCCTGAGACAAAAACCATCAATGTTACATGTGGTAAGTTGTTGCTCTTTTCTCCTCTGCTGCTGCAGATACAGGGAGCCTTTGTTTGGAGGACACAGAAAGCAGAGGGAGAAAGGGAGAAGGATTGATGATGCATACAACAATAATAAACAGTGCTCTTTTCTATTACTAGAACACCTGCTGCCTCCATCAGTTCAGGCTCATCCATTATGCAGCACGCCAGGCTCAACAGCTTCAGAAGCACCCGCTCTGAAGACTTCACAGACCTGACCAAGGAGCAAGGCACAGAATGAACATCTTCCTTTATCAAATCAATAAGCTACACTGGCACTCATTCTCTGCCCTGTTTATTGGTGTGTGAAACAAATACTAGGAACAATTAGATAAAGTATCCGGTTCTAACATACTCAGAAGAATAAAAGGAATTTGTCTTCAACAAAATGTATCAACTTAGCCTTATAGATAAAAGCTTCCTGAAGAGACAAGAAAACCTGGCAAATATTTTAACTACTGTTACTTTTATTTTTACTCTTAGTGGAAATCATGCAAGGTCTAAAATGGATTGAAAGGAATGTAATTATTTCTCCACAATGCTTTAAGAGTGGGAAAGGAGACTACTAAAAATATGTGTAACATTTCCAATCTAAACAATAAGAACTGCAAGTTTCAAAATACTTGCTACAGTTCTACAATTCCAAGAAATCTTTTTAGCTGGCAAACAAAAAGGGCAAACAAACCCCACAATTTATTTATTTATCTGAATAATACAGATATTCTGTGTATTAACCAGAACAGTCTTTTGAGAGGGCATTCACTTACAGGAGTTGTATTTCTCTCCCCTTGTTTTTTAATGTGACAAGGCATCTGCATGACAGCAGGTTTGTTGCTGGGTTCACATGCTCATATGGTTTTTCAATCCTGACAGTCTGCAAGTGCACCAAAGCTGTATTAAAAGCTAAGATAAACCCTGTGATGTTTTAAGAGGGAAAGCTCAGAAAGAACCCAAAGCTTCTTCCTCTGGCTAAAATTAAAAGTGCCTCTTGCAATCAGCTGACTCTAGTAGGTGCAAATTCTAAAGCTCTCGAGCTAAATATTGCCCAGCTTAGGCTGGAAGAAGCAGTCACCTATAGCAAGCTACCAGGAACAGCTGTCTGATAACAACCTGTCATCTAGAATTAAGGGGAAGTGTTTAAGACTTCCCATGAGAGGGGGAAAAGAAAAACACAAAAAAGAAACAAACACAGGTTTATTTGCTATAAAAGCATCAGCTGATGCCTCTCAGAAATTTGGATCGTTTCATCTTAACAGTCAACCCAGTTTCTGAATGTTTCCTCATTTTTCACTCTATGACTAGGTGCAGGTTGCTCAGCAGAATATGAAAAGGTTTATGCAGTATTGAAGAGGTCACTGGACACCCACTGTTATTTTCCCAACACTGATCTGCTGAGCCCACCACATGATTTAGCTATGACAGTTAATCTCTCTTAAAGTTAACTTTTTTCCTGGTCCTACCATTGCTGGTTTTGTACATGATGAGAGGCACCAGGTATCTGAGTAGGAGCTGGCTCATTTTAGCCGAACAGGAATATCAGCACACTCTCCAACCATCTGTTTTTACCATATACTGCAAAGTTGGCCCAATAATTTTAAGTCCAGTGGTTTTGTGGTGTTTTGCATACTCTGCACTCTGACTCCGTATTTTAAAAATTTGCTAGAAATTTTCTGTCAATTAGCTTGAAGTGATACTTGCTTATACTTGTCATTCTCTACCTTTCAAAACATCACTGATTTTTACCCCTCAGCAACAAAACAAAATATTATTATGTTAAAAAAGACATTTGCTGCCTCAACCCATTTTGGGTGGCAGAGGGAAGGGAGCAGAAGGAAGAGAAGGGCGAACAGTGCTAGGTGCCTTAATTGCATAGCATTGCAACGCATAAATTTTGTGCATATGACTTTCAGATGAAGTCTGATGAATGCCTCTGGTTTCTCAAAGTTTTGAGTTGAGCAAAAATAAGAGAAGACACATGAGGATAAAAATAAAGTTGCAGACAGAAAGTACTTTATGCCTTAGGAGCCACACAGAAGTCCATTTGATGCAGGTTTCCTACAGCAAAGCACAGCTGCCATCTTCAAAAGTCACAAAATCCGCATTTGTCCAAACTCTAGCAACAGAAGAAGAGGCCTTGAACACTTATTCCAGTGATTTCATTTTTATCTTGATGAGCTGGCATCATAAAACACATTAGCACAAAATTATCAAGTTAAATAAACTATGTCTCAAGAGTTAATTGTATCTTCTTACTGTCTGTCTAAAAAATCATCATATAATGGAACAAAATTGGATGTCTAATATTATGAAAAAAACAGATTCAACATCAGGAAAAGTAACACTATTTTTGTTTGTTTCATGTCCAAACCACAAGCCAGCAAGCACTAGAATTTTCTCCAAGGCTAATAAAAGTTAAGTTACTTTGTGGTCTTTGGTTACTGGGTTAAAACCAGATATGCTGCTTTAAAACTTTTGTCTTTATGTAGCAGGGTTTATAATTTAAACCAGACAGCAAATGCAAATGAACATTTAGACATTTGAAACTGGGTTTTGAACACTGTTCAGCACCCCTACACCTGGGTCTGAACTGCCTCTTGAGCCACTCCACAAAAGCACATTTTCTTTCTGATTCAGTCATGCCATTTTCTCCTACCTCCTCTCCAGCTTAACTCCATCCAACAAGGGCTCATTTTGGCCACTTGTTAGAGAAACTGAAGCAGGATTATCTAGAGACAAGGTTCAGATTAAATGACCTTGGTATTTTCACATTTTAGTGACATTCACTTGTGCTTCAGATAGCAAGGGAAGATGGAATGGTCCTCTCTAAAGTCAAAAAGTGGTATCAAAAAGGAAAATTAAATAACAAATATAGTGTCCCTTGCTACAGTCATCAATAGACAGTGATGGCTTTTGCAGACCTTGTAAGCAGAAGCAGCCCACAGCATCTAGACTCACAAATCTGCCATCTGTGTCTTCTATAACACTTTGCAAGATAACCCTTGTGAAGCTGAGCAAAAGGACTTACTCAGATGAAATGCAAGATCTTTTTCCAGACTTGTCCAGGGCAAGTCACTGACCCACGTAATCACACAGCACCCATTACTCTTGTGATTCATTGTTAAGAAATAAACTCCATGTGGATAATGAGAAAAACCCCAGTAAACAGAAAGACCAGAAATCCAAGTTGATGCATTTAGATGAGCTGTCACAATACTATGTGGAGATGAACCTAAAACTGAAAATGCAAAGCTTGTTTCACTCTGTTCCTAATGCTAGCTCATGATTCCTTTACCTTCACTGAAATTGTCATGACCCTCTTCAGACACCTCTAGTTTGCTGTTGCCACTCGTGTACCATTTCTGATTATTTCACTTTTGCTTATTGTAGTCACAGTAACATATTTCCTCTACTTTATCCAGTTTTCGACGCTAAGAATAGAAAAGAGGTATTTCCATTCAGGAGAGGGAACTAATGTCTAGTTAAATATCCCTTGACCTTCCAGTTTGGTTTCTCCTTAATTTTGTGTTAGGCATGTGGTATTTGATCCTAAGTAGTAACAACCATCCCAGCTTCTACTAATGTTAGTGAAAACCAAGCCATTCCGTTCTCAACAGGGAACTAACTGTGTCTTAAACAGTTCTGCTATTTTAACCTGAGTTAGAGAAGGTGCTACTGTCTGCAGCCAGTAACTCTCACACGGGGCTAGAAGGTTGAGATTTGCTGCTTCTTCCAAGTGCCCTAAAATAAACAAACCCTTTTTTCCTTCCCCTTGTAGTAATAGGAGTGACCAGATGGGAAAAATCAAACAAAGGTTTTCCTGATTATATCCACTTCATTATAAACAGATGGTTTTCTGCAAGTGATTGCTAGATCTTACACAATTTCTTGATGGCCTTAAGCACAAAGGTCTACCAATAATCATTTTATATCTATCTACATAACAGGCTTTTAAGTCTTCATACTGTTGGTTTGCATCCATTCAACAGTTAAATACAACCAACAATTTAACAGACAAGATGATCTCTCCAACTAACACATTCTACAGGATTTATCAGTTTGCAAATTCACAGAGCAGCCTCCCAGGGACCAACACTTACATGTCTCACAATCAAAACAAACAACATCTGCAGTCCTCAAAAGATATTTAGTAAACAAAACAAGGTGTGTGCTGACTACAGCATTAGAATAAACAAATACCACTCAAATAATTTTTTCACATACTTTAGAAGTCAGGACTGTTTCCAGACTCTCAGGAAGACAACACAACCTGAATCTCTGCTCGAAGTCATCTTAACACTGGGAGATCAGCCCCTAAAAAAAGAACTCTGAACCAGTACCTTCCTGAATAAAAAAATAACAATTTGACATAGTCACAGAACAAGATACTAATGAAGCTGTTTGTTATTAGCTTGAAATAAAAGAAACATCAGCAATAAACGTGCCAGCTCTCAGGCTGATTGCAACCCCAGAGAGTATGAGAGAGCTGAGAAATATTGGCAGAGCTTTCCAGCATAAAGGCTGAGGGTGTGAGAAAGGAGAGGAAGTGGAAAGCGAAAGGGCAACGGTTCCCTAGCCCCTTCCAAGACTTTCGTCTGCAGAGCATTTATACACATGAGTGAACCCATGAGGTTACGCTGCTAACAAACTGTTTGCAGCTTGTGTCCGTGTCTGTGATATGTGTGTGACTAAACAGGTCCTGATGCACGACAGCAGGCAGCTGGCTCAATCAGAAACCTCAGTCTCATCGGTATCAGTGGCTGCCACATCCAAGCTGTGTTAAATAACAGTTAATGTTAAATTCTATTTTTATGTTCATTAAATCTTTAAAAATCATGTAGCAAATTTAAAAAGTCTGAGGAACTTAACTGGTTTTGAACATTGAGCATAACTTGAAGATTTTTGAAGGAAGCTGTGAAATAAAAACAAATTTAAATTTTTAAAATGTGTTTGGAAACATTTCAGTTGCTTTTCTTTGTAGTATTTCACATGTAACTATTTGTGGTTTAGATAGGAATTTTTAATATTCATTTGATTCAATGAACAGATGCCAAAGCTTCATCTCAAAATTCTGTTTAAGAGTTTAATTTATTTTGGAAAAGAAAGTAATAGATTTTAAATATCTAAGTCCTATTCAGAAAAAAGCTCAGAAAAAAAACTCAGCCAAAGGTCAGGCTTGTGTTAAACACATATATCTATGAAAATCAGATCAAAACAGTGCTTCCTGCAATTAAAACATTTTCCACATTTCCCACTGGGCTCAAAATTCAATTTTTTTGCTATTGGAACAGAGGGTAAAAATGAACTCTTTTCTAAAACTATAAGGTTAGAAACATCCAGATGTGCAACTTCTAAACTACATAGAGCTACACCAAATATATGCATGCTTTGCAGAGGTCATTCTCCCTCCCATATCCTAGTTACTCCTATGACCAAGGCATGAGAAAAAGCAGTTATCTGATCCAAAAGTCAGGAAATGGGCAATTCCCCCTTATACTCTAAGCCCAAAACAGATGTCTGAGCCTGCATTCCTGCAGCTTCCTCAGCCACTGCCGGACTAGACTCGCCCAGCACCACTCTGAGCCCTGCTGGAGACCTCTGGGGGCCACTGTCATGCCACCTCCCACCACCATCAGCTCCTGCTGATGCTCCCTTTCCTAATACCACCACCAAGATGATGAAATGAACCTTGCACCACTCCCAGGCTGACTGTGAGGGTCATCAACGAATCTTAGAGAAAACTGGAACTCAGCTGAAGGAGGGCAAACATAACTGCCAAAACAAGTTCCTCTGGAGTTATGATGCCTAAGACACAGGTATCCAGGTCCAGTTTGCGCCTCAGCCATGAGCTGCTTGGCTTAGTCAAAAACCTCGACATATCAATCACATTATACAAACCCAGATTCCTGGCCAGGATTTTCAATCTCTCTTTGCATGCAGACATATTTTGAAGTTTTTCAATATTATATTTGAGGTCAGCTATTTAATCAGTATATTGTTTTACACCTCTCAGCAGCTTAAAAAATCTATTTATTTTTCTGGACCAGTGTCTCCTGTAATACAGTTACTTTGCACAAATCAGGCCACCCAATTTGCAGGTATAAGCACTTATATTTTAGAGATGGAGGCATTCCTGACAACAAAAAAACCCTGTTCAAATCTGTCAGATTAAGAAGGACACAGAGAGAAAGGAATGTAAAAATCTTGGACTAATAGATCTGTAAAAACAGATGCTAAATCTCCTCAAATGTGTTATTCATTAAAAATAAGTAACTTCTGAAACTTGAGCATTTATTTGGAAGTTCCCTAAAACTACAGAAACAAACAGACAGCTTTCTCTATGGTTAAGAGCTAAAATTTCTTTCCCTACATAGAATACAATGATCATTTTCTTTAAGAAAATAATCTATGATTTAAAACAAACTACTCTCAGTTTCTGAGGCTCCCACTAGTTATGCAGTTAACAAACAGGCGTGTAAACAGTGTGAAATACATTTCATGTACCAATTTGCATTTGCAATCTCAGTTACGCTGGAGATGAGTTTTTCACTACTTCTCAAATCAGAGACATCAATGACCAGCTTTATTTCTCACATTTTCATTCCTCTCCCCTCCTAGAATAATTCTCACCTTCTGCAATAGCACTTTTCTGTCCTTCATAAAGCTATACAGAATTCAATTCAGTAGATACTTAAACTGAGTCACAGCTGACCACAGCATCTGAATGCAAAGAATATTCTGGTTAACCTGTTACTCAAAATGCAGTAAGCAAGAACCAAGAGATGTAATGGCAGTCTGCACATTAGCTTTCAATGTAAAAGGCCTCCCAAGGAGTAAGAAAGAACATAAATGTAAGTATTTCCCCCTCCGCTGTGATGGCAATAGTGCCTTATCTTGCATTATTCCCAGGTGTTTCATTTAGAGGTTCTACTGGAAAAAAATCCCTCAAGTTCAGAAAGGCCCTCAGAAGTCAAATCACCTCTGTCTCAAATTTGAATCAAATATTTCAAATTCAAAATATTTTAAGTTTATTTAGAATCAAACTCAATAAAATTCAAATATTTTTATTTTAACCACTGCCAAGAAAGCCTCTTAACAGCAGCAGTCATTCTTCCCTTAGTAAATCCAAAGAAAAGTACTCCAAAAATAATAATTTGCAAAATAAGAAAAGAAGTTGTGCAACTTTTTGTGCAGTTCTGCTCTAAGCTCCAGTGCTCTCAGGGAACTAGCTCTGATATGTATTGATGATGCTGTTTTATTAACCTAAAAAACCCACACAAGCAGTTACACTCATGCAGAATGAAATTACTTTTTTCACTGTCTTTGAAGAAGATCACAGGAGGATGCACAGCAAGCACAGACCACTGAAGACCTTGAGTCCTGGCATGTTCAATGACATGGAAGCCAATAAACAGCCTCTTTCTGTATCAACATTAGATAGTCTGCCATGAAGAAGTCATCATGGGAATGCTGGAGCTGTGCACCAATCCTCACTCTCCCACCAGCCCCAAGGACCTGCCTCTGCACCTGGACACTCACAGAAGATCCATCATCCCACCCCTTCTCCTCCAGCCAGCCCTTCCTCCTCGAGGACAAATGACCAGCTTACCAGACATCCAGAACCACATACAGGAGTGCATGGGGGTGCTTTCCTCTAAAACTCTGGGCTGGAGCCATTTAACTTTGAGACTTACCTGTTCAGGAAAGGTATCTAAAAGGGTCTCTCTGAAAGTAGATTTTAAAAACTGAGATATGTACACGTTGCTGTCCCTTTCTGCCTATCCTTTATACACCATCAGAAGCTGAAATCAGCTAATTTGTGCTTCCATCTGGAGTCATCAAGTCCTGGTGCTGCAAACTCCTATGATAAGGGAGAGCTGTCCTTAAAGCTGAATATAATCTGCCAGTTTACTTGTAAAAGATATACAATAGGTATTAAAAAATAAGTTGTCCTTTCTGTATGTCATGCAGTTCTTAATGCTTCCTCAATTCCTCTAATGACCAATAAGCTCTACAAAAAGTTCTGGTGGCTACTTTACCACTCTATTCAAGCCCACAGTTTGCAATTTACTAAAGCCATTATAATTAGCTTTGGGAGACATTAAGTGTTTACCATGTATATTTGAATGACGCTCTGTTTGTTCCAGGGAAAAACAGTAATATAGCAGAATTGCTCCACACAGTACAAATGAGAATGAAAGTGTATCTGTTTAACAGTAGCATGCATCAGAGATCCATGTTTTTCACATGACAACCTTGGTCCAAAGCAGTTTATTTAAAAAAACCCAACCATGCAACAAACAAGCCTATGCACTTTTTCCTTTAATTCACCCTTCAGAAAATGTTTATCAATGCATTCTGTGTATTCCACATTAGACAAAACCCAAGCATATAAAGACAACTATGCATCCATGAAATCTCATTATTTTGTTCATACTGAATAGGTAAGTAATTCAACCACCTTAAAGGCAAAATAATTTATATTCATTCAAGTGCCCTCAGTTCTATCCTCTATATCTTAAAATGTGCATTTTAAAAATTTTATTTAATTTTTAATTTCATTTAGTTATGATACCATAAATGATAACTAAAGTCAAACCAGCACTTACTTCACTCACATTCCCTTAATCCCAGCTCTCCCAAATTCATGAAGGTGGTTGTCTAAAAAAAGACTGAGCTTCTTAACAGAGACACACCAAGCATTCAGCTGCAGACCATGGAAGCCACACGGTAATTTTCAATGCCAAGCCAAAAAGAAGTATCTTTGTACCCTCTTCTCAAACTATCATGTTAGTAGATTGCACATTTTGCAAACAATTTTACACAATTTGTAGGTCACCATCATTCTTTTGTTCTGTTACTTGAGGTGCAGTACAAGAGATTTCTGAATTTCAAGTTGTCCTGTAGTATCTCAGACTGACTAGGCACACCATGGATTCTCCAAAGGGTTTTATTTAGAAGGCAATGTTGCAAAACGTACTCTGGCACCCTCAACCTATTTTTCACACTACAGAGTCATACTAAAACGATTAGAGGATTTCAGCAGGATGCTGAGATGTTTACCTAGGATACAGCAGCAGCAGTATAAAAGGCCTAACCTATGCTGGAAGTGTTGTGTGTGTTTTCATCCTTCTGAGCCTTCTTTATTAATGAAATTAATCATCCTTAATAGTAACTTGCTAGTGAATGCAAACTGCTCTAGTCAACATGGGAAAGACTAGTGTCTTGATCTTAAAAATCTTTGATCCTTCACACCAAGTGAATGCCCTTTTAATAATGATTAACTATTCCCTTCACCACACAGACTAGGGACTGAGGGGGCAATGCGTTGCTCCTTTCTTCTGCATTAATGCTGTTCTGCTGGAGGATTGCTAAAGAAACACCATCATTGTCATCAAGCTCTCAGTCACATCCTTCTCTCAGGTAAAGTCAATTTTCTACACCTGTTTTACTTGCAAAATAAACACTAAACATATCTCAGGTAAGGATGCCAACTAAAACTTGTTTCTGTAGAATGACAGAATTGATTCTAAGTCAGCTGCATTTAGTTTCATATGCTTATACTACACCTCTGTTGATGCATGTAAAGGACAAGGTGTACTTCCTATACAATATCCGTCACTTGACATCTAGCACCAACTGCTTTATTCAGTTTTCTCCAATTAGCAGAGTTATTATCCATCCAATGAAAAGAACAGGGTATGTTTAGTCTATGGAACATTCTAGCACACCAGACAAAAGCCTTTTGTGATCAATGAGAAAATTCACAGAGAATGCATACAGCATAATCATTTTTCATTATGTGTGAAATTCCAGATCATTAACCCCTTAAGAAGCAAGTCTTCCACATAGCTCCCCTGGACAGAGCTTTACACAGGATTTTCTTATCCACGGTAAGAGAAAGTTGGCTCATCACCTAATGAAACAGTCAGCCTACTAGGGAAACAAAAGGGAAGAAAGTTCTTTGTTGTCAACCACACCTACAAGCATCAGCCTCTTAAGAGACAAAACCAGAGCTGCAACACAATAAATACTGGTTTTTACAGTTTGCACTGATTATAAGTAAACATAAAGGAAAGATAACTTCACCCCTCAAGAATTCAACAGGCAGTTCACTGGCTGATGAAAAGTCTTTCTGTGTGAAGAGTCAGGAAATGAAGGCATTCTTATCTACAAGCACAATAACTGAAAAGCAAACACCCATGAAATACAGTTTAACAAGAAAAGAAAATAATATTCTGAATTGGAATTGAGTGTGTAATCAATTTTTTACATATACATGAACTCTTTAATAGCAGTTTATTTTCAATTATATTTCAGAGATGGCCTATTTCTGGTTCCCCATTACAACCTGTGTTAATAATGCTCCAGTAAGCCTCAGGCTGAGACTTCACCTCTTCCACCATGGAATACATTGCATGGTAATAACTACATACACTCATGAGCTCTGTTTTGTACTAATATTTAACTACCAACTCACTCAGAGAAATTGTTTCTATTCTTAACTCATTCAACCTCCGGTTGTTGAGAGTGTTGACGTACATGATTGTTAAAGAATGGGGTGCGTTTGGTACCAGAAGAGTTATTTTAAGTCAAAGGACAACACTGGCACAGGAATGAGCAGTTATAGATGCAGTGATTGATATATGTTGAAAATTAAGAGTGTTTCATCCTCTCTAGTCCTGCATTCTGAGGTCTCTGCAAAACTATCCCACCGCTGACAGAAGCCAAGATTCTGGCCACATACATATATAGCACGTTTCCTTTCACAACTACTGTAGGCTCATGACTTTGTACAGTGCTCTTCTGTGCACCTATTTCAGCTGAATTCAGGGTGGTTTTTTTCATATCTTACTCATTTTCCTGCTACCAATGTGTGTGCAATCTCTGATCTGCAACACACTGGTTTTTTACTGGTGTTACTTGAAGGCTGAAATACACTTGCACTGGGATTATGTTCTCTGTAAGTGAATGAAGGTACACTTGGGGTAGAATTAGGTTGTGAAGCACAGTCAACTACACTGAAGAGGAAGGTCTAATAGGTTAAACAAATTAAGAATAGGACCAATAGGACAGGCAAGTAGTCATTTTTCTCCTGTCTGAACTCACATAGTTGCTTGGGGGTACTGAAATATAACTAAAAAGGCATGGATGAAAACTCAAAATAATAAAATAACAGAGCAGTTTTCAGCACCATACTTAGATAATATGCAGTAAGCCTGGCATGAAGACATGCACCAAATAAAGAGGATCAATACTGACCAGCTGCTCTAGTTCTGTGCATCTTATACATTGAAACAAAAGAAGACTGCTGGAAAAAGAGAGTCTATGGTCATGTTGGTAAAGATCACAATTTATGCTGTGTGTTTGAAGAAGGATAAGAGAGTCAGTCTAAATACTAACACGAACTTCTAAGTGCTTATCTTTAAATTTACTCTACTTTTTTACTACAGCAATGCAAGTCATGTACAAATATTGAATATAAATTTTAAAGCCTCTGATGAATGTAGTAGTATTGATGACTTCTTATTAGAATGTCCACAAGTGAATACTGATAGATCTTGTTTGAACCATGGCAGAATTTGCACACAGAAATGTGAAGTATTCAATAAGCCCTAACAACTGCAAGAAATTCGATAAGCCCTAAAACCTGCAAGCTAAATTAGGCAAATGGTTAATTCTTTGTACTGCCTTTGACAATAGCTCCTACATGTAAACACATAGCCTCACAAATTATTTCTGTATGAAATGCTCCTAATTCTAAGAAAAACCTTCAGAGAGAAGCACACATTTCCAAGGGTTGCTCTGAAAGGCCAAGCTGACAGCCCTTGCCTAGAATAGATATTTAGAAAAGTATCTATGAGCTACCAAAGAAATCATCAATTCTACCATTGTTTTGCTTCATGAAGGACAAAAGTGTTACTTGGAAGAGGAGGTGAAAACACAGTCTGCATTGCCAGAACTTAGATACCTACTTTTTTTATAACAGGTGGTTCAAACAAATTCTACTACAGGCAACTCTAAAAGTTGACTTTAGGCTTTAGGTAAAATGAAATGTTAGGCACAAATAATGAACCTGAAACAGCATTATTAGTCAGAAAAAACA
>JAOXXN010000471.1:48183392-48195477 GCA_026770055.1 Myrmophylax atrothorax
CAAAGCTGTGCTTCAGTAGAAAGAACAGCTGAGAAAGTACATACCTTCAATGCATTTTAAGTCCCATTTTGTAACAAACCACTCTGTAGATCAGTTTTACCAAAACAGGTTACAGTAGGCACCACTCCCTCTGATTTACATGTTTTGGTCCTTTTTCATTGTATAGAGGAATGGAGGATCACAACTTCCAGAAAACTTCTATATGAAGATGATTTTATAAACCAAAAAGCTCCTGACCAAGCAGGCCAATGTGGCTGGACAATCCAAAGTCTCTGTTACAAAGCTCCACAATCCAGCTCACACAAAGGCTTTCGGTCTCATCTCTCAGATGGTGAAGTTGACAGACTGAATGCCCTGCTCTTCTGTTTGAAGATCGCTAAGAAAATCTTGCATCTTTCTCTAGTTTGTGCTCATGCACTAGTCATCATTCAACACATGCAGCAGCTGGATAAACAGAGGCTTGCACCAAACATAAAGATTTATTTTGATTTGTAATGAAAACCATTACTGGCCATTACAGCTCACCTGATATGGAACCAATAGCAGTTTTAAATGTCAGGTATCAAAGGAGTCTCAGCACAGAATTCAGCCTGAGCTCTGGCATTTATGCCCCTGAAGACACACACTGAACATAGAAATACTTCTCACTTCTCCACATTTAAGACTTCTCATCCCTGTGTTGCAGACCTGACTAAAACATGTTCCAAAAATAGTATTAGCCCTAAACAGAGTGTTGGGGTTTTTTTGTTTTGTTTTTCGTGAGGAAGCAATAACCTGCCTTAAAAGGAAAGTGTTCTCTTCCCATTTCCTTTTTCCGGGGTTCTATGAAATACCTAACTGACAATTATGTCTACTCAACATCTTCAGCCACCTCACTCTCAATTCCTCCTAAAGGCTGCTTGTGGACAGAAGCAAGAGAAACCATGTTCTGTTTTTTATGGTCTTTCTTATCATCTGCTTCTGCCTCAACAAACAGGCGTCCCTAACAGAATCAAGATGTGTAAAGTAGCTGTGAACCTATACAAGGCCAGCTAATTGCTAATTATAACAATACATGAAGCCAATGACCAAAGTCAGTTAGGATGTTATTCCTTTTGGCTTTCTGCATAGCATGGCACATCAATCAGATGCATTACGTACAAATACCTATGCATTAAAAAATTTTAAAAATCATACCACACAAGCAAACAGAGCTCAGCAAAACACACTAGGTCCTGTCAGTGTGCATAAGGACTAAAATACTACGTAAAACTACTTCTAAACAAAGGGCCTGCAAGATGTATAGTGAAGAAAGCAAATTCCAAAGTACTAGCATGGCCCATGCAGAGGAACCTGGATGACTGCCAACAGCAGTAAGGGAAGATCAAGCATGGGATCTTGAATGAAACAGTTTAAGTATGTCAACAGGCAGATACTAATGTATCAGGCAGAAAGTCCACAGACTTCCTGACAGAAAGCTACATAGCCATAAATTTCTTGGGCAAAGGCCCGCAGAAAGACACAAGAATGGAAGGACCAGCCTTGGTCACAGTATGGACCTGCAGAAGACCAGTAGTAAATGGCCACCAACTGGACTTAACAGTTACTAATCACTGGTCTTTGTGTCCAGTCTGTTTTCCACCCATTCAGCAGACCTCCGTTGATTGCTTTCCAATTTGTCTTAAAGAACACTATGAGAGACAACATCAAAAAGCAAGGCAAAGGACATTCACTGCACTTCTCTCAGCCAATGAGCCAGTTATCTTACCACATAAGGCAAACATGTTGGTCAGCCAAAGTTTGCCCTTCAAAAATTCAAGCAGACCATTCCAAATCACCTCCTTGTTCCTCCTATCACTTCAGACAGCTTTCAGGATAATCTATTTCTGTCACAATCTTCCTGTGGACTAAGGTTAGAATGACCCCCCCAGGGCTCCCGTTGGCCCTTTATGAAGAGCAGTCTGATGTTCACCCAAATCCATCCATGGTGACACTCTCCCAATCACCATGACCTTTCAGTGGCAGACAGCAGCACTGCAGTGACATCAGCCACTTCTCTCAGGACCTCAGATGCACCCCATCACATTCCCTGGACTTGTGTATGTACAGTTTTACTAAACAAGTCCCTCACTTCAACTTCTCCCATCATGGGTAGTATTTCATTCCTTCAAATGCTGTCATTAGGCAAAGGAAACTAAATCCAGGCCTGAAAGGAGACCTTATCTGAAGAAAAGAAGACAATGAGCAGTTCAGTGTTATCCATGTCCTTGATCATTCCATTCAGCAGAAGGTCCACATTTTCCTTAGTCTGCCTTGTATATTCACAGTGCAAGACCGTTTTGTTGCTATTTACATCCCCCTAGACCTCAACTTCAGCTGAATTTTGGCCTTCCCAGTTCAGTCCCTCCATGCCCAGGAAAAGTTTCTGTATCCCTACCAGACAGACTGTTCACTCCTGTTGAGGAGATTGTCCTTGAAGACCAGCCAGTCCTTCTGGGTCCCCTTCCTTCAGATCAGTCTCTTACAGGATCACTCCTACCAGTTCCCTGAGCAAGATGGAGTCTGTTCTCCTGAAGCCCAACACGGTGGTTCCATTATTATCTTTCTCTTCACTGACCATTTTAAAAGTCACCATTTCAGAGTTGCAGTTTGCCACACCCATCATCAACCCTAAATCCATTCTTCATTACTCATGATTAGCAGGTCTGACAGAACAGCTCTGCTAGTCAGCTCGTCCAGCACCTGTGTAGAGACTCAGAAACAATGACCAGGGGTATGGGATGCAGGTTACAGGCAACAAACAGTTTCATCTTACAGAAAACCACGGGATTACATTTGCTTTACATAAGATCTGGTGAGCTAACAGTTAAAAATCATAAGCAAAAATCAGTGTTCTGTCTTTTCTCTGCTCCCACGATGCAGAGAAGAACCAATTGTATGGAATGCAGAGGATCCAACACAGGGCATTTCCCTTGCACAACTTCAGATATGACTTCCATAAGGGTCCAATATACCTTCAGCAACCATCTGAATTCTTTGGGAGGCTGAAGACCTTAATTTAAGTGCATCAGGAACATGTACTGATGGCAGTTAGTTTTTCAGTATTCTTAAGAAAATGGAAAAAGAAGAAATGAAAGAGGCAGTCATTGCATTTGACAAAATAGTCTTTGTTTATCATTTTGAGGATCTCAATCTCTGGCATACATGGAATTTTTAGAAGGATTTGACTGTCACAAAGGGAAACAGAGTCCAGATGTCCAGTATTCAAATAACAGAGCCAGTGTAGAGTTGCTGGTGAGACAGAGTGAAAGAAGTCTGGTATATTTTTGTTCTATTTGAGTATTAAAATATGATTGTCTGATGAGAAAGCTGAATGAATGTTTCGATTTTGATAACTGAAAGAAGGACTCGGAAAAACTGGAGACTGCTAAAAAACTGCACTATGTCTAGACTAATGCTCAAGTCTTTGTGGGTTTTTTAAGGTCAAGTGTAGATCAAAGAAGGATAAAATAAGAAGGTAATCTTCCATGAGAAGACCTTCATTGCAAACCCTTTCCTCAGGCTTTTCACATGTCAGAGTTCTGAAATCACTTAATAGGCCGTCTCCTCTGCTTGGACAAACACTCATACTGCCTTGGGTCATGCAGTTGTGGTTCAAAGATCCTAAAGAAAGCTGCAGTGTTTTAGATAGTTAGTTGGGTTTGGCCTTTGTAGACAACGTTTCAGCTTCTTCAGCTTCTGCTCCCTGCAAAGTCATCTTATTCCGAGATAGGAGCAGATTGTTAGAACACATGCAACTTCTTTTCCAAAGTGGCTTCATGTCTGCTCTTCTTCTAGTCTACAGTACAGACCATTCAGCTAAAGAGAGAAGTTTGACAATCTTATTTTTCAGTCAATACCTTTCCCAACTAAATGCTGGCAATCCTAGCCATATTTTGAGCTTGCTTTCCAAGCAAGAGAGCTGTATGAGACTCAAAGGTGAGACATGAAACTTCTTACCATCCTCAGTATGCAGTACAGTGTGAAAACATTGAATTCCCTAGCTTGAAAAAATAGACCCAACACACACACACACCTCTCTAAGAGGAATTCTGGAGAAGGTACACACAGAAACATTCTTTAGTATTTCCCAAGCTACCTTCCTGCTACTAAAAGTCACTCCAGAAGATCGAACTGGAAGTTGAAAACACACTGCACAGATAGCAGCAACAATTACTAAGAATTTCAGAAATGCATAATCTCTACTGACACCTGGCAAAATAGTTGTTAATGCTAAAACCTAGAAATCCTTGCCAAAGAGGCTTAAAAATAAATAAATAAGGAACTTTAGTCATCTGATGTGCATTTGCAAAATTGCTGTGGGAATAACATGGTTTTCCCTGTTTTCTGTCCTCACAATACATACTATAGTATTTTAAGAGTTGTATCAGGCCTACAGAATCGCTCCACTTTGGGTTCAGCTCAGGAAAACAAGTAGAGGAAAGAAAAACACTGAATGAACAGAAGAAAAGATGAAAAAGTTCAATAATAATGTTCAATAATTCAGCTAGGTTCTAGGAGAGCACTGCAGCAACATAAATATTGAGAAGAGCTGGCAACATTTTTATACAGACACCTTACACACTCCCCAGCATGTGGCAGCAGCTCTACATGCCCTTGCTCTTTGTGAAACAAATAATACTTTCCTTAAGGACAGAGTAAGTTTGCAGTTATAGTCTCCCTTCTTCTTCCAATGTTGCACATTTGGGACTATTTGGTCATGAAAGTCACAGATTACAAGAGATAAAGCTTTGTACTTCTATGAAGGTCCATCTATAATCATGAGGATACAATTCTATGCAAAAAATATGTAACACTCCTCACACATTTTTCCCCAAGAGCATCCCTGTACAACGAGGGAAGGAAAGACATGGACTTACTTCTAACCAGTGATGGTTCTTCATCCCATATCTCAGACAACCACCTCTAGTATACAGTATTAGCAAACAGTCTGTGAAACTTTTCAGATCCATTTACAAGCACAAATATCCATTAAAAAATACTTATAGATTTGCAGTCATAAAACTCACTGAGAATGTGGTACGAAGGGATTGATACAAAGGCATCAAAAGGAGTTGAAAGGCTACCAAAAAGAAAAGAACTCAAGAAAATGTTTCCCTTGGTGCAAAAAACAGGAACAACTTTTGCAACAGATAATAAATAGCTGTTATTACTAATTACTGAAAGTCAAAAAAATAACATGGTATTTCATTTTAAAAATTATGTTCTTGCTGATCAACTTCATCTGCATTCACTCTGTAGCATTAAACCACTTGTACCTTTAGGCCAAAGTAAGAGTTCACAACCCTGAAAAAGAGAACCAATTCTATTTAAGCCTCATGATATTCAAAAATCTTTCCATTATTGTGGAAAACCTACTGGGACTCGAGACCCTTAAAAAAAGAAACAACAATGCTGCAGTTTCCTTTACTAGGTGAAAGGATTGCTTCTTGCATCAGAATAGAATTTTCTGAGAGCATCTTTTCAATTTAGCTATGACTGTAACATTTTCCTGGCTTATATAGGCATTCTGATGTCATTATATAGCCAGCTGCCTGGTTTTTTTCATTTAGTTAAAACCAACCAAAACGTCTTGAGGTCATTATATTGTCAAAATGCACACATGGCACAAGAGAAGGTTTCACATATATGCAGTAACACTGCAAGAAAATTAAAATAATTAATAGTTAAGAAATTGATGCAATGCTATTCAGAAATGAAAAATCTAAATCAGTGTTAGAAGAAAACAAGGTTAATAATCTCCTAGTTCCTAAGCCATCAGTGTAAAGAACAAAAATAAAACACCAAAGCTCAAACACAGTAAGTCACAGAATGCAGAACTTGAAAATCATCATTAAATTATGTACACTATACAGAGAAAATGTAGTGGAAAATATTTTGATGGCTAGCTAGCAATGCAAACAACATATCAGTCTCATAGTCATAATGACTTGTATAAAATGGCAGAAACAAGCTATGCCAACTTCTGCCCAACTTTAAACAGCCTAAGCTCAAATCAATGGAAAACCAAAATAGAACATATTAATTTGAATTGAATAGGACAAGACTAAAATACCCACTTTACAGTAAAACACTGTTCCTTTTCTTTTTTTACCCACTGTGAAAATCTAAGATGACTCCAAAAAACCCCAAAACCAAAAGTGCAGTCAATGAGGTCTTTACTCTTTTGTCCTTTCTCCTCCTGCTATGGCCAAGGCACAAATCTTTTGCAACAACATTCATATAGGTTGATAGATCCCAGCAAAATAACCTCTTCATAAAGTTTGTTCAGGAAATGGTTTTGGCATGCTAGTGGTAATTTCCTTTTCTTCCCAAGCACTCCCTACCCAACAGAAACTCTTGTTTGGCCCAGAAATTCAGAGAGCACCTGCACTTTTTGCTCCATCTAGCAGATCCAACACTACAATCAGTCTCACTTGGTTCAGCTACCCAAGCTGCACTCAGATGAGAAAATAGCTGTTCCCTGCCTTTGTTCCACTTCGTTGAGGCACAATATGCCCAAGAATCAGCAAGTGTGCATTGCAGATTAAAGACACTCAAAAAAAGAGGTTCTAATGAACCTCCAAGATTCTTATTGCCCAAAGATGGGATGCCCTACTGAATTCAAAATGAGTATGCAGCACATGTTGACACACTATGTCAACCTTAAATCTTGATTTAGGATTAACATACTGTGCCTTTCAAAGAACATCTGACACAAAAAGACAGGATTCAAGTGTGGACAATGGTTTGCCCCTATCGCAAAAACACTGAGCAAGTTTCAGAGAAAATAGGTTTGCCTCAGTTTTGTTGTAACTTTTACAAAATTAACTGGGGCAACAAAATTAAAATGTTTCAATTCGACTAAGATTTCCTGATGCCCACATAACAGTTTCAGTTCATGCTAACTCAAAGCTCAAAGACCTGAAGACATGCTACACACCGAAACATATGCGAACTGAGACTTTCATAAAGTTTTTCATTGTTTATACAGTTGGTAACCATTTACTGCTAAAAGCAATATTCAGTAAAGGGGTTTTTGTTGAGGTTTTCCTTTTTTTTTTTTTTTTAAATGACTTGATACCACATGTTTTCATAGACAAAAGAAAAAAATTCTTTAAAAGCCAAAGCAGCCAGATTCATTTTGGAAAGAAGTTTGCAAAATCCCAGTGAACCACATCTGTGGAGTAACTGCAGCAATGATACGAAGTGATTCCCACTAGTTCATAGTTCCTGTGTACTAATGTAAAAGTTTATCCCTTTGTTTTAACATGGCACTGTCTCTGAAAAAGCCTCTCCCTGCCTTGGCTACTATCTAATTAGTTTAGCCCCCACACAATTAAAACTGGTTCAAAATTCCCACTGCATTCATCAAACCAGTGTCTTCACCCCATGAGATTCTCTGTTGACTCCTCTACGAAACTATGTAACTCAGATGTGGCTGGGGCAGCCAATGAAGCATAAATAACCTGTAACTCTTGTAGTAAATTTCACTGGCTTGGAAAATTAAGTATCTTGGACTAAAGCAGTCTCAAAATGACTTCAAGGAGTTGCACAAAATACTGACTCCATCTCCCAGCTCTGAGCTGTTAAGCTGTCTCATTTCAAAGCAATTCCGCAAGCTGGTTTTAGCTCTAAACATTCCACATTTTAAGAAGTGTTGGGGTTTTTTAAGACAAGCCTGCAATAGGAAGCCACACATATTCAGAAAGTGAACTTTGAAAGCAAGTCACAGACTTGACCACAGACAACGCTGAACCAAAACATTGAAAGCACAGTCTACCCCGACAAAAGAAGGGCTTCAGTGTCTTACCAAAGAAATCCCTTGAGAAGTCCAAGAAGCCTGTCTTGTCTCTCACTTCATCTGTTCATTGCAGTGGGGGAAAAATTCCATCTGTGCATTGAAAGTTCTCAAATCCAGCACTACAGACTGCATACTGTTAAATTAGTGCATTCATTAGTACAGTGTTTTGGAAATGTGCCCATACATTGTGGGGAGAGAAGGAAGAGTCTTTCATTTTTTAAAAAAAGGGACAGAGATAAATTGCCCCAAGCTGGTCTACCCTAACATCTCAGCACCACCAAAAATTATCACAGAAATTCCCCTTCTGAGCTTTTACACAAAACAGATGATCTCAAGCATAAGAGTAACTGGTAGCACAATTACAACTTGATTATATGTGATAGATCTCCTGAAAAAGGAGTATGTATTATATGCTTCAGCATATTGTTTATTTGTTTGCTTTCCTCTGGGATCTTTATTTAGATTGACCCAAGTATGGACACCTCTCCTTGCACACATCTATGTATACGCCACAAAGAAGAAAGTTAGCTAACTTTTCCCTTTTCAAAAGAAACAAAAGAAAGTCCCTTTCTGAGCATCACTACACATATCTGATCCTAGCTGCCTTTTCCATTGCATTTCACCTTCCATCAAAAACTTCTACTTTTTACACTTATTTGAGTATGATCATCTGGTATGTCGCCCACTTTTACTCATGTTTATGGACAATTACTGGTTACTTTGTCATACAGCCATTTAAAGTAATTGCTGAATTCGGGTTTTCCCATCCTTTGGAATTGCATCCTTTTAGCATTGACTACACTGGCTGTGTTTTGACACTTGCCAAGGAAGGTGATTCTTACCAATCAACTTTTTCATCTAACTTAAAAGGTTTTTCCACCAGGAGTTCAACTTATGGAGCTCAACTCCTCTGAATTACAGGCTCCTAAGAAAGCCAATTACTTACTTGCTTAATGTCCCATATAACTTGAGACATCTAATACTACTTAGCTTTCATTCTTCCCTCCCCAAGTTTAAGACCTGACATGTCCATTATTTCTGAATGCATAAATACACTCAAGATGTAGTTTTATATTGTTTGTACTTCAGCCTCTGCCTTTCCCAGGACTTCAAAACTCCTACCTACATGTCTTCCATCTGTGGATATAAGTTAAAAAATATGAGGCTCATCAACAAACTACCACTCTAGCTTAAATCTGCAAGCACCAAAGTTCATCAGCAGTTTTCCACACAGAGACAGAAGTCCTCTGAGTGCAGCAGAACTACTCGGGTGTGTAAAGTTACTTATGCACTTAAGCACTTTGGGATCTGTCCTCAATTTTTAAAGCAAGTTTTCTGCCAAAATGGCAAGGAGTTCCACAACAATCAGCAGTTCTTGGGAGATTTCCTCTTCTTGTTCTAAATCTTATAAGAACAGCTGTTCTGGAAAAAACTTGGCCATGTCTGGATCTCCAGACAGGCTCCAAAACCACAGGTGTAGGCTCCAAGCCAGAGATGCATGTGCAAGTTTTTCTGAAATTCAATGAGCTTCAGGTTTTCTCCTTTCTCTAAGTGCAAAGCCACCCACCACAGAAGGCACAAAGATCAACAATGAAGCTTCAGCAATGGACATATATTTGCTGCTCCCATGGTGCAGCCAACACTATTAATGAGATTTAGGGTTGAGACAGTCTCACAAGACTTTTTGCACTGTTCTCACTGCAGAGTCATGCTGTTGTATTAAGCTAAAGTGTTTTATACTGCAGGTCGATAGGGAAATGAGAAAAACTAGACCATGCAGCGTGTGGCAGGGTTCTTGAGGGCAGAGGGCTACCTTGCTATATGACTAGAAAGGGCATTTGTTCAAAGTATGATTACAGTATTACACATGCTGTAATCGGCAAACACTGGTTGGATCAGCCCTGAGAGTATTTCCTACTGAAGTTTTTATTCTCCGTAAGCTTTACCAGTTAGCACTAGACATGAAGCAGATCTACCACTGAGACCAAATCTAGATGGAGTTCTTTAACTATTTCTTCATTCACTCATATTAATTTCACAAAAAGCATATTAATTTGTTTATATTACCCTCCTGGTGTGTTGTGAGACTTGAAACCACATATTTAGCTACTTATTTGAATCTTGTACCACAAACACCTTCTCCAGAACTCACCACAAACGTCCATCAACAGTCACAATCTAGCAAGTGGGAAAGGTGAAACCATTTTAGATACTAAAGTTTACATTATAACATTAATGGCTTTGTGGCCAAATTGTTCCTTTAACAGCTTTTTGCTCAGTCAGCATTTGCATTGGAGGGTTATCTTTATTATGTTGGGGGGGTGCCTTATTATGTTACCAAACCTCTCAACCATACGCTAAAGATCACCAATTGTGTTTTATTAAAGGCTAAATGGATCCTCTATTTTATGTGGTATGACTCAAGTCCAACA
Organism: Myrmophylax atrothorax; assembly: GCA_026770055.1. Lineage (NCBI taxonomy): Eukaryota > Metazoa > Chordata > Aves > Passeriformes > Thamnophilidae > Myrmophylax > Myrmophylax atrothorax. The sequence continues at coordinate 48,193,647 of JAOXXN010000471.1, forward strand.
CTGTATCAAAAAATCTTAGTTTGAAATAACCATTAAAAATCAACTCTGAAAAATTGTTTATTCAAAACTTGACACAGTCTATCAGATTTGAAGTACAGCAGGAAAAACCTCAAACTGATCAGAAAAATAAATTTAAAATACTCTCTAAGTCATATTCCAACAGCTACAGATAATTTTCTCCTACATACAAACCATTTTGAACTTCCAGGTAGTACCAAAATCCAGTACTACCACAGGGCTGTCTTTACATTCCTAGAATTTTGCAGCTTGGAAGGTGTAGGTGCAGAACATAAAGGGGTCTCTAATGCCCAAACACCCACTTTAAATTCCTTGTCAGTTGTTTGTTTGGAGGACTTCAGTAAGTCTCTAAGGAAACAACTTCAGTAAGGATCAACAAAAACTCAAGCAAAACGTATGACAGCTTTTCATGCTCTTAATTGTACTGTGTCTTCCTTAAGCTGCAAATTGTATTCAAGATGATTAGAAGTCAAAAGAAAACAAGTTCTAAACTCTCTAGAGTTCATGAACTAGAACAAAGGCTCAGGGTTCAAGGATTACTACAGATGTAGCAGCAATAAACTGACACCTCTACTCCCTGATGTTCCTCAGTCAACGCTGATTGGCAACGAACAGCAGCTTTGCAATACATATTGCTGGATTTGTCACACCTAATTGCAGCATTTCTCCTGTCATCTTGTAGGTGGGAGTTAGCAAGCGGACCCTACGTGGTATGACTTAATTAATTTAAAAGATGTCCAAATAGCCAAACCATTTGTCAAGGACGTCACTCACAACAAAGTCCCATGTCAATTTTCCATCACTATCTTCTTGGCTTGCAGTTTCCTTCCTCTGCTCCACCAAGGCACCGCTAATGGTGAAGAAGACTGCAACCCACAGAGTGTGGGAATAGCACAGATACCGTGCTACTTAAACATGGCAAGGGGCCTGGGGTGGGAATGCAGGGCAAAACCTACTTGCTTTCCAAAGGATAAAGGTTCGGTGTGCATTTCTAACAAAGCCTTTACTATAAAACTGACATGGACTCGACAGCTCATGAAGAACTGCAGAAGCCTTAAAGTAAAGAAAGAAGCTTGGGTTTCCTCTCCATGCTCAATAGGAGAGCATAGTTTGCTATCCCAAAAGAGGCTCCAATTATTTTGTCAACAAGAAAAGCCCAAAAATAAAGGATGAATCTGATGGAAATGAATGATGCAGAAGATTATGTAATCTTCAAGCTTTACTTCTAGGGAGCCTGATTTTGTTTCCAAACAGAACTCCAATCACTCCACTCTTTCAGAGCATTAATTCCAAGCATTCCTCTGCTGAAGGGTTCCACATTAAAAACAAAACAATGCCACCCACCATAACTTAGACATTGGTCATTCTAGACCACAATGAAACTCTATGGAAAGGCAGTGCTAATGGGGAAAAAAAATCAGTCAGCATCTTTCATAATTTTTGAGGGGAAAAAAAATTAAAAATCCACAGAATTGCTCTAGACTTTTTTAAGAGTCACAAAATTTTAAAAATGTTCATACTAGCATTCCCAAGTGTCATCCTGATAGGTCTTTTGTTTAAATGCAAGTAATATTGAAGGAGAAGAGATCAGAAAGAAAAGCAGACATACCATATGCATTTATCTACAAGTGGCAACACTCCCAAACCTGCCATATAAATTTATTGCATCATCTGTGGCTCAGTCAAAATTCATTAGCTCCATATGAGTGTATGTGAGTATGAGAAAGTGTTCATGTGCATATTCACACATCTGTTTTCAATCACTACATTGAGGAAATCCTACACAGTAGACACATGAAATGTCTTTACAACC
>JAOXXN010000471.1:48195577-48208314 GCA_026770055.1 Myrmophylax atrothorax
TTACAACCTGTACCAAAGTGTGAAAGAGACAGAAAGAATGTAAGAGAGAGAGAATTTTTTTCTCCCAAAAGGAGGACATTGCTGCAAAAATGAGTCACTACATACCAAGATTGTTTTGCATTTCTACTAAAGTGTCAGTAAAATTTTGGTTTAGGGACTGAAACCAATATGTTAGGATGAAGTATCCAAAAGATGGGTGGGTTTCTTCAGAAGGAATTACCAGCTAGTATCATACCAGCTTCTTGAGAAAGGGCTCAAAGGAAGCTCAGTTCTATTAAACTAGTCTCTAGCGAAGACAAATGTGACATGTGGCACTATGTTGCATTGCAATAAGCAAGAATATTATATTTTCTAGACTCAGTTGTGACTATAATAAGCAAACAGAAGGTGTAGTGAGTAGGAGAAGCCAACTACATAGCTCCAAATGTTAAGCCCTAGAAAAAGCTCCAAAGTACTCCCCGTGTTCTCCATTCACTGAATTTCATTTCATGTAGTGGGTCAATTCAAGTTCTAGTGGCAAGTACCCCAAAAACCTAATGAAGACAGTTAATTCCCAGCTCCAATCCCACTAGCAGGATGCTCTGTTCCACATGAAGCTCCACCAGAGGCACTAAGTCATTCTGATTCAAAGAACTGTTAAATTAGTAAGGCCAAAACGGTGTCTATAAATGTTGTCTTTAACACCAGACTGCAAAAGAAGCAACCACTTTAAACACAAGCAATCTGCAAGTCAGAGCAAGATGCTGGAAAGCAGTGCTGTGGAAGGGACCCCGGGATCCTAGTCTACGGTAAATTGAACATGAGTCAGTAGTGCCCTGGCAGCCTGGAGGGACAACTGTGTCCTGGGGGGCACCAGGCAAAGCATCACCAGGCAGTCCAGGGAGGGGGACTGTCCCGCTCTGCTCTGCTCTGGAGCAGCCTCACCTTGAATACTGTGTGCAGTTTTGGTCACCACAAAGTAACAAAGTTATTAAGCTCTTAGAGAGAGTCCAAAGGAGGGCAATGAAGATGGTGAAGGGCCTTGAGGGGAAGGCATATAAAGAGCAGCTGAGGTCACTTGGTCTGTTCAGCCTGGAGAAGAGGAGGCAGAGGGGAGACCTCATTGCAGTCTAAAACTTCCTTGGGAGGGGAAGAAGTGGATTAGGCACTGATCCCTTTGTGGTGACTAGTGACAGAACCTGAAGGAATGGCCTGATGTTCTCTCAGGGAAGGTTTAGGTTGAATATTACAAAAAGGTTCTTCACTCAGAGGGTGGCTGGGCACTGGAAGAGGCTCCCCAGGCAAGTGGTCACCACACCAAGCCTGAGAGAGTTCAAGAAGCATTTGGATGATCCTCTCAGGCATATGGTGTGACTCTTGTGGATGGTTCTGTGCAGGGCCAGGAGTTGGACTCCATGATCCTTGTGGGTCCCTTCCAACTTGGCATATTCAGTGATTCTGTAATTTATGTGCCAATCTTTGTTGCAAAAGCATCTACAATTCTTACGGAAGAGTCTGGGTAGATAAACTGAAAGACAACATCCACTTTCATCTCTTTGCAAGTCATATGAGAAGGAGGACTTCTCCTTACCCATCCATCTCTACACAATGAGATTCTGTAGTGAGTAAAGGCTCAGAGAGCTTTCCTAGCTCTATGTACACTTAGCAGACTTTTGCATCTCTACTCCAGTTCTGGTTCTGAAGTAGCAACTGAAGAAGGTCTGAAGAAGGGTTTAAACAATGTACACAAGTGATATTTTAAATAATTTAAAATATTTTTAAAAATATTTTTCTTTTGGAGGGAAAAAAATTTAAAAGACCAATAATGAGACTCTACAAAACCAGTGGTATGTATCTATGGGTATCTCTTTGCTAGCTGTTTCTTATACTGTGTATTTACCATAGCCTAATCTTTCTGCATTTGCAGTTCTTTGTGGAGAGCTTCTTTGCCAGCTGAACCCCAAGATTAATTTAGTGAACATCATAAACTGCTTGGGAGGGAATTTATAAATGAAACCAACTAAGGAACAGTAGACATTTTCAAAGCTGCTAGAATTCTACAGAGCAAAACAATCTTCATAAAAACATCCCCTCGGTCATTTGCTCTTGTGAAATAGTTTTAATAATTAAAATTTTCCTGGTAGAACAACACTCCTCCTCTAGATGTTTTCATGTCTCATCTAAGTCTTTCCGGACAGTAACTACAACAACTATAAATCATTAGTGTATATGAAACTCTGAGAGTCAGGTGATTATTCCAGTTATTCACCACTGTGTTTTTTTTTCTATTTTTCGAAACAATTTTCCACATCATGCAGATATATTTTCATACAGAATGCTTAAAATACTGAAGGAAAAACATTGTAAAGCTACTGAAAATGGAATAATTGCTATTATCCTCTTTACACCCTGTTAGCAGTCTATCTTCACACAGAGATAACACCATCTAAGAAATGTTATCTTTTTAATAAGACACTGTAACTTTTTTCCATATCACACTGCTGTGTTTAGCACAATCAAAATCACATCTTTGCCCTTTATTTCCATTTATTGTTTGAAGTTGCTAATCAATACTACAAACAGTGAACAGGAGCAAAAAAAATCTATGCATTTGTATGTACTTACTGTACTACAGATATTTTAGAATAGTGCATATAAGAGTGATTTTATAGTAAGAAAAAAGAAGTGGGCAATTTAAACCTACCATTTGAAATGTTCTCACACCAAATACTCAAATCAACAGTACAGAAAAGTCATTTTGCTTGACTACTCTAAATGGGATATTCTTGTCCAGATCCTCTATCATAACATCATTCAGCACACACCAAAAGCTACCTTTCCAATCCTGATGCTTGGCAACCACAACCTACACCAAAATCACACATTTATCAGCAGTGCCATTTTTCCTGTTCGGTGTAATTTCCTGTCCCTCCCTGAAACCTGGGACCCTTCCTGACAACGTGCACTCTGACCTGTAGGGCTGAGCAAAACTAATACACCAGCATAAATCTGATGACAGCATTTCTTAGTAACCACTAATAGATGGAGCATCCAAATACATAAAGCCTCTAAATTCTGTTCCAGAGGATTTAAACCATTTTGTTACATCTAACCAGAAATGTCAGTAAGATATTGATGATATATGATTTAAAAAATTTTTTTTAATTACATCCAGAGGCCAAACATAAATCTATTGTTTATTGTTGGCTGCCCTTTCCCCAGCAGGAGACTGCACCGTGCACTGCAAGAGATCATTCATGGCAGGGCCATGAAGAGCAAGTACCCCATTAAAAAAAAAAAAAAAAAAAGAAAAAAAAAAGAGATACATCCATAAGGATGCACAGGAATCACTTGAAGAACATTCATTCTCAAACTGTGTCTTGAAAGTGAGATGTCTCTGAAGGAGAACAGTTACTTTCCATTAAATTTCCAAGGTCTCCTTTCCCTAGAGACTACTGGCTTTGTTTCAAAATGTGGAATATGTAAAATTTTCTTGGGAAAGGATATTTTTGTGCTTTCAGGTCTGAGAAGGAAAGAGAAGATTCTCCCAGATGGGAGATTTAATCCTTGAAACACATAGCAGTTAACAAGCTCTGTGTAATGTCCAGGTGTTAAAAAAAGAAATTACTTGCTGGTAGAATTGCCTTGTTAAGGTTTAGGGCTTGACATGCTTCAATGACCTCAGACCTAGGGAGAGGTTAACAAAGCTTGGGAATAAGGATGAACCACTGATAGTGGACACAAAGAACACAGAATTTATGGGCCACAAGAACATTTGGCTGAACTCCAAAGATAAAGAAGAAACTGATAAAGCCAACTCAGCAATTGTGCCGAAATCAGGTCCGACTGGGTAAAAGGTAATTCCAGCAGAGGGAGATCGTGACCACCAACTCATGGACACCTGACAACCCAAGAAATCCACTGACTCAAAGGAAGAGAAAGGCTGAGCATGTGGACTAATATGCATGGGAGTTGGGTAGCCAATGAACACTAATTCCTTTGTTTGCTAAAATGTATAAATAGTAAAAAGTTTTGATAGCTGATGTGTTTGATTTGTAAAATACCCCTGAGCACCCAGGCTTGTACAAATCTGAAAAAAATAAGCAGTGTCTCTCTCAAGTGTGTAATTATTGGCTTGTTGCACCCAATCTTTCTGGACAACACTTTGAAAAGCCACTCAAAGCCTTGCCTTGTGTTAGCACATACCTACTTCTCAAATCAACCACCTTCTACCTGCTGCTGGCTTACTGGCCTTTGGTCACTGTGATACAGAAGTCACCACGTGAGGCAACGAGCAATGCCAGAGACTCAGCACTGCCTATGGGTGCCATGTACGAGCTGGATCCCCTACTCACCACTGCGAATGTTGCAACGCTGATCTGTACACTGGGAGTTAATGCCAACAGCAAGGTTGCCAGGTAGCATCTGTTTAATAAATACAGCCACCATCAGCCTTAAAAAAGGCAGAGCTGTCCTAAAGCTCATCCAACCTTCATTAATAATGCAAATTCATTAACATGGTCTAAAAAAATACAGTAAAATTTGGTTTCCAGGAATACCCCTCAACTGATGAGCCATGTAAAGCTGAGTGGGAAAACTGCACTTTCAAAATTAGTCTAGTGATCTCTGAATTAATCAGTGACAACTCTTGTGTGTGACAGCTGACACCTGTATATCCTACGGCTAAAAGTTAGAAGCACTCTTCCAATAAATTGCTAACACAGAACAGCCAAGTAAAAAAGAAAGGAGAGTAGAGGAACCAATCACACGAAAACCAGAAAGCCCCCTTGCTAAAATTAGAGACAGTAAATCTTAAAATTTAGAGACAGTAAATCTTTGAACAAGAACCTTCATTTCTTGCTCCTTGCTTAAGTAACAAGAGTTAGACAGCAGAAGGATCACAGCATCAGCTACAGCCAGAGAAAATTGCACAGCAATGAAAGCTTTCAACATCCCACAAGAAAGCAAGCCAGGATAATTCAGGGAGGTTTAAGCACATGCAGATTGAGAGCAGTTTTTCGCATCACAGACTCAACACACATGCTCACTAAGAATGCCACTTTTCTCCAAAAGTCTGATTTACACTCAGACTTTTTAATTTTTGCAGGAGTTTTTTTGTAATAAAACCTTTAGCATCACATTCTACAAGCAGAAAACTTGTTATTTCAGTCTTTCAGTACACTACATGGATTATTTTGTTGTTTTTAAGAGCTGGCAGAATTTTAAACCACTAGACAGCTCCACAGGAGTGAGGGGGTTGAGAAATGGAGAAAAAGTTGGGGGATGGGGGTGGACTGTGGCATTCCGTAGATCAAATGGTATCAAATATATCATTGTGCAGACATTTGTTCCCAGTTCTACTGCATGCCACAAGCTACAAGCAACATGATAGCAGTTTCTATATTTGTCCAAAAGGAAGAAGCCATTTGGACTTGTTGCAAAAGTTTAAGGATAGAGGACATCAAAAAAAAGCACAACAGTAGAGTTCAGACCTGAACTATTTTGAAGACCTCCCTGGCAAAAGATATACAATGCCCTTTGCCACCAGATTAATTCCACAACTAATTGAGACAGTTCATCCCAGCAGCTGTAAGCAATGTCACAAGAGTACATCACTGAACTTGGCACAAGGCAGGACTACCTCAGCTGCCCTCCCTGGGACTGCCAAGATAGTTTAGTGAACCTATATATATATATATATGCCATCAAGCAACAGGCAGTCAAAAGAGAGCTGAGATACTTTTATTCTACCTATAGAAATTCAAAGACAAGCCAAGCTGCTTTTTTTCTGCAGCAAGTATAGGCAGACTGCTACAGGAACACTATCTTATCCCTCTTCTTTCCCATTCAGTGATGAAAATGAACTGCCTGCATCAACTGCAAATAAGAACATCCAGAAATGCCAAGAGTTTCATAACTGTCCCTTAAAGCAGGAAAAATGAAAGGAGAAGGGGGAAAAAACTAACAAAGGAAGACAAAGCCACATGCAAACACAACACGAAAAAGTCACACACAAATACAGCTTCCAGAAGGCGGGGAGAGTGAAGGGTGTTGATTAAGAAGATGGGGGGAAAAATACAAAACTAAACCCAAGAATTCCAAAATGCTCTTATCCCTGCAAAGCATCTTTTGAGTCCATTAAAGTAGCTCTGCACTTTATTGCAAAATTTGATTCCCTGAATGTATATCGCCTCTAAATGACTGATGTACAGAAGATAAGGATGGAGCTGTCTTTAGCTTCTCTGAAATAACATATTTGTGAAGACAAAGCTGTAGTTTACAAACCACATTTTCCTTAAATCTGTGTATATCCATCATCATCCTGCAGCCCTTTTAGTTCTGGGTTTGGTTTTGGGTTTTTTTTTCCCCAGCCAGCTAATTCTTTTCCTCATCTTTGAACTAAACAGAAAAACCATGAGAGCCCACTTCTGGCCCCGGGAGTGGCCAGCAAGTCCTGCACCAGAACTCGGCACCGCAGCTGTGGTCTGAGGTTAACCTCAGGCACTGAGAGATCAAGGTGAAGCATCGCCTGATGGCACATTTAAGAGCAGTCACTCTCCTTTTAACCAGACAGCCACCACAGCACAGCCTTCACCTCATTGATCTGAGAACAGTAAGGATGTGCCATTTTTCTGGCTTAACTTAAATACAACTCTTAAAAATACTAACTTATATGCCCTTTCTTTGAGTCCACTGTCTCTGGGAAAGCTAGAGGCTTGATCAATAATCCTGCCTACCATTCCTCCTTGATGGACTGTGTTACAGCAGTGGTAACAATCTACCCATGTATCAGCTGCAGTGAAATCAGATATTAAATCCACATTCCGGTGTATTTTTACTTATTACATTTCCAGTTGACACTTTTCCCCTGATAAAGTCCTGCCTAACGCAGTTGCAGGACCTACTTAGCATTTGAGTGGGTCAGCTGATCTCTAGAATGGGTCTTGGCTGGGCTAAAAAGGTACTTAAGACAGCAAGCCATCTACACAGCACTGCTTCTGCTGGCAGAGTGAGGACAGTACTTTAAAACAAAGGGGGAACACTGCAAGTCTCATGGCCAGGAAGAGTGGCTGACACCAGGTTAGGAGTATTTTTTTTTGAGGCCAGCAAACCATTTGGGCAAGACAGAAGAGGAAGGAGAGAATCAGGATCTGGGGGGGAGAGGGAGGAGGAGGAGGAGAGAATTCCAGGAACAGTTGGACATGACAGGGGTATTTGGTTTCAGTGTATGCTTTAGAAAAGGAATGGCATGCTTAAATACGGCCACAGGCGTCATTCAAGCTGTTTTCTTCATACAGCCTTCCCCTTCTCAAGTATTCCCCATTGAGTTGCATCAGTGATACAGCTGGATTAGTCCTGTCACCAAACCAACAGGCAAGGTCCTTCACTGAAGGCACTCAGATGTCTCCATTTATTACAGAACATTTTCTGGGCACAAAAGCTGGCCAACAAGATCCTGTCTCACTTCAAATGTCTAGGTTCAAAATTCCTAGGTCCAGTTGGAGACAGTTCTCACTTACCTGCATGGCTGCCCTACAGGCAGATTTTACTCCTGAATGTTGGAGAAGTACAGTTGTTTCCAGATATGATGCTATTAGTGCTGATTGGAGAATGTCAATTAGGTATAAGTGTTTCATACTGATTAGCTGTTTAGATTCTGTGTATATATACCATGGGGTAACAGTTATCAAGTATTCAAATGACTCATCTACTTTGCAGTGCACTAGGTCTTGTTTTTACTCTAATATGTGCTATAATTTACGAAGGAAGAGGTAAGGAAAAGGAGGGAAAGAGGGATGGTTCTCACACCAGGGAGAGCTACCTCCCCAAAGAACCTGCCTAATAATACTGTTAGAGGGCACAGTGACAAGGCCAAGAGACCAACAGCATGGAAGTAGCAGCAGGAGAAAAACAAAAGGGAAATTCTTCCACAGGGTCTCAGTGACTTAGGTGGAAGAGCTGCCTACAACAGATGCTTAACAAATGTGCCATGCAGCAACAGCACTTGAGGATGTTTGAAAGCCAGGTTAGGTCCAAACTCTGGCATCAGCAGATAAACACATTCCCAGGTGCAGCAATGATGAGGAGATCTGTGCCACAGAGAGTTAAACCCTTACAATTAAAAAAAGAAAATCCACAAACAAGCTATTTTCCAGTATGCCAGCCAAGTACAACAGAAAAGGACGCTGGCTGTGCTCAGACAGCCTCACCTCATAGCAAAGTTCATCTCTGAGGTCAGCCCTCAGAGAGATGGGTGGTCTTTGGCTAGAGCTAAGGGCCAGCCTAGAGGTGGTGGCATGAGCTTCCTCCAGCTGAGTGAAGCTGGTCACCTTCTTCATTCCCCTAACAGTAATCCCTTTACTGAATCTAAGGGGGAGAGATGAAATGGTCAGGTGTCCTGCACCTACATACAGTCAACACTGTATATATAGCTAGATGGAATAAAAGCCAGCTGAAGACTGCCAATCAAAATACTAGTTCAGTCTCTGCTTTGACTCATAAATGCATGTGAACAATTGTAAAAGGAACTTCAACTTAGAATGTCATAACATTGTTATGTTGAAACTCATTTTCCCCTGAAATAAAGACGGTGATGCTTATCACACTGGCAGTCACAATAATCTCCACAGGAACTGAATTTGCAGAATAGATTCAAGCTTCAACAGCATCTTTTCCAGTCAAAAATTAATATGCTAAGCAAATAGTTTACATAAAGCTCAGATATTTAGTTCATGTGAGACAACAATCTACTTTTGACAAAACCAATTAAGAAAAATTCAGCTTTAGAATTTTCACTCACCACCTTTACTTACATACTGGAAGAAAAACATCAAGTTCCTTAAGAGGTGTTAAGGTGTGACAAAATTGTGAATCAACTTTGTTTTTTCAGGTCTGTCACTAAGAGCTCCTCTGCCAGTCTTTTTTTTTTAATGCGTTTTTGTCTGCTTGTTTATTTCCTACCCAATTACACCTAATCACTGAATATACCAAGTTGGAAGCAACCCACAAGGATCATAGAGTCCAACTCCTGGCCCTGCACAGAACCATCCCCAAGAGTCACACCATATGCCTGAGAGGATCATCCAAACGCTTCTTGAATTCTGTCAGGCTTGGCACAGTGATCACTTCCCTGGGGAGCCTCTTCCAATGACACGCCACCCTATGGGCAAAGAACCTTTTTCTAATATTAAACCTATACCTTCCCTGACACATTCCCTCAGGTTCTGTTACTGGTTATCACAGAGAAGAGAGAAGTACCTGCCCCTCCTCTTCTCACAACGAAATTGTAACTGCAATGAGGTCTCCCCTCATTCTTCTCTTCTCCAGGCTGAACAGACCAAGTGACCTCAGCTGCTCTTTATATGCCTTCCCCTCAAGGCCCTTCACCATCTTCATTGCCCTCCTTTGGACTCTCTCTAAGAGCTTAATAGCTTTGTTACATTGTGGTGACCAAAACTGCACACAATATTCAAGGTGAGGCCGCCCCAGTGCAGAGCAGAGCGGGACAGTCCCCTCCCTCGACTGGCTGACAATGCTTTGCCTGATGCCCCCCAGGACACGGTTGGCCCTCCTGGGTGCCAAGGCACTGCTGACTCATGTTCAATTTACAACAGACTAGGACTGCCAAGTCCCTTTCCAAAGCACTGCTTTCCAGCATCTCATTCCCCAGTCTGTACATACATCCAGAGTTGCCCCATCCCAAGTGCAGAATCCAGCACTTCCCCTTGTTGAACTACATACGGCTGGTGACTGCCCATTCCTCTAATCTGTCAAGGTCTCTCTGCAGGGCCTCCCTGCCTTCTAGGGAGTCAACAGCTCCTCCCAGTTTTGTATCACCTGCAAACTTGCTTAGCATACCTTCCAGTCCTACATCCAAATCATTTATGAAGACGTTGAAGAGCACAGGACCTAAGATGGAGCCCTGTGGAACCCCAGTAGTGACAAGCCCCCATTTTGATGTTACTCCATTCACTATTACCCTCTGTGCTCATCCTGTGAGCCAATTGCTCACCCACCACATGATGTATTCATCCAGCTGTGCTGGAAAGTTTGTCCATAAGGATGCTTGGACAATAGTATCAAAAGCTTTACTGAAATCCAAAAAGATTACATCAACTGGCTTCCCTTGATCAGCTGGGTGGGTTACCTTGTCATAAAAAGTATATATGTATATATTTGTATTCAGAATTTGGGTTTTTAGTAACATCTAATGAGTGAACAAAGATGTTGTCCTAAAACCACATTAAATCAAACCACAACAGAATTTACAAGAGTCGTAACACTTTCAGGCAAATGCTGTGAGACCCTAGTCAGAGAAATCAGAGGAAAAAAGCTACCAATGAGTCTACAAAAATATTCTATTGCCCAAAACAACCTTTTAGAGTGATAAGGACTGGTAAAATGTGGCTGTCTTCTTTCAGGCTTTCTGAAAGAGCACCCAAGAAAGTACTTGGGCAGTCAGCTATCTGCCTTCTTTCACACCTTGCAGAATAAAAAGCCTGATTTTCAGAGATGGTAAACTGATGGTCCTCATACATAATGAAGGAATAGGAAAAATAAACAAGGCCTAGATATGATGACTGCACTCTTGCTAGCAGAACACAAGTACCTTCTTTACCTTATTTGTGGCTTTTTGTAGAGCCCACACAACATCATGTATGGTTCAAATTAGTGCAACAGGCACACTCCAGCATCAAAAATCCCCTTTCAGGTTCATTCTGCCAGCTCCTCCCCTCACTTCAAGGTCAGTTACTTTTGAAAAAAGGGAGTATTCCCAGTTTTTCAGAAGGCACCTGGACCTACAGGATATAACATCAAAAGGTATTTTTCTTGGTGCCTAGTTATCAAGTGTCTGCCATGCAACTTTCCACGTTCTCTTTGCCATCAACAGAAACCTGCACAAAGCTACCTTGTGCTAAAATCTCAAGTTTCTCCTCTTTTTCCACAAGAGACACTACCTGCAAGCATTTTCCCAGGGTTCCAGCCAAAACTTTTATTCTGCCTACCTGTGACTCCTTCTGGGAGCCTATCCTCTACTTCTACACGCTCTCATAGTGCAACTATTGTTCTGAGAGATGACTTCATGCCAACACACCAAAAGAGACTTGTATGCTGTAGACCCTGTGCTTCAAAGCCAGACAGATAGGGTTTCCTTTCTGATCAACACTTATCTTGCGAAAATGGTAACAGAAGTCTTACAATGGCATCCTAAAACTTAAATATATAGGTTTCTGATTCCCTTTTATATAAGATAAAGCAGTTCACGTTACAGTCACAGCACAAATAAGAGATACAAATCCCAAGCTTTTATCATAACATTTAAAGGGTCACCATGTACTCTACAAATAGACAATATTTTTTAAAACCTGAAGGGTCTCCAAGGCATGAGTGATTCAACAAGATGAGCCTGAATGTGATACTATCCCTCTGCTATCCCCAGAGTGTTCCAAGAAAAATCTACAGGGAAACATGACATCACTTTAAATACATAGTTGGTGTGCCTGTGTGCACACTTAACACAAACCTTCTCTTTAGGCCTCCCAGTTTCATGACAAATCACCACCTAGCAGGATCTGAGCTTGTCAACCACTGGCCTCAAAAATACTCAGCATATTTTCCAACTGAAGGGTTGTATCTTGAGACAGGACTGTCCCTACAACTGCATTGACTGTTCTGGGTTGTAACAGCACTCGTACATGCCCAAAGAAGTCCTATGGGGGCAGAAAAGCAAAAAACCCAACTATACTTGTTAGGATTATTTTGCACAATATTCCTTTAAGGATTCTTCATTTTGCTCAAATGCCTAGTGCCTGTGAACATTTAGCATGCTATTCAAAACACTGTTTTATTGTGGGTCACAGTAGACACACAACTTGGACTCTAGGTCATCAGGTCATCCTAATTCCATGACACTGAATTGATTTATTGATTACCAGGCTGAAAAAAAATTTATTATTGTTCTAGTCAAATTTATTATGGATCCTTGATTACAGTGCGATACCCTTTCTTACAGAGAAATTAATTAATTTCTCCTTCCACCACTATACAAAATTATGTGCATCTATTTATAAATGTACCTAACAGCCTGAGGCAGTTTTTACACCTTACAGCTTGATCAAAGAAGAAAAATGAAATTTTTATATTTCTAAACTTTAAAAAAAATAGATCCCTATTTCAAATCTGCCATGAGACATTTTAGATATCATAAAGTTCCAAATTACTACTATTGTATGATAATAATGGGCACAGTGGGCATTAAATTAATCATTTTACTTTGACTTTTCATTCTAAATACAGAAGTTAGTGAAGATATTATTAAGATAAAGCAAATCTAGAAGAGCCTAGTGATACCAAACAGATCCACTACCAAGACAAACTTTATGACAAACAAATTTTGACTTAATAACCTTCATATGCTGAATTTCAGCCAAAAAAATCAGTCAACCTGAATACCAAGGAGCAGATGATGTCCACATAGCAGGACAGATGTTATGGGTTGGCCTGCCCAGCCCTCTCTCCTACCACATATTTTAAAACTCCTAATGTAGAGATTCCTACTTCATCGTAACTTCTTATTCCCAAAAAGTGATCATAAGCATGAAAAATGTTATATTCCAGTTTAAATGTGTATAGTAAGCCAGAAAATTTGTGCTGGACACAGTTTTGAACTGACTTTAATGAGGGAGGTGGAGACAGAAGGTCCGCAATGCTAGTCAGGAAAGTACTAATAATTACAGCAGTTTATCATCTATTAGCAA
>JAOXXN010000471.1:48210524-48228273 GCA_026770055.1 Myrmophylax atrothorax
GCTGCTTCTTTCCTGTTGGAAGAGTCCCAAATCTTGTAATTCAACAGCACCAGCACTTATCTCTCATTTAGGCTGGTGCTAACTTTACAGCAAACAGTCCAGTGAGGTATGAGAGTGAGAGAAATGAGAAGACAGGAGAAAAGGAAACTGCCTCAGAGTGATTAAGAATAAAAACCTGGTACTAAAACAAAACAAATTCATTACATCACTCATATCACAGTAGACTGAGATTGAAAGCCTTAGAGACCAACATTTCAGGCAAGGACAATGATATTTTCTTGCCTCTATCATTTCTATGTAGACAGCAAAAGCAGGAAAGAATTACAGGGAGTTGAAGAGATGATCTTATATTTCAGCCAGCTACATGCTTGATCTGAGATTTGAATACTGTCCTGGCTTGTGCCACTGTACTCGTTGGTGTAACTAGTCCAGTCACTGATAACAAGCTTTTGATAGCTGATTCCTAGTCACACATTGCTCATTTGCTATGAGTGCCTGGCATCCCAGCACATGGAAGAGAGCCATCGCTGTGCCTCTATAATGCTACAGAATGCTAAGTACATGGCAAAGAATACAAGGTCTTAAGAGTCTCAAATTAGCATACAGTTTTGAATCAATTTCTCTGTACCACAGTCCTGGCACTTCAGTGAAGCCATGAAATAAGATTCATGTTTGCAAAGAACTTTTTTGCAAAGATACTTCAGTGATGAGCACCACTCAAGTCTGAGAAAGTAATACTGTCCTTCAAATTTGGTTTGAGCTACACACAAAGAACATGGCATAGAACTGCATGTTGAACAGTAAGGAGAAAATGAAACACTGAATAGCAGTTCATTGAGAGCTGTGCTATTCATTCTGTGCACTAAAGAGATACTCAGAAGAAACACAGCAGTGACCACGTATTTAATATGCATGCCCATGAAGGAAAACTGAGCTTGCAGAGACAACACTATTGTATTATTTCAGCAGGCCTGACCTTGCAAATTTCATCACGTTCTCCAAGACTAAAGTCGGAAACATATTACTCAGATAATTCTTATTTCACTTGCATTTAGCAGTCCTCAGGGAGATCAGGCTCTGAAATGCTGGGTACTGCATGAGTAAAGTAAAACCCTATATATCTTTTCCCAGGGAGGCTACAGCGCACCTCCTCATAATTTAACATTTTAAGTTTGTACAATTCAGTCTAACAAATGCTGCAAGTACAGGCCAGGAGAAGAAGTGCCAAAAGAGTGAACAGTCAAAGTGTATGTTCAAATGAAAAATAGTAAAAAAAAAATTTTACAAGTCCAGTGGAAGGTTTATTGTGCTGTCCTGAAGTCAAATAGTTTGTTTGGGCCTTAGGGAAGGGTAGAAGTCCAGCATTAGCCCTATGTGTACAGGAAACTATCATTTGCATTAGTATTCCCTTGTCTTCTTATAAGCTCGGCTGCGCATGAGGGTGTGAAGCTGCATTTTCTGGTACTGTATACCTGAAAGCTGAATTGGTGTAGAAAGCAAGGTATTCTTGGAGGAATAAACAGAGTCTTGCTCAGCTCTCTGCAATATTACATCAACTGATATCTATGGTACCAGAAGCCATCATAATAGATTGTTTAAAAATCATCAATGCGCTTAAAAATATGCAAATAATTTTGTTTCTCATTTGGGTTATAGAATGTGCTTCTGCTATCCCAACGTAAAGCTACAACAAAGTCAGTAAATGCTGACTAATGCCAAGTTACTCTTAGCATGCTAAATTTCTAAGACAAAATTATGTCTCCTGTAAAAATTTAGATATATAATCTTATGGTAACAACAACTAGCAACAACTTGCAACAACTCCCAGAAGGATTCACTTTATCTAAAGTTACAAAACTTACCCTAAAATCAGAGTGCTGGAGAACAGAACTAGTAAACATCTGGACTCAATAAGGAAATGAGACACCAACAGTGGAAATACACAAAGTATGGTCTTTCAAGACACATACTTAAAAATCTCCTAACCAGGGACTAAATAAAGAGATCATTTTGACCTACAATCTTGACTCCAGTCTGGGCCACTTTCAAAGGCTGTCAAACTCCAAGCAGTATTAGTAATAGAAGTATTACATAGGAATCTCTACAGGCTACTTTATAAAAATGGAAATGAAAGCAAGCTGGTGGTCTTTAGGGCACCAATTCTCTTTGGGCTTTGTCAGATAGGGTTTGCAGTTTTTTCTTCAACTGTAAAAACAACAAAGGCCCAGAAAGCCATATTCCCCTCCCACTTCCACTTCAACCAAGCTTAGCTGGATCATTTGCTCGGTCTTCAAAGTGGCCCTAAACCTATCCTTGGGATAGCAAAGTAGAAGATTGTAGAAACAGAGGGAAAGGGATTTAAATTTTTTGGTCTTTGACAGAAAGATGGACATAAAAATTGATTCTCTTATTTAAGAAAAAATATTTCTCAGAACTTAGCTAGTAAATCTTTCTGCTGGTGACGTTTAAGTAAGCAAGTCAATTTTTATAGTTTGCAGTTTTAAGATGAACCTGTTGATTACAGACATGGTATCAAGGAACTTCATACTTTTTCAATATAATTTAACATTATTCTGTCCTTACACAGACAGAAGTCTATTGTGCCAGATCATACTCATGAACACACCTGCTTTGGCAAATATTTTCCAAATATAAATTGGAGTAGTATTTGAAATTAGTAGTGTCTTAAACCAAAGTCAGTTAAGTCTAAAAATACAACACACATCAGCTGAGCAGGGTGTTGGAAATTTGTCTCCTGTTAAAAGGCACATCAGTTCTTTTGCCCTTTTACGTAAGATTTTGTTCTTTTTAATAATGAAAACCACCTTTGTTTTTCTCCTTCCATGCCCATGGTTAGCACACAAAAGTCCTGCTCATCAGAAGCATATCAAATTCATTCAATGCACTCTGGTAGCAGAACAAATAAGATGAGGCAAGGGAAAAGGTATTGATATGAGGAAAATTAAGGGGTTATCATGATTCTTTCTAGAACTATATCAAACATTATAAATGCAATGTATGAGTAGGTGGCACTAGAGCTGAAATCAAATGCAGACCATGACAGACTAATACACATGCTTAACAGTCTCTTCATTATGTAAAAGATCCAAGGCCAGAGAGAAACATATTAGTAAAGAAATATATGTTCCAAGAGCACACATCCCAATTAGAGTTCTTCCTTTTACCTGCTTAGCAGCAGTAAAATAGCCTGCATAGGGGAACAAAGCTTCTCCATCCAGCCTGGACCGGTGCCAGGATAAACTAAGCTACAGATGCAAAATAAAATTGATTTTAATTACATGAGAAACACTTACACATTAGCTTAAAACCGGAGCTCCCAAAGCATAAGACACAAGTTACATCCAGGTGACTGCCAAGCAGCAGAGAAGTGAAAGAAGTGGCCAATCAAGCACCAAGTGCGCACAAAACACAAAGCGCTCTCCTCTGGCTACACCCAATCCAGCTGTGCTGGCAAGAGCTGCTGTTGCCACCTCCACGAGAAGAGAGAGGAGGACATCAGGTTGAAAGGACACCACCTGTACCACTGGCACTGGCAGAAAGTCATAGCACCAGTGACATCATCACCACCATTACAAGAACTCTCTTCCCAGGATCTTGTTACCCATCAGGCCAAATCTGGAAACTACAGTAATCATCTTCGGGGAGTGAACAAAGCAAACAAATGCTGAAAGTGACCTTCTTGTTGCCTATAGACTTCCCTCAAGCATATACATCATATCTGTGGTACCTCAAGAAGCAAAGCTTAGCAAAGTCTGGTTCTTAAGGTTTTGGCTTGAAAATACTGTGGAGGAGGGGAACAGGTACAAAAAGGAGAGTGTTTATAGTAAATCTTTACTCTTTGCCCACAGTGTAATTAAGCTGGAACTTCAAATATGAAGGACATAGGGCAAATTAAAATTTTTAAGCACTGCAGAATTACTGGTTTAATGGGTCTGCCAAATGATGGCACACTCACAGTCAAGAGTTCTGGCTGCAGAAAGCTCTTAATCCCAGTGAATAACAAACTGGGAATAATGTCAGCAAAACAGCTGTCAGGATAAAATGCTGTTCAAGTTGACTAGAGGAACAACTGCCTAGAGCTGGAAAGCAGTATGTTCAGCCTCACTTCAAAGCAAAAGCAGGTGCTGACACCACAGTTTAACTAAAATCTGCCTCCACCTTCTACCGTAAAAATGGGACTTATGCAGGAGAAAGACAAAAGCAGTAAAGGAAAGAAGCAACTGTATTTTTCAGAAACACAGCAGGGTAACTCTGGAATGAATTTGAGAGTTGAGTCCAAGTGTCTTCCAAAGAGATGATCTGGTAAATTGATACCTGTCTGTACTCATGCCTCTAACTTTCTACTGAAGTGGAAAGGAATATCAAATTCTAAAACACAACTGTTGAAGACACAACTTCACAGAAACAATGTACCAGAGAAGCTCTATTAAGCTTTGCTTAGCTGTTTACTCTAGTCAGAATTGCTATCAAGTGTTTCCATAGAAAGAGCTGCATCTTCCCTGCAACATGATCAGGCCTGAAATCCCCACTCTAACCAGGACTTCTCAGAGGAAAAGGAGATTTTCACAGTGGATTAGAAATGCCTGATCTAGCTTATATTCTCTGAAGTGCCTGTTAGAGGGTGTGTTCTCTTGAAGGTCTTTATCCACACCCTGCTCCTCCTCCTCTCTTCCCTTTTCTCAATGAAATTTCTTTAACTTTTTTCCTATGCAAGTTTAGCAAAAAAACCTTGAAGCTATACACACCAGGATATGAAGATACAAGGAGCATGGATGATCAACTGCACAAAAATTATTCCTGTGAGCTTGCAATAATCATTATCCTACATGAAGATATTTAAACCCTTTAAGGCATATAGTATGCAGACAGCTGGCAGCATCCATGTGACAGATGCCTTGAGTGCCTTTTGCCACCCATACTGCTGTGCATTAACAGATGGATTACTGGGCAGTCGTTTACAGACAACAAAATCTCCCAAACTTGCCCACACAAACAGCAAGTAAAATGGTCCAAAGTCCTTCAGTCAAAAATCGTATTTGAAGCCAGACAGGCCATTGATAAGCAAGAAACAGGCATTTTGCTTCATTAGCAACAACAAAGTTGTAATTCTCCCACTTGTATTAGTTCAAATATTCTGTCACTGCACCAAGAGTGAAAGAGCTACAGTTACTACACTCTAGAAATTCCCAAACATGCTCTTTCCCTCCAACAGCCTCATTAGACTTCTGGGAGGAAGAAATAGCTCTGAGGAGTAGGACAAGTGTACAGGCCAACATACGTGGCTTTGAGATCAGTCATTTATAAGACACTTTCATGGCAAACCATAAATGAAATTGGTTGTGGAGGAGTTGTACAACAGCAGCTTTTTTTGTCTCATGTCATTGTCCTAAGGCAACCTGCTATGATACACCTTTGGAAAACAAAGGACACAAATGTGTACAGTTGGAGTGACTTTCTCCCCTTGCCAGCAGCTTTCAACATTGTAGAAGAGCCATTTTCTAATTTCCTTTTAGTTGAGGAAAAGAAAGTTTATACTCAACAGAGCACTAGCAAGAGTTTTTGACATGTAGGCATCTCAAATTTGTTGACACAATCACACCTGCTTCACCACCAACCACTTACAGCTGGCATGCTGCTGCAGTTCTAAGTCTAAAGCACTCTCCCCACCAAAAACAAAAACAGGAGCTTATGTTTTGCTCTTTCACTTTTTTTGTGTATGAGATGCCCAGCTTTTCCCTCTCAATCCTAAAACTTCAACCTGGTTGAAGTTGCATGCACTGGAACATGTTCACTGCCCATAGCTAACACTGATAGTCCTTTCCCCAATAGCACTTTGCCCAACAGCACCTATTTCCTGGATATATAGGAGCCCAGTTCAAGCCATGGGAAACAGTCACTTTGATGCTTCACATTGGAACTCCTCATCCTGTGCATAGGCTGCCATCACTGCTACTTATGGAAATCAGTTCCTTCTAGTCACAGAGCCCTGTACCCCAAGCATAGACTGATGGGATATTCTCCTTTCCCTACACAGAGATCTCCCTTATGCTCTTCCTTCTCTTGGGAGATATCAAGAGATAGGAAAAAGACAGAAAACAAAAGCTTTCAACAGAGTGTTCCATTGCACCACTTCCAAGAAGTCTGCTCTGGCTTTGATCTATTGATTTCAAGGCCCTTAATGTGGGAAGCTGAAATGCAAGTTTTCTCCACACAAATTTAAAACAAAAAGAAAAAAATCACCAAACCAAAAGGAACCCCACAAAACCAACCAACCAAAACAAAAGCAAAAACAACAAATCAAACAAAACAAAAAACCCAAACAAACAAGATATCAGATCTGCCTAGAACCAGAATATGCACTCAAGAATCTTGGTTGAAATCCAAAAATAAAAAGTAAAGAATCAAAGCTATTATTCAGCAATGTAACATAAGAGACACTAGTGAACTACAATAAATGGAAATTAATGGATAAAATCCCACAAGCACTGGTAGATAGATGAGTTATTTATTATATCTTACTGCAGTGTCACCTTAGAGCTACCCCTGTGAATTTTCATTACGTTATCCCACAGCTACCTGTAACAGCTTTGCTTACTTTCTTCCCCAAAGCTACTAACAGGAAGCAAAATGAGGGAAAAGAATGAAGTAACAAAGCATTTATTATTGAGATACATTTTAAAATAAAAATAAGAATCTTTTTCTGTTTAGGACATTTTAAGAAGGTTCTCCCGTCTACTGCAGTGCATCTTTCATGTGTGAGGCTGCAATAAATCCAGTTTGATATTCCTCTCTGAAGAACACCCATAGCAAATGAACATCTACAAATCTGAGGACTGCATCCCAGGAGAAAATAGCCATTGAAAGATAAGTGAGGGAGGTGAAATTACTTTGCAGCTTCATCAGCTTTACTTTAAACGCCCTTTAAGCTCATCTTCTCACGGACATATCTCACCCTCAGCTGTGCTGTGCCAATCTAAGAGGCTCTGGATATCAGGAACCACAGTGCAACAGCTGCCTATGCTGGAACCACCTGACAGCAGCCACCACCTCCGCTTTCAGCACTGGCCACGTGCCTGGGCCATCCCATGAGAACAGGGTAGCGCTGCCCACAGCCCATATCACCAGCAGGCAGAAGTACCTGCCCTGACAGAAGTGCTCATCAGCCCAGCACCATCAGCACAGTGGCACTGATCTGAGGGAAGAAGAAACAAGGCCCTAGCAACATGGAAGATCTGCATGTTCATAATTAAAATGTTTAGAGGGTACTTTTGTGTCTTTCTAGAAGAGGCAAGCTGTTTCTAATAAAGGATCATTTGAGTCACTTAAACTTTGTTGATTGATGTTTTTTTCCACGTTATTTCAAGACTGAAGGCCCCCTTGTTGAAATAAAAATTGGGTTTGGGAGGGGTAGGATGTTAGGCTAAGCTTTTATATAATTTAGTTGAACTCAGGCAAGACTCACCTTTGTGACTCACTGATTATGAAAACTTTTTTCCTTGCCAGCATAATCTTTTCTGGAAAAGAGTTTATTTTCTTGGCTATCTTTAATTGATACAAACACTGGCAGAAGACAAGACATCAAACATGCATGCTCCCAAACCAGGACCTTCATTTTTCCAAACTACAGCTTTAAAAAACCAGCTCATCAGAAGCAGGAAAAGGACGAACAGAAAAAAACACCAGTTATATAGTCGTTCTCTCTTTTTTTCTGTTTAGATTACATAGTTACATTTATGCTTCCGGACTGAAAAAGTTTCCAGAGCTGCTTTTGTTGCAACAATATATGTGAATTAGTCCACTGAAGTGAATCACAACAATAGCATGGAAACAAAGCCAAGGGATTCAGTGCTGAACACCCTGACGCACTGGGCATCCCTGCCCACGCCAGTCTGCCAGAGACAAGGCAGTCACTTCTGCCTCTTCTCATTCCTCCCTCCCTTTTCCTAAACCCAGTCAGAAAATGCTTACTGACAAACAGCAGACCTTAGCTAACACATCAGGGCTCCTTTTTAAATTGGAAAAAAAAAAAAAAGAAAAATTGTCATCAAAGGCATGCAGTTAATACTTAATCCAAAGAATTACAGAATTAAAAAAGAAAAAAGGAAGGAAATACTTAAGTTTTTCCCTCAGACACTGAAGCTTCTCTTCTCTTACAGCAGATGTAAGAAAAATATCTTATTTTAAAAAATTTCTAGATTAATAAAGTAGACATTTTGATTAAGTTTTCTCAGTATTTGTTGAAAGTGGAGTTGGAAGGGAGTGGCCAATACACCTATATCAGGTATAAAACATGCACCACTGATATTCAAGAAATTAAATCATTATGAGTTCCATGATCACCATTAATATTTATAGGCAGATGAAGACTAAAGCAATAGATTTGTATTTGGGAATTGCATTTTCTTTAAGACATAGCTAGACCTCTAAACTGCACCAGAGCCACAGTATCTGCTGTGATACGACAGCATAACATAACCCTGTGCATTTCATGGAAAACAGTGCTTGCAAAGCACCACAAAGAGATTTTTAACCTCAGGTGCCTGTCCTCTGTAGACATGCAAGCATTCTGCTCCCACTTGAAATCAGTCATACGGGCATCGGCCTCGACTTACGGAAAAGTAAGGCAGTGTTTCTCAAGTCAAAGCAACTGTTACAGTTCTCTGTGCGAGTCTCTGATCTGATCCTGAGCTTCTCAGTCTTCTGTTTGGTGAAAAGGTCATTTGGAGCTTTTCGCTGCCACTCTGGAAATGCAAAGTTCAAGAACTAAAAACCCACACTTTTCTTCATCTTCAGTTCCCAACTTCTCCTTCCAAGAGTCCCATCTCATGTAAGGGAATTCACATGATGCAGTGCTATCAGGCATTATAAATGCCCTGTGTTTAAAGCCCTTGACCTGTATTTTGCTGAACATATCAGAGCTAAAGTAAATTGAGGAACTCCTGTGTATTAATCTTTCTATAGATTTCACTGCCTCGCTGTTGGTGAGAAAAACCTCAATCACAGCAATTTATTGTCTGAGGAAGAGCAGGTAGGTAACAGTTTAGTCTTTCAAATGATACTGCAATCCAGACAGATGATTGCTCACGACTGCAACACTGTACAGAGATCTACCAACACCTATGGGAAAGAAAACAAAAGGGAATGTATTTATGGCATAAGGATGAGAAATCCCGGGGTTTGTGCATTACATGGAGTATGTGCTGCCACTGGCTCTATAGCTTGTAGATAACCAGAGGGCTGAGATCCTTCTAAAGACCATGGAAAGGTCAAGTGGAGGTAGGAAGAACTTGGATGTTGGAACAGAAAAAAGGAGAAGACATCACAGGGAATTTTTCCTTTCATGTTCTTCCTGAAACTCACCGTGGGATCATACATCACAAAAATCCCTCATTTCCATTACGGACCAGGGATCATGAAGGAAGGAGCAATTAATGAAGAGAATTTCTCTCTACCTTACTCATCCATCCCTTCAAAGCAGAATTGAAGAATTGCTTCCCCTGCCTCCACCACACTGCACCTTAGCCTGTTAAATGCTCTGTGAATCACTGACAATGAAACCAGAGCCAAGAAGCCACAGTAGTACTATTTTTCAGAATATGAGCTTGTCAAAGTTGATTTCAAAATCAAGCTGTCTTTGATACTAGGCATGAGACCTCAGAACAGCAGAAACCAGTGAAACAGGGTTTCTCTTAAAATGGGCAAATGAAGCGGATTTTCTTCTTTAATCGCCAACCAAGAATTCACTGCACTATTTTATGTAAATTTTAACATAAGATGCAAGCTTTATTACTAACACTATTGTTAAGCTAGACAATTTGCTAAGGTAAGGACTGCTAGCAATAATCATTATATACACATACAATTTTAAAAAAACCCACCAAACTAGTTAATTATAGCAAATTATACTAGACCTGCACAGAGTTACTATCAAGGTAAAGGATTCTTAGAAACAACTAATACCAGAAACAAAAAGCTTCTTAAGGACTTAGCATCTAAATTCCCAAGAATTAAGCTTGGATATTCTCTTCTTAAGATCTGAAAATGAAAGAAAATAATTTAAATTTCTTTTTGGTCAATTATAGTACAATAAATTAAATAACAGTAACTACAAAAATTCACCAAGCCAAGGAAATCAGTCATATTTGCAGTCTGCTAAAATAAAACAGATTTAGTGAATATAGTTAGATTGGAAGCCAAACACATTTTATGTTGCCTTGAAAAGTTTCAACAAAGGAAACTCAGCAGCATACCCTGAAGATGCTTGCCCTAAGTGTTTTGCTTTTGTATAGAGAAGGATCTTGTTTATATAAAGAGTCTCTTCAGCACTACAATAATACAAGCAACCAATAAAGTGGCATTAAAAATAAAACTAAGTGATGTCCACTCACCCACTGTCAAGGAGTCATAGATGCACAGAATAACCAGGTTGGTAGGGGCCTCAGAAGGCCTCTTGTCCAACCTCCTGCTCCATGCAAAGGGCAGCTGTTGAGTCTTACCAGACCATTCCCAGCTTTGCCCAGACAGGAGTGGAACATTCCAGGGATGGTGTTCTCACAGCCTCTCTGGGTAACCTGCATCAATGTTCAGCTGGCATGTGATGAAAAACTTTTCCTTATGCCAAGCCAGAACCTTTCCTATTTCAGTTTATGACAAGTATCTTACTCTCCTGCCACATATGTCTGTGAAGTGCCTTGCTGTCTTCTCAAAATCCGCCCACAAGTACTGGGAGGCTGCTGCCATGTCCCCACAAATCCATCTCTCCTGAAGAAGTCCAGCTCCATCACCTCCTCTTTCATGGCAAGTCCCCCAGCCCTATCCAGCCTGGGGACTCCGCTCAGTTCCATCCAGCTTACCAGTGTCCCTCCACTGCTCCGGGCCCGAAAACTGGATGCAGTATTCCAGGTGTGGCCTAGCAAGTGCCAAGCAGAAGCAAACAAACACTTTCATCACTACCTGTTTCAGAAAATCATGAAGGGGTAACCTCTCCTGCTGCAGAGACACCACAGGCTTGCGCCCAGCCTGTTGTCCCACAGGTTCCTATGCTCCTTTCCAGCAGAGTTGCTGCCCCAGCAGTCACTCCCCACCCTGTCCCATGTACAGGGAATATATTTATGCTGTTTATAAAATAAAAGGCAGTAATAGGCAGGGATTTCTTCATTTTAAGCTGGGGCACATTGCTATTCCTCACATCCTGACAAGGCTGTCTTGAAGACACAGGCTGCAGCCCTTTCACCTAGGACAGCGATTAACATAGCTGAGAGAAGTTTCAGCTATCAATTTTGATGTCATGTTATTAGTTCCATAGTAGTTGTTGTACTCATTGTGATCTAAGGGACTGAGTGAGGCAAGGAAAGTCAGCACTTTCTTCTTTAAATGATATCATGGAAGAAGGAGAGAAAGCTTAGCTCTTCATGGTCCGCATGCCAAAATGTTGATACCTTCCTCCATGCAGCTGCCCTTTTAAGTGACAGTTCCACCCCTAAAAATGTTTTTTCTGAAACATCATTAAAAACTGTTCTTGTTGGGATTTTTGCAGAGAACCAATGCACAGAAGCTTTAATCCATGGATGAAAAGCTTCTAGGCTGGTAGATTTTTCAAACAAAAGATAATGCAGTTTTTATATCCTGTCATGAAACACCATTTCCCAGATCAGCCAACGCATTCTAGAAGCTAGAAAACAATTCTGCTATATCAATCGACTATTTATCCTCCATACTTGCAAAAGGTTTCATCTTCCTCTCTAGAGGACCAATGCTTGCCTTAAAAAAAAAATTAAAAAATGTAGTTAACGCAGAATGAGTGCAATGAGGTTACATACCTGCACTAACTGACCTCCACCACCAATTGCACAATGGCATTCCAAACTGGTCTTAAGGGCAGTTACTTTTCCTATTCTAAAATTTACTGAAAGTAGAAATTAATTCAGTTTTAAGACAATTAAGAGCTCAGTCCTGCATTTCCTGACATTATCCCTTTATCAATAGTATTGTTGTTCTGATTATTCTCACCCCAGTGCCAAGCTCTGCTTGTTACAAGGCTTAAATGGATCTCATGACAAGGGAACTGGGTTCATGTACACAGGACAGGAGGTTGGCTGGCAGGTAATTGGAAGAGGAAAAAAACTGCTAAAAGGTGGTAGTCTGACAGGGTCAGAGAGTTGGTGCGGGTTCTTTCACCCCCTTTAAATCAATTTAGTTTTCAGTCCACTGAATGACTAATTTAGCCGGAATGAAGAGCATCCCATCTGTCCTGCCTGCAGTCTCTAAGTGCTGTGCAGTACATGTAGAGATAGCAGTGAAGAATTCCTCTTCAAGTCCAGTAACTATGAGCACAGTAAAGTTATTTTGCATTTACATCCATCTAGGACCAGACACTATCCACACCCCTTTTGATTATTCATGGTTGCCTTACAGACTGCAGAAGGATTCAGCTGCCCTATACTTCAGCTTGTCCACCAATCAGGACTTGTCTAACCCATTTGCATAGGTTTCTTATAGTCTTAGAATACACTTGCTCACTTTAATAACTTTGTTCCCAATACATTATGTAAAGAATATAGGTAAGACACTCTTCCAGCAGAAGAAAAACAGCAAAAAAAGAAATAAAGGCTAAATGCTGAAAAATTTGAACTGCAGACACTCCTTGGACACTCATTCAACAGATTTTCTATAATATTTGGTGCGTAAAACCATGCAGTCTTAGAGTTTGGTGCAACATTCTACACTTAAATAGTTGTATTCAAACACACTCATAAGGCAGTCAAAACTGAATTCTCTGGAAATGCTTGCTGGAGAAGACATTTGTTAGATTTGATCCATTCCTATCCAAATAACGGCAAGACTGCAGCGGCTCCCAAAGGTCCCAATCTGGCTAGAGGCACCACTGTACTAAGAACTGTAACAATGTTCAAAGGAACTAGACTTCCTATTCTGGGATCTTAAAATCATCTTCACAGCAAAGGAAGAGTAGTTGTCTACACATATTTGAAAACAGAAACACTCCTGCGGGATACAGGTCACTTACATACTCAGAGAATCAATCATATTACCCAATACTTTTCATCAAAAGAGCTTTATCACTGATGTTCCTCAAATGTCATACCATATTCTGAAGGTCATATAAACAAATCTGTGCATTACTCAAGTTCCAGGCCCCCACTGCAGATACTCCAAATAAATCCTTCACCAATTAGGAAAGATTTTGTCAATCAACTACCTTCAGCTGTCTTTAAGTAACATTTGTGCAGTGGAAGCCTCAGCTCCCCAGCACTTTATCCACACCAGAGAGACATTCTATAAAAACCTTGTTTCCAGACTCTTGGCACAAAACAGTCACATGACATTTATTTCCCAGAGTCAATTCCCTGGATTTATGTCCTTCATGCTCTTCCATAGAGAAGGCAGAGCAGAAGTGGCATGCCTACTCCGCTGTACGATGTGACACATCCAGAAACACTAAGGAATGCACATGGCCCCACGGCTTCCCTAGAAGCAGCAGCAGTGTTACCAGCTTAGAACTGCCACCTTCAATATGGAAATCTAACACAGGTACGTGTTTTGCTAGAAGGAAAAAAGATAACCCACAAACACCCAACAAGTTCCTCTAGCTGATAAATTTCTCCTTAACAAGAGAATTCTCAAGGAGAATATATATGGGAAAAAACCAGCAGACTTACTAGAAGCTGATGGGGTTTAGCCTACTCACATCTAGAGGGAACAGCAAAGTCAAATGCTGGTCATACGGACAGAAAAACATGACCTGTTTGTTATTACCATACAACTATAAAGGAAGCATTCTTATCAGCTGGCAAAGTTTCTAAGGAATGTAAGTTTATGGAAAAGCCATCCCTAATTGAACCGTCTCAGCAATGAGGAGAAAGCATATTAATGAGGCAAGGCTAGGAGGTGTGATGAGGAGATAACAACACCCTCAGGAATTACACCGGTATTAAATGCGACTTTATTATTGTATTACTCTCCTATAAATCTTTACAGCAAGAATATCTCTGTTTATACAGATGTTCTTTCAACCATCAGTTATTCCAGTTTAAACACACATATGGGGAACCTTGACATTTTAAGATTACAGGCTATTAGATTAAATTAGATTTGTTATTTTTCTGTAACCTGCTAGGCTTTACAGGGCTGATATATTCTTTCAGTGAAACTGAGATGCATTAATTGAAATGAGATACCACACCTTTAATAATGCAGACTGATGTAGCTGTCTCACAGCGTTTTTTCATTCAGTGCCTTTATTTTAATTCCTCTGTGTGCCACTAACATGTTGCATTTTATCACTAAGAGGGCATTCTTCATTTAAGTAGCACATGCCAAGCTAAACCAAAATAATAGGACTGGGTTACTGTTACATGGTGGGATGCACAGTTGATGTTTATGTAAAATTAAGCAAGTCCAGACTCTGGTTTCCTACATGAAGAAGACTCACGATCAAAGCTGAAAGTCTGCACAATTCCAAAATACCATCTTCTGCAACACACAGATGAGACCAAATCTATCACCACTCAAAATACTTTCTTACAAAACACAGATTGTTAAAACATAAACCGTCTCGGCTTTTTTTCCTGCTTAGGCACCCTTCAGTGCTACTGGGTCAGAGCTCCAGGGAGAGACAAAAGGATTATTACAAGGATCACCCCAAACTTCAGTACAACTTAGACTACCCTCTCTGTAGCATCCAGATTGAAGTAATGTTGTCAGAGGAAAAAAGCTTCTGGCACCCAGAAGACCAGCTCTAGTGGAAGGTCACAAACCCAAGGAGTAAAGACAAAACCACTAAGACCTCTGGACCAGAGGAAGGGAAGTACCTTGATCCTTGCAGATCTAAACATTCATTACTTTGCATCTTGGCTCTTCATCTGTAAAAAGAGGACAGCCTCTCTTTACAGACCCACCAGAGAGCTGCACTGCAGACCACAGTGTGGATTCCTGTCAGCTCTACACAATGGTGACAGCGCTCACACAAGGATTTAAACCAGATGAGAATCCAACAAGCAAGTCACACAACTTCATTGTTAGAAACAAAAATGCCCAGCAAGCTCAGTTTTCAGTCCGTCGATTTGCACTTCAATTTCTTTTCATGGCATTATTTTACAGCTTAAGACAGGTTTTAAGCTGTCTCACACTGTTAACATGCTCGCTAGCTTGTCTTCCCCATACCATGGACCCACCAGCCCTGCTTGCAACCATAACAATTTATTTTCATTTGAGAGAGATATAATTTTAAATGGTCATAAGGAGCTGGAAAACACAACGTATTGGATATTTGTTAACATCTCTAAGCCAAAGAATAAATTGGTGAGAGACAAGTACAGAGCCAGCTGAAGCAGACGGATCTAGTAGCCAGACAGTGCATGACCTCCATACCTGCTTTTCACTGAAATCAATAAGGCTTGGACCACAGAATGTTGATACCTGTATGATTCCTCATTTTTTTGTTTTATTTAAGGTTGATATTGCTTTTCAATAACTTTGCACTAACATGTCAAGTTTTGCAGAGTTCACTCAGTCCAAATCATCTGTATTTAGAACAGTGAATATTGATCAGATTTTTGGAAGAGAAAATAACCCTCATGCTCCAGAGCTTAAGCCAAATCAGTATTAAAAGGAAATATGTTAGGCAAATTAAGCCCCATTTGCTTCACTAACAGCTTCTTCCTCCTTTCTCTTAGTAGGTGTGTCAACTCTAGGCATTGTTGAAAAGGCAGATGCTTTCCTCTCACACCACAGTCATGGCAATGCTCCAGGCTCCTGACACACTCCCTCAAGCAAGGGGATGGTGGCAACATTAATAGCACATTACAGCTTTGTTATTCATGTATCAAGCAGATTTAAAAAGGGAAGGAAGCACAAGAAGTTATAGACAGTTTCCTTTGTAGACATGGACCCCTTGGGCCTGCACAGAGGATGCACAAAGTTAAAGGGCCCTTCTGCTCTGCTCATCAGGTCCTGGGTAGCACAAGATATAGGTATGGCATCTCCTGTCACAGTGAACTGTGGACTAACCAGCCCAAGAGAGAAATTTTTGCCTGACCCACAAGTTTTTGCTCTTATACAGGAAGATTTATAGCCCCTTAATTATTATCATGCCTGCAGTGACTGGTGAGAGCTTCATTACCTACAGAGAACTGCTTCACCATTGAGTTATTGACTTCATTAGCAGTCAGCAGAACTCATGGTCATGAAGTATTTTTATACCATATGTGTTATGTAGTCACGTGTGTCTCCCTTGGTCCATTATCATAAAGAAGGATATACAGAAACTGTCGTATTCACCTTCCCAAGACAGATGCTGTTAATGTGCACTTCACTTTTCCTCTTCCAGGCTGCATACTCACCTTTCCTTGGCACAAAAGCCCTTCTTTTCACATTCCTTGTTGTTCCCTTGCCTCCAGTCCTACACCAGCCAGATTACTGTGTCAGGGCCAATTCCCTGAAGCCTGACACAGCATTACCTTTCCGGCAGATATTGGAGTGAACCATCACAGTCTGAAATTCACACAGCTCTAGGGAATCTTAAAGTCACAATTTTAACAACCATTTGCCTAACCACTGTCAGGAAATAGAATCCACTGAGGCTTTCTAAAACCTGCAGATTAAATTCAACTGAAGGGAGATGCTATGCTGATATCTGGGTTTATGCCACCTTCACGCGTGTTCTGTACCCGTAATCAGACAGAAAGCTATTTAAAGTGTCTCTATTGTCACATGCCAAAATATTTAACTATTACATTTCACCCACCACCTGCCCATCTTTGCGTTTTACGGCAGGATCACAAAGCAAGCACATTTATTTTTCTGCCCTGCCTGAAGAGCGAGACCAAATATCTCTCTTTTGCTCGGCTGAGACATGGGAGCAGGGGCCGCAGGGCTGTCCCCGGCCCCGCAGCGGTGTCGGCCCGCCCTCCCAGCACTGCGGAGCGCCACCTGCGCGGCCGCCACCGCCACCCGCGGGCGCGGACGCTTCCCGGCAGGACCGGGGGTTCCCGCCACCCCCGGGAGCCCCGTGGGGGACGGGACAGCGTCCGCTCCGCGCACCTGCCCGGCTCCTGTTTACAGCCGCCCCGCTCATCCCAACGCCGGGGGCGGGGAGGGGAAATGCGATTAACAGATTAAGTTTGGAAGAGACGGGATGGGGGTAGGGGCCCATCCACAGGCGCGTACCCTGCGTGGGGGCTGAGCGGCGGCCCAGGCTGCTTTCCCCGCAGCGAGGAAAGCTGGGGAGAAGGGCAGGGAGGCCGGGAAGGAGCTCGGCGTGGAATAAAATGCCTACAGTCCCTGCGACCGAGGGTGGGGGAGGGAAGGACACCGGGTCGTCCTGCAGGGTGTCCCGATGGGGTCAGGCGCCCGCATCCCTGCCATCCCGCGGACTTACCTCGATCCACTTCTGAGCCTCGGTGAAGGCCAGCTCAGGCTGCGGGGACTCGGGAGGAGGCTGAACCTCTCCGAGCTCCAGCCCAGGACTGGCCATCTGCAGGGCCCCGGCGCGCCGCGGCTGCGGCGGGGGAGAAGCCAGGCACCGAGCCGCCAGCCCGGGGTGAGCCGCGGCCGCAACGGGGGGACGCCGGAGGCCGCCGCCTGCCTCTGCCTGCCTCTCCCTGCCTCGCAGCCGCCGGGGCGGGAGCCGGGGGCGGCGGCGCTCCGCAGCCCGGCTGGCTGCTGCTCGCCTGCGGTAACCTCTCTCTGCCGGTGCCCCGTCCGTCCGCCC
>JAOXXN010000471.1:48232725-48256711 GCA_026770055.1 Myrmophylax atrothorax
GTGAAGCTCTTTTGTGAAGCAGTTTTCCTCTCTTTTGGGTTTTTGTGTTGGTTTTTTAAAGCTAGTACAGCCAATTGTCACCCAGTAGCTAAATACCATTTGACACTTTCCTGTTTTCCTGTGTTTGTGTTTAATTAAATTTTTAGCTTTTAAAAGCTGTTGACCATCCAGGATTGGATATGCTGCTACACAACGTGCTATAAGCATAATGAATCAGAGTGCAGGCAATTCAAAATGAGAGTTCATGTGCACAAATGCATGTAAATATTCAATGTCATTTACAAAGCATAATTTTGAGGGGTTTCCACCATCCTCTCTGTTCCCTGCATAACAAATCCCCGATCAGTATCTTTTCATTTTAAGTGCTATCATGCCTTTAGTTGGGAGGTTTTCCTGTCTGGTCTTCCTTTCTGGCTTTGAGACTTGCTTCTCCCTCTCCTGGAGGCCTCCAGATCCCAGGGTGACAGCTCTGCTAATTGCACAAAGCCTGGCTCAGCTTCTCCTTTAATCCACAGCCACAGTCAATTCTCCTACTCACCTAAACAACCATTTCCTTCCTTCTTTATATTGTTCTCATTAAGAACTGCCTTTCCTCTGGTATAGGAAATTCCTATATCCAGACTCCTCTTTAACAAACACTTTTTATTTATTCACCAGCTTGCTTTACTTTGTCCTAGCCCACCATAATCTTCTCTCTTTCCCCTCCATTCTCTCTCTCTTTTCAGTCTGAGGTACTTCTCACTTCTTCTTGTTCATACATAGTAAGTGGAGGAAAACCACAACACATATAAACCATGAAAACCACTGGGAAACAAAAGCAAAAAGAAGGTCAGTGAAAGGAGAAGTATCAAAAGTAAGTGATAACAAGTTACAAAAGGTTAAAAAGACATGAATTGGGTTGACTACCGAGCAGTAACATAAAAAGGAAGTGGAGGAGTGGTGAAAGGGAAGAGAAGCAATCCGAAAAACATTAGGTACCAAGGTAAAGGAAAGAATAAATCTGAGCACAAAACCAATGAACTTGTCAGGCCAGGGAGCATCCTTTCATTCTGCGTTCATAGCTACCAAGCATTGCAAGGTCCAGGTCCGTATATGTTTTTTTCTAGGTCCTCCTGTAAAACATATACCAGATTACAAGAGGAAGATGTCCACATGTGCAGACCAGCAACTGAAAGAGTATTCTGAAGGAATGGGTGGCTCTTCCATCTCGTTCTTTGCTCCCAGAGCTGCATAGCTGCACCCTATTGACAAGTCAAGCCAGGAAAACAATGTGGCAGAACAATGGGTCTTTCACCAGCTGTTATCAAGGATATTTTTAGCCCATTAAAACAAAAGAGCATTGGTGGGGAGCTGATGCTCATAGGTTTGTGTACCTGCCCATATGTCATCCTGTTTCTTTAATGTAAGGACAAGAAATGGGCTTTGCTTCTCTGCTAAACTGGAAGTGGAACAGAAGCTCAAAATGGTATTTCCCCTCCAATTTTCTTCTGAGTTTGACTGGTTTTCATCTACATTCTTACAACCTACTTCATTAAATACTGGAAGTGGAAATCGGATGTTCTTTCAAACACAGTCTGGTCCAGGGCAGGACTCTCCACTTCTAGTATTTGCAATAATCTTCCAGCTGATTTAGCAGCAACCTTAAATAAATTTCCTAAACTGCAAGTACCAAAGGTTGATATGTCTTGACAATATTATTTCACCACTTACACACACATACCAGCTGAAAACTCATTCACTGGAGCTATTGATGGCAGAAAATCTAAATCTAAGTGTGACCACAGATACCAAATGCTTCTTAATATATGTCTGATGTTTAATATTAAAGAAACAAACAATACTGTGAATATCTGTTGAACCTTCCTGAAACCTTTCAGTGCTCCTAGAGAATAACTTCCTCTGCTGTCTTCTGGACCTCTTGGGGATCAAGCTTCACTGAAATCCCCAGAAACTTTTCTGAAGACAAAGATCCTAACCTGCAAGACTATGGATCCATCAGGGCTTTCCACACCTCTTAGTGCTGAAAGGGTTCATGTAAACTTTCCATTCCACTCTTTTGATCCCAGACATAAGTTCATTCTGCTCCAGCTGGTCAGATGTAAGCCAGCTCCAAAACAGTACCTCCTTTACTGTATGACTGACTCTGGTGACTTAACAAACTGGGCTTATGTGCTCAAGCCCAAGTACCATGGAGGACATTTTGGAGCAGAGTTGGCTCTCTTCCAGCCTGCTTTAGGACTGGATGTGATGATGTAGGTCTGCCCGTTGGGCCACAGTCCATGTTGACAAACTGTCAGGGAAGAGAAGGATATTACACTTTGTTGAATCACTGTCTGAACCCCTAAATGAATTATTATATGAGAGCTGCCCACCCATATGAAAGTGGAGCTAACAAGATTGCCAAGAAATCACTGCTACTGAGTGTACAGCCAAAAAGGTTCATGCACACAGTCCTTAAATAGCAAAACTGGGGGGGAAATTCCTTTAAAGTTATTTTCATAACTTTCTTTTATTATTACTTCTTTAATTATGTCTTTCTGTCTGGCCAGCCAAAGTGCCTGGAGTTTTTCCCAGTTTAGAGGGCCCAGTGCTCCTCTGTGGGCCTCCAAAAGAAGCCCAAGGGTCAAGAAAACCTCAACTGATCACTCAAGAGAACAGAAAATACTTTCTGATAATCCATGTTACTGATACCTGCTGATATCTGTAACTCTAATTCTCAGGCACTTTTTGGCTGCTGGTGGGACTGCCTTTCAACAGGAGCTCATGATCTAGACCAAGGAAAGGACAGTCATAGGTTGCAAAACTCTCGTACTTAGAGCTGATACAAGGCAGCATTTTGGAGTATGTCTATGTTTTTTCATTAATGGCTGTTTTTTTAAAGAGCCATATTTACTGAATGTTTTTGCTTCTTGAAATACAATATTCATTAAATGTATCCTCATTGCATTGATGAACCATGTCCAGGAAACTGGATAGGGATTTTCATAAGACTTTAAAGGAATTAGATGCTCAAATCTCATCAAAATTAATAGGGTCAAGCACCTAAGTCCCATCTATGCCTTAAAAAATTCCAGTCCTAAGATACCAGGGACACCATGTTTACTTAGCATGCTAGTAGGTGAGGAAAAGATCAAATTATGGCTTGTCTCTAAGAGAACATTAGCATTAAAGAAACATTTTAGAAGTCATGGCTGTAAGTTCAGATCAGACAGCACAGGGAACACTAGAGCAATTTGTCATTTGACAAACTTCAGCATCAAGGTTTTCTAAGGGACAAGGGACCTTCAGCCAACTTTGGACAGTGTGCAGAGTGATGTTTCTCCGAAAATTAGTATTTTAATCAATTTTCAGTGCTGAAGCAGAATATGCCAAATTTGTGTCTGTGCACTACTTCCAGACTTTTCAATCAAGCTTCATTGCAAATTCTTCTCTTTATAGACCCCTTTGCAACCAGTGTAGCAAAGATTGTTATGCGGGAAGAGATGGTCCACCTGTGGAGCACCTTGTGAGACTGGTCAGCATCTTACACGCCTGAGTGAAACTGGGAAATCATGAGCCTATCAGGAATAAAGACTCAAACCTTGCTGACAATCAAGACTCGTGGGGTCTCCATCCCAGTGTGTAAGGGAAGTCACACAAATGGCTCCATAGAGTAGAAGATTTTCCTTCAGTGCAGGATGACTGGGCTATCAGCTGTGAGAGTTCCTGTAACATGAAACTAATTGTGCTGTGAGGTAGCTGGTGTCAATGCAGCACTCAGGTATTCATGATCTAAACCTGGAGGAGAGAGGCACATCAGGAAGGAAAATGGAGTCTCATGTGTGGAGAGTAAGACATCTTAGAGGAATAATGGTTCTTCAAGGCATGCAGTATGACAATCTCTGGGCATGTCTCAGCATCATCAGGTGGCTACAGTCTTCTCTTCCACTTTCTACAGAAGTTAATTTCTTCAGCTGCTGAAATGCTGTGAAAAAAAAAAATTGAGTACAGAGCACTGAAAGTGGCCAAAGGCATTCCCAGCATAGGAGAAGCCAGCTGGAAACCATCAGGATATGCATAAGCACATGCTGGAGGTGCTTTGGAGAAGTGTAAGAGCTGCACATATGCTCCATTAAACCTGCCACTTCTTATGACTCCTTTATTGCAAAGACTGTATGACTCTTATTTTCTGAAGGCTTGAAAGTGCTGAGGCCTCCAGGAGAAATGCAGGAGAAACAATAAGTTTTCAAGAAACCTTGGGCAGGTGAGAAGGAGCAGGTGAGAGAGGAGAGTGTTTGCCTTTCTCTATGTGGGATATGGACCTTTGTTCTTCTAAATCTGCTGCCTCCCCCTTCTGAACTTGGCAAGAGCACACAGACTTTCTAAATACATTTGTATTTTTCAATGCTCATATCTGTGAAACCTAATTTGTCTTCAGAGAGGAGAGAGAGATGAGGTTTCTGCAGCCCATTCCAAAGAGGGCTGGACAGTGGGAAGTAGGCATACAAACTTCCAGGGTCTACGTCTTATCTCCATCTTAAACTTCTGTCCCTCTGTGCTTGAATTGAAATTACTTATTTGGAACATTCTGCATTTAAAAGCTTGGGATAATACAAAAGCTCTCCCCTGACTGATCTCTTCTTACAGGAACAGCATGCCGAAGTACAGAGGGAGATGTTTATATCAACATATATACTCAGTTTATAGCATGGTGACTGATTATGAAACTTAGGCCTGACTTTCCAAACCTGTTTAAGTGATTGTAACATAGTTAATACATCCTTTACAGAAAACATGCACAAAAATAAGGAAATGAATTCTTAAACACATAATAAATCTTTTGCTTTCTACCAGATAATACACTGTGCTTATCAGGTATAAACCATGGCCTGTTTCTTCATAATCATAATCATAAATCTGGCTCAGTTACTGTATACATTCTACTATCTGTGTATTTCATTTAAAAAAATACTGCTGTAAGTTTCCAAAAGATAAGGGGATTAATTTTTTTTTTTTAGATATTTAGAATTTACTAGTCTGGGTGATATTAGTAGGAGAACTGCCAGAAAGGAAGGTATATAATGACAATTTATCCTAAAATTCCATCTGCAACTAAAATTGCATCTAGGATTGGAAACACAATTTTATACTGTTTTTTTATTTATATATATATGTATATATATTGAGTTTATTGAAGAAAGAACATAAATTGGTTGAGGAGCACTATTGAAAGAGCTGTGTTATACAGAAACATGCTTTTCATTACAGTTTAAAAAGCAATGTTGTGTTTTTATCAGTGTGGTGGATGTATAGGATCTAGGACATGTGTAACTACTTGTTACTTTCCTTTCAGCGATGCAGGCGTTGGTGCTGCCGTAGGTAGCTCTGTAGCTGTAAAACTTAAAAAGCCCACTTCGCTGTAATGTGAGTTCCACATCCTGAGGAGAAGCCAGAGTGTTGGGCTATCCCTGTGGATTTTATGAAGTGTTCTGATTCTGAATCAAGATACTAGTTGATATTCCTGTAAATTTTATGAGAAGATATTTTTATGCAGGTTGTTTACATTCAAAATTATTTTTAGAAATGCTTTGTAGTTACAGAGGTAATTGAACTGGTATATCTTCCCTGGTTTTAACAAACTGGTGTTTGCTAAACTACTGATGAGCACTAAGGATGCTGATAGTGCCATTTTTACAAGGCAATGTTGAGACAGAAGAGTCCCCATTGTGAAGAAGTTATGTGCAAAGAGAAAGATATTGGAGGAAATAATGTATGACTTGTCATGCATAAGCAGTTGTTTTTAGTTAGCTCCTGCTTCTAATGATAATCATTTGCACATTAATTGCTTCAAATGTCTTACAATGCATTTAGATTTATGTTCACTCTGGAAAAAAGTCAGAAGTTATGTTTCAACCAGAATCATCTGGTTTCCTGTGGATGTTTAAAGTTTATACTGGTGCAAAAGCAATTAAAGAAATTCACAGAAGAAAAATCTTTCAAGGAGTATTAAATGTAAACATAGCAAATCGGCCTGCATGGCATCCCCCCAACTCCCTGTAAGCTGGTACAGCATGTAAAGGCACACCACTATAAATTTAATCTCTTCTGACTTTCCACCCTAAGGTCCTGCTATTGGCCATTCACAGATCCTGCACAGGAATGCTTTTTGATTGTGAAATGCTGTAGTACCCTTGAGACTAGAAATCACACTTGTGATCTGAGGTGCATTTCAATCTTACTGATGCATTTGAGGGTTTTTTCACACTCAGCATGCTTTTTTGAGATGGCCTAATGCTGATAGCATCAGAAAAATTATGGGCAAGGAAACAAAGCATTTGGTAAGTTACAGTGCCATCTATAGAAGGAACACAGCACCAGCCTGCAAACAGGTTCCACTGCCTTCAAAAACCTTACTTTTTACCTTCAGCAACCAGGTCACTGTTTTAACCATCAGGTGAGACTAAATGTTAAATCCAACTGGAAACTCTGAGCACTGTGCTCAACCTTTAGGCACTACTGAAATCCTCCAAAAAGGTACTCAGCTTTTCCCCCTACTTCTCTCAGGCCATGTTTTTCTGCCAGTGTTGTCTCAGTTTTGCATTTGTTTTTTTCAGATGGGCCTCCATCTCTTGGTAACAAGCACAGCTTGGGGTTTCAGTTAAGGGCCAGGACACTTAAACTCGGCCTTCCCTTTGCTAAGGGAGTAGCCTAGTGAAGGTTCTCAGGTGAGGTTTTGCACAAGACAGAATTAAGCAAAGTGTTGTAATTCTCAGTCTTTTATCACCTCGAGGGAAAGGCTCTGACTGGGAGGTCAGGGATCTCCTTCCAGTTTCCTATTGTTTCTGCAGATAATCACTCTGTATTTTAGAAGCTGGATACCACTAGCAGACCGTTACATTGTAGAATTAGTTGTACAGCTCTCTGAAATATGTTATGCATAAAGAAACTGGATATACATTAACCCAAGGAGAGATGTTGAGATGTTGCCTTCATGATGAGGAGTTAGGAACTGGTGTGAAAGATCCAAGTCCCTATTCCAGGGACTGTGAATTGCTGATGAAGTGAAGGAACACTGCAGAAAGAAAGAGAGGGAACCATTCACCATGAAGTGCCAGATTGCTTAGTAGTTAAATTTCAATGTAGAGGGGCTTCAGTGTATGTTTTGGCATCGGAGCTGGAGAAAATGCCTAACCGGGGAAGTGGTGTAACCCAGGGCAGCCTGTCATGTCTCTTCTTTTTTTCTCATTCAAAAGGACACCTAACATTAGGAGAATATTCACTGTAAGAATATTAAGCAGTGATAAATACCTCCTTCTTACCATCCCCAACTGCTTTTGGGATAAACCTGTGCCTAGACTCAGTATTTTCTACCAGCTAGTTTAGGCAATGCCCCACTCTGTTGTTTTCCACATCTATGCTCTCTGACCATAAGCCCCTTGTTCCTCCCATTGATTTTGTAGGGGATCATGCTGCCTAACTGAAGGCCAAGGTTTCCCTGAGTGACAAAGTATGTGTGAGCGGGGCTTTGCTCTGAAAAGGTTGCTCAAGAGGGCTGATAGCAGAGCAGGGCATTTAATGTAAGACTCTGGTGACCTGGTCTGACTGCTCAGCCCTCCTGGTTTTTATTGTCTGTTGGCCACAGCACTGTGGCTTATTGCTGAGCATCCTATTGCTTTGGACAATAATGGCTTTTGTAAGTCTGTAGATTTTGGCTAGGTGAGTAAAAGAAGACCAAGGATCTAATGTGGTACCCTGTAGTGTCACTGGGCATTTTGCCACCAACTTCAGCTGGCTTAGGAGTCAGGTTTATTACCCTGAGAAAAACTGCATGAACAGTTCTTAAGCTAAATGAAAGGAATGGTTAACTCCAGTTGCTCTTGTACTGTCTTCTTGCCTGAACTTGCTTCATGCAGACCCTGATTCTGGAGGACATAAGATTGGAAAAAACAGCTTCCCTGTGCAACTGAATTTCTTGTGCCTACCTACAGCAATGTGCTTCCATTTTCAACACTGGCTAAAACCTGGCTGCAAAACCAATCTGAGGAGATGAAGACAAAAAACCTAAGACATTTTAAAAAGAAACAGTTTAAAGTCTTTCACTACTGAAAACTACTCTTTATATTTATTTGGTATCCATAGGTTTGGGAAAAATACTTTGAATGAGCAGGTAGAGTTAAAGTTTGTCTTCCAGCAGAAGTAATGTTTGTGATCTTGGTACCAGGGAGGTAAAAAAAAAAATCACTGTTACAGCCAAAGTCTGGCTAGCTGAGATGAGAGTCCTGATCCTGCCATTCCAGGAACACAGACCTGTAGTTCTTTCAACACCGACACTTTCCTTTGCCTGTCATATCAGTGAATACTTCCCTTTTCTAAATGCCCACCTGGCTGTAGAAAGTAGCACAGAGTAAGATGATACTCCACGAGAATAACGGCATGACAATGAGTCCATGGAGTCTCTTGGGCAGAAATATTTTTTGCACAATGGAGAGAAACTGTCACCCTCGAGATACAGTGGAAATAGAGAGGATATCTTAGGACAAAGACTATTCTGGGAAACAATCCCCTCATCACTGCATGTCAGTTAAGCTCCAGCATAGCTTGTGCTGTGTGGCTGCTTCAAAAAAATGCAGACCTGGACTGCTTCTGTCCATCTGTTGTGTCTCACCCTGAAGACTTCCCAGACTAGCACACTTAGAGAGGTACTAAAACAAACACATCTGGGCCACAAGACATAAGTGAAACTCATTACCAATTCAAGTATGAAATCTGTATGTTAGAATACAGTACATTTCTATATGAAAAGACCACTTCAGACCCTGCACATTTTTCAGATTAGGTAGAGTTTTAAATGAACCATGAAATGAGAGGCCTGGCCTTCTGTACTGTGGGCTGCAGTTTTATGTCTGAATACCATAAGCATGCACTGGCTGTATTTTGGAAAGCTTTTTCCAGTATTCCATTCCAATAATTTCTGGTGTCCTTTCCTTTTTAAACTGAGAAATATAATTTCCCACAAGAAAAGGCATGAGTTTCAGAGCCTTTTTCTACATTATGGGTAATTTGTTTATTTTCACAGCTTACAAAGTATATGCATATTAGTATTGCAGATATGTCCTCCAGCTCGTTATCTTACATATGCTGGACAAAGCTTTAAGGGTACCACCGGGTATTCATTTGTGTTATGGATTTTACTATTCATGCTTTATTTGAAAATAAAGTATGCGACAGCATTTATTTTGCCCCAGATAAGAATGAATATAAATAAATAAACAAAAAGATGTTGAAAGCCTTTTCTAGTTCCTGCATCTGTATTTCCCTTCTGAAACAGAAGTCATTCTGAAAGCTTCACTGAAAGCTTGCTTTGAAAATGGGTATTTTTGCAGACTGCTGACTGCAGTACCACATTTGCAAAAGAGATGTAGTCACACGACGGTTTACTTCTCTATTATCTAGGTCATGAGCCAGAATTCTCCTGGGTGGTAACAATTTCAGTTAAGCTGAATTTATTGGTGCACAGTGGAGCTATTTTCCTTTTTGAAGTTGGTCCTAAATAGGAATGTTGAGTGTCATGCCTGGTTTAACTGGTTTTGGTTCCATGTAGAGTGAGGGGCTGGCCACTCATTCTGCCATGGCCAAGCATTAACCTGGCATTGAAGTTCCCTATTTTATGCTCCCCACTCCATATATTCACCACTGTTGATTTTATTAAATTACTTTGGTGGTGTTGAAGCGTGATACCTGAAGAGGTTGCTTGCATCATTCAGGAAGAAAAGTAGTTCAACAAAATACAGTTAGGGACACTGACCTGTTGAAGCAAGTCCAGAGGAGGGCCACCAAGTTGATCAGAGGGATGGAACACCTCACCTTTAAGGAAAGGCTGAGAGAATTGGGACTGTTCAGCCTGGAGCAGAAAAGGCTTTGGGGTGACCTAATTGCAGCCTTCCAGTATCTGAAGGGAACCTACAGGAAAGATGGGGCAAGACTATTTACAAGAGCATGTAGTGATGGGACAAGGGGAAATGGGTTTAAATTGAAAGAGAGTAGGTTTAGATTAGATATTAGGAAAAAATTCTTTTCTGTGAGGGTGCTGAGGCACTGGAACAGGTTGCGCAGGGAAGCTGTGAATGCCCCATTCCTGGAGATGTTCAAGGCCAGGTTGGATGGGGCTCTGTTCAAGGCGGCCTTCCAACCCAAACCTTTCTACAATTCTATGATGATTCTACAATATTTAAAGACTGTCTCTTTGCACAAAGTTTAGGTATTAAGAGCCTAATTTAAATCCTAGAAATGCAAACCCTAGAATCTAAAATGTAGTGGATTTCAGAATGATAAATTTTCCTTAAATTCAATGCAGTAATTCATTATTTTTGTTCCTAATACTCTACATACACATGAAATTATGCTTGTGAGCAGAAGTTCTACCTTAAGCGTTTTGAAGAAATGCCATGCAGGATGAACTGAGTGCACTTAAGTTCTATGATTTCTTATTTAGCCTTAACATTTTATAAATAATTCTATATATTATAATGATCCATGATATTATTGTGATATATATTACGATGATCCATGCTGGATGTTGCACATTTTGCACAATGTGGATAAGGTATTAAATCTGTTATGTACATAGGAGAAAACAACAAATCCAGGCCAAGTCAGTGATTTGTTCAGGACAGCACAAGAAAATCTAAAGATAAACTGTATGACCAGTTCTGGCCCTTAGTGCTGCTACATATACTCTTTTCTCTGGAAAGAACATTTTCTTCACCTGTTGGTCCATACTGTTATTACATGGATATAATCAGAAGAATACCTTGGCCTGACTGCTGAAGTACTGGAAGAACAAATATTGAGATCTTGCCATAGACATGGAGAATAATGTGTGACTTGCTAAAGCACATCCAACTTGTTATTGTTTTATTTCTTAAGAAGCTTTATAGAGCTTATTTCTTCAGAAGCTTTCCAGCAGGATTTTTATGGGAAAAAACCAAACCAAACAAAAAACAAAAAACAAAACAAACCCAAACAAACACAAGCAAACAAAAAACCAACCAACCAAACAAAAAAAAACAAAAAAAAAACCAACAAAAAAAACCAAAAAAACCTGGACAGAAAGAAGTTGCTTTGTTGGTGGTCACTGGTTTCGGACTGTTTGAAAAGTCTAAAAATCTCCTGTCTGAGAATGAAGGCACGGACAGCCCACACAAGTCTGTGCTCTTCTAATACACACAAACGTTATCTATTATATTGCAGTGTGCAAATATGCTAAAAATGTATACTTTATTTATACAAACTCATGTTACTGCTGTGGTAAAAAATATTTGGGAAAGAAGTTGAACTTGTGAATGCTTACACTTCAGACTGTAGTTACATAGTTGAGATTCACTTTTTCTGCCTGGTTATAATTTATAAACATTGGATTTAGTCAGGGAAAGTCTTCTTACAGCTTAACTGTAATTTCCTGTGGTAAATGGAGTCTGATGAGTGAGGATATGAAATCTTGGAAAAGTTAAATCATTCTAAGGAAAGCTGTCCTACTTGATGTAGTAGAATTGGAATAATTTTGTAAGAAGGATTGGAAGTTTGCTAATTCCCTGTCCAGCCCAGAGTGAAAAATACCAAGTATGGGGCTTCCACTTAAAAGCAAATGGACTTTTGCCCCCCTAATGTGATGGGTTCAGGCTCTGAGTCTAAGCAGATGTGGAAATATCATCAAGTGTCTGACTAAGGAAATCACTTCAGCCTATACATAATTTCAACCATGTGTTCAAGCCTAACTGAAGGCTGGATTTTAATTGAAATCATTGACTAACATTGAGCTGAGGTGCTCTGCAAAATCAGATTCCAAGTGGTACACAGAAAATAAAAATAATTTCTCCTGTTCATCCCAGGAGCTGAATTCAGCCAGCATATTTTAGCAGAGAACTTTTCCCTGCCCCACCGAATCTAATTGACATTTCCTGACATGATGTATCAAATGGGTCATAACAAAAACAATGTTGCTGTGGAGCTAAAGTTTCAATCTTTGGAGGCAAGGTATTTCTCTCCTTTTAATTGCACCACACAGGGACTCAAGTGCACCTGTGGATTTTCCTTTCAAAAATGCCAGCTGAATTATAGAAACCCAACTTGCATACTGTTTGAGGCTGGCAGAAGAAATATCTCAAGTTTTGAAAAACAAAGAGATTTTAAGTTAATTTCTTCCCGCATTTTTTCAGTCTGTCAATGAGTGTGTGGTTCTCAGGCTGCAACACAGAAAGCATATTCCTTGCAGGAAGACAGGCAGCAGTTCCAGCTCTCCTGGGACTCTCTCCTAT
This sequence comes from Myrmophylax atrothorax, assembly GCA_026770055.1. Classification (NCBI taxonomy): domain Eukaryota; kingdom Metazoa; phylum Chordata; class Aves; order Passeriformes; family Thamnophilidae; genus Myrmophylax; species Myrmophylax atrothorax. The sequence goes on from JAOXXN010000471.1 coordinate 48,245,019, forward strand.
TACAAGCCTCAGCAGGACAGTCCTGAGCTACACACATCCACACTGCAGCCAAGCAAATGTCACCTGACTCATGTGGATGCCTGCAGCAGCTGCAGCATACAGGCAGTAGAAATGAAGCAACTTTTGTAAAATATGTTGTACAAAATCCCCATCTGCTTAACCACCAGTTTCTCATTGCCCTGAAACACTGCACTTTCCCAAAGAGGAACTCCCCTAAACCCTCATAGCCTGATCCAGGGCCATGAACATCCATCAGACTATCCAAAGTAAACAGGATTTTGCCATCTTAAATTAAAGATTTGCATGATGTTCCACAGAAAAGTTTGTTGTCACTGCTGCCTGTGCCCATCACAAATGCAGCAGGGATTACTCTATGACTTGTTTTCAGAGGGTCATGAAAATTGAAAACCAAGTCCCAAACTGTGTATTGAAGGAAGATCATGTCCACTTCCATATACAGCATTGGGCTACATCAAAAACATCCAACAGCTGCTTTCTGAAGTAGGGAAAAATAAACTACCCAGTAGCTAACCCCTTGTCTCACATTATTCAGTAAGAATTGATCCTGAGAAATATGTTATTTATTGACCTTCATGTCCATTGTTCAGTGAAAGGAGAAAGAATGAGTGGTAAAGACAGAGAAAGTATCAAGCTAGCCAAATAATTATATTCTTTTCTGAGCCATCTTGTACCTTCCTCAATACTTCTTCAAACCTTTCCATAAAACCATCAGGAACACGACCACAGCCTTGCCACCTGACTCTTCTGTATGTCAGAAAGTCTGAATACTGCAACCACTCTTTCTTCTGTAATGTGCAATTTAGATTTATGTATGATCCTCAACTTCCCAGTGTTGCTAAACATATATGTGGGATGGGAAGGTGAAAAAGAGGGAGGAAGCAGTATTTCTTGAATGTTGATGTAATGTAAGTCTACTGGAAAAATATCTTCAGGCATCAGAAGAGGACTCTGGGGACTATATGTCAATACAGCCCCTCTTTTGCAGACAGACATGAGTTCACCTGACTGTTTTCCAAGTCAGTATTGAGTTTTGGCTAATTAGCAAAGCTAAGAGGGAGGATGTATTAACCCAGGCCCAAAGCCAGAGTAGAATAAATATAAAAACTCTGCCTGCAAAGAAAAGAGGGAAAAAAAGAGCAAACCACAAAACCAACCAATCAATCAATCAAAAACCAAAACTCCACAACCCATATCTAGTTATAAATTTAGTTTTAATTCCAAATCTGCCCTCAGTTTCAAGTATCATCTTACGCAAATCAGGGAATCCAGGTCTCTGTTCCTTTCTTGCAAAGTTGGGATAGTAAAGCTGCATTTCTCCCACTCTCCACATGCTCAGGTTGTAGCTGTTCTGCTAAGATGTTAACATGGGTTTGTATAAAGACTTGAAAATAAAACACGATTCAGACTGGCTACAGTGTTGTGACTAATAATACCTCTCAGTATGGTATTGCATGTTCTTAAGCATGTCTTGTTTTTTATGGTACCCCACTCAAAACACTAAATCAACTGAAATACCTGTGCCCAGTCTTGTTCCTCCAGTGTCATGCAGGTCTCACTTTTTATATCTTGCTGCATGCCTTGCAATATCATCTAACCACACCTGAAACTCATCTAAGGAAAAAGTACATAAGAAAGTTTTAAATCAGTTCTACATAGCTCATTACTTGTGCATTGAGCTTCATCTAGTGCTACATTTTTGACCCACAAGTCTTTAAGGGGTTAGGAAACTTCCATTGAACAGCCGTGTGTTTGTCATGGTACTGCTGGAAAGAAGATAATTGAAAAGCATGCATGAGTGGTCTCCTTTTGCCATTTTCCCTATCATTCACTGCTCTTTTTCCCACGAAAGTACCCATAGGGATGTTACACACATCCTCAGGGAGGACTCCACCAGTTTCTGATTCATTGACCATGGTAGAGGTCCCTGTGATCTTCCCTTGGCCTCTGGTCTCCCCAGCTCTCTGTGAAGTAACAACCCTCCCATCAGTGACAAAACCTGCTCCTCCTAGATGTGTCAGCTGCTGCTTCTGCAGCCATTCTTGTCCTTCCACCCCAGCCTGGGATGAAAAGCAGCAGTCAGCAGCGTTAGCCTCCAGCCTTTCCTGCAGGGAACTCCCCCACACAAGGCACAGAGAGGAAACTCATGATTAGCAACTTGTCAAGGAGCACAACACTCAGTTCCCAGCGCTGGAGCAACACCGATGACTGCTCTCATTTTTCATACTGTAATAGGTAACCTCAAGTAGCTTATCAAAAGCTGGTTGTTAAATTCTGGTCCCTTACAAACTTCCAAGGGTGGAGATGCTCCTGTTTCTCTGATGACTTGTTCCAGTATTTCACCTTTCCATGAAGAGGTACTCTTCTAGTTTCTAATTGACCCTAACTGAACCTTCTAAGCTGTAATTTGCAGTTACTGTTCTTCAATATACCATCTCCTACTACCAAGAAAAAATACAGCTTTGTCATCTTTACAACTGCCCTTGAAGTAGTTGCAGGCTACAATTAGATCCTGCCTTAGTCTCCTCCATGTCAGACTATAAACATCCAGCTCCACCAGCCTCTCCTTGTAGGCCACATGCTCCCTGCCTCTGTAGCCTGCTGCTGAACCCTCTCCAAATTCCTCCACATCCTTCTTGGACTGGGTGGGGAGATCCAGAACTGAACTGCTATTCCAGGTGCAGCATCACCAGTGCCAAGTAATAATGTATAACTTTTCTCCATCTGTTGGTCTTGCTCCTCCCTTTGAAACTCCCAACATTATATGCAATTTGCTTTATTCACAAGGAGAGCATTCAACACATGGGCTTATACTCAATTTGACACCTGCCATAACTCCCAGGTCACAGCAGGGCTGAAACTCAGCTCATCACCGCCCAGACATGGTGGCTCCAGTCAGGTGCCAAGCTCTGCACCTTGCCATGTTAAACTCCATGAGGTTTCTTCTAGACACATCCTCTCATCTATTGAGGTCCCTTGGGTTCAAAGAATTTGGAATGTTCACCACTCCTTGTAACTTAATATCTTGTGCAAGAATTTAAAAATGACAACATGCAAATGATATTTTAATTCCTTTGGTCACAAAGGAACTTAAATGCTGTTACTCTACTTCTGGCTGCCTTTTTCCCAGTTCTTGTTTTTTCCCACTTGGTCCACAGTCTGACTGAGTTGAAGCCTGTCATCAGCCTCTTCCTGGCTGTCAGCAGCATTAGGAGAGGGATCCCGTGACTGTGATGTTTGTTGCAGTCTCTTGTTTCATCCCAACACCCAGTACTGGCCCCTTAATGCTCCCCACTGCCTTTGCATCAAAGGCAGAGGATAATAGTGTGTCTAGTTCCTTTTTCAGCTAACTATTTCTCCGTCTTGAATATCTAGAGATTTATAAACTGGTCTGTACATCAAAAGTAGGATGCTGTTGGAGTTAGTCCACATTTTCTTTACTCTCCCAAAAAAGGATTCTATTTAGCATGGACATTGTAGCAGTATATACTGGACAAAGAGATGGTGTGGTGTGGTAACAGCCACAAGTAAACTGTGAAACTATGCCAAAGGCTATTCAAATGTGTAAGAGGCTTTGGGCATTATACTAGGCTTAAATTTTGACCTAAAATAATGATTGGCTATTTGGCTGCCTCAGGAGTGTGTTTAGGCATGCGAGTGGTCCCACTGAAAGCAACAGGACTACCTGTGGATTTTGAAAACTGAGCTTGTCTCTGGATCTGTTCTGCCGTTGGACTCGGTGCTCAAAGTTTCCCAATGCTGCCACCTACAGAACAGGTCGACTACAGCTTTCAACAGAGCAGGGAAGAAAACAAAATTGTAAGATTGCATGTAGTCAGCCCTGGATACAGTTCTAAACTAGCAATGTCCAGGTCTGAACAGACAAGTCTGAACTCCTACCTGAGATTCTTAATATTTTCAAGGATAGCTCTCTATATTAACTGTTAAAAGTATACCTCTGGAAGGCTGCACAAAAATGGCAGGAATCTGCTAATTCAAATTAAATTGCTCAGTATACTCCTCTATCTGGAAGAGCAGTGGTAGCAATAGCCAGTCACAGGTTTCTTTCAGAGTGGGCATAAGACACAGAACAGGCTTTGCAAGCTCCTGCTCTTCCCAACAATTGTCACAGGGAAAATTCAGGGGTAAATTCAGGAAAAACACATGGGGCTTTAGATGAAAAGTAGAGGGTCAAAATAACTAATTTACTTAAGAAGGATGCACAGGAAATCAAGAAAAGAAAACAGTTCCAGATGGAACTACAGATTTAAGAACAAAGAGGAGAAAACAAGGAGGCAAGAAGAAAAACAAGCTGCACTTCAGATAGGATGTGACCAACATCTCCCTAATATATGAGACAGCATCTTCTCATGAAAAGTGTTTTGAGGCTAAGCACCCTAAAATAACCTACAGACATTTACACTTCTTGGCTGTAAGACCCCAGGCCTCAAGCTGCAAGCTCATCAAAGGGGTTTTACTTTATAAATATATAAGGCTCCAAAAATTCGAATTTATTAAAAGGGCCTTCAGATCTTTTAATACCTTGAGAGAACACAAGGGAGAAGGTGCTGCACGTTTCTCAGGAAGTACAAAACCCCATACTTTTACTGTCAAACTTTAGAATATGAGGGAACTTGGCAAAAGTTTAAAGGGCAACATTCAACCAAAATAAAGCATTCCACAAATCATCACCTTAACACATGCTAACCCATAAAACTTAGCAAAATCTAATCCATCCAGTTCAAAGTTACCCAAAATATGAAGAAAGGAGATTAAGAGAAGAAGAGAGGGGAAAAAGAGAATTATAGATACCACCCTGCCTCCCGTGCAAGTCCAGCTTTCGCATGTCCACATAGTAGGGTGTGACCACACGCTGCCACATGGTGCTGTTTTTATCTGCTCTGGCCCTCTGTGGCCACCTCCCCCAGGTGGGGCTTCTGGTGTGCCAGCCATTCTGGGGCTGGGGTAGGGGCTCCAGGGGATGTGGTGTGGGGCAGTGCTCCCGGTGTCCAGTGACTGACACCTGCTACGGGACTGCCCAAGGAGGCTCCAAGGGGCTGGAATATAGAACAGGACACCACCACACCGTAGCAAAATTTGACCTGTCCTTACCCCCTGCCACACACATCTGAGTTGGTCCAAGCCAATAATTAGTACAATAACCCAGTGTCTCATATTGGTCCAAACACTTCCACCAAAGTGTGAAACAATGGGCAAAAATTAAAACTCAAAAAAACTGTCAAGTAGGTAAAATTAGCTGGAAAATATGCAAACCCCCCATCTTGAGATTATATACACCTGATATGACTTTAAGACATCACATTGTTTTCTGTTTATGACTTACTGAAAATAGTTTTAAATTGCCACATACATGCTTTTATTCATTGTGACTTTTCTTGTGAATGCAGTAACACATTTGGAACAGTTGCACTCAATATTGCAAAATCTTCCATCTATTCAGCTTACAGATCCTCACCTATTGTTTGAGGTCTCCTTCACCTGAAGCAACTCTATCCCAAATCCCAAGATCTTTGCCATCCCCAGTAATTCATCTTCCTCTTTTTAAAACCCAGGATATTTTGAAGTAAAGCCCAGCTGTTTGCCAGGATCCTGCAGGGTAAAATAGCCTTGCTAGTGATGTTACACTTGAGTGGATGGGTAAGATTCATTCCTTAGTGGTTCTCTTTATTTTCATCATTTGAAACTGCACCTTGGACCAGAATGTGAGAAAATAAGGAAAGTCTGTCACAATCGTTTCCCTGTTTTTTTTCATGAGGCCAAAATTATGAAAATGTTGCCTTTTAGTAGATTCTTAACTTGGAAGCTTGAGCAAGAGTGAAAAAAGTTAATGAAACACTAAAATAACTTCCATAACACAGTTTATATTGCCAATTAAAACAAAAAGAAAAAAACCAACAAAACTCAGAATGTTTGACTGCTGGAATCACTATAAAAATATAGTAATATCTCAAAGGCATTTTCATGTTGCTTCAGCATTGACTGACCACAGTCACACTGTGTCAGTCACTACACAGGCACAGTTACAGCAGTTACCCTCATACTGGCCTTAAGGGCAAGGAAAGGGTCCTCTGTGGCACTAAAGCACGCTGCCACAGGTATGGCATACAGCTCAGTGGGCTCTGCACTCATGCTCCTCCTCCTCCTCCTGTATCTGTTTTTTTATAGCTCTTTCCACTTGCCTGTGCTTATGCCACCTGCATTTCTTCTCTTGAAGGTTATGTTGCTAAGCAGCCTGAGCCACAGGCATGGCTCCAAGTCTGTGCTGAAGCAGGAGGTAGCAGCAGAGATGCCCCCCAGGAGGCCTCCTTCCACCCTACAACTACCACTAACAGGCAGAAGATGCTGTTGTAGAGAATGAGGACACACAGCAGACCTTTTCTCAGCCATAGCTTTCACCTACCTGCTAATAGAAACCAAAAGACACTAGTGTTCAGAATTGAAGTAGATTTTGAGTTAAAATGTGTTGCAACTCTACTAGCTTCAGCTATCAGGCAATTAATTATATGAGCCATAACATGACCCAATACAAAACAACTTCAGCCCACACACAGCTTTACTCAACCTCCAAAAAAGCCTGGAAGCCAAAACAGCTTGCAGCATACAGAGCACCAGCAGCCATCTGAAACTGTTACCCAGCACCATACAACGTGGCTGGCAGGCACAGACTGCAACCTCTTGCATTAGAATTAAGACCTAAGTTGAAGGGTGTTTATCCCTTTTTACAGCTACCTGAAGTATCAGCAAGGAGCTGCAACAGCAGCAAACAGCAACTAGACTCAGGGAAAAACAGCTTTCACAGGTCACAACTGAGGCCAAGAAATATGTAACAGAGATTAAATCTCTTTCCCAAAATTTCATCCTGCTATTAGAAATCCATGTAGTGTGGGTTCCTTCTTTTTAGGTCACTTGGAAGAGACAGAAGTATAGCCTGATTCAAGGTCTTTGGAACACAATCACAAATTAGTAAGCACATTTTCTAGCCAAGGATTGTATTCTGCATGAGCCATCAGATTTGTTTCAGCTACAGGTGGGGAGAATACCTGTTCTAATACTGTCTCCTATACGAAACACAACACCAACTAACTCAGTGAGCATTCTGTTGCTTGTAGCACTAATATAGACATAAAGGTGATCATTTGAGTGTTCATTTATCATACCTTACCCCTCTAAAAATAAATGCACTTAGGGTGGCAGATTGCAGCTTAGGAGTTTCAAACTGGACATGAGGAAGAGCTTTACTAGAACAGTAGTGCAGCACTGGAACATATTACACAGACTGGTGCACCTCTCCATCCTTGAAGGCCTCCAAGACACTAGAAATTGTCCTGCTACCTTGAGGCCAACATTAATTTTTTTGCTCAGAGGAGAGCTTTCAGGGTGTTTTGAAAACAAAGTTTACACAGAATGCCACACAACTCCTTTTGGAGAAATTTAGTGATCACTTAAGGCCATTTATCCAGCAGAACATTTTATTAAGGACAAGGAATTATCAACCACCAACTCAATTAACATGACACAGATCAAACAAGCCCTGTTAAGCATTTTCTACTTAACATGTGAAAAAAGAGTCTAAAGATATCTGATGTGTCCAAACTGTTCACATTAAAACTTGAGCTCATCCTTTAGCATAAGCCCAGCTGATGTTGCTTCTGTGTATAGCAAAAGGTGGAAATAGTTACCAGAACAGCTGTGTTTAACAAGTACTGAAGCACTGGAGTTTAGACTGCATTTACTAGTGTGCTATTACACTGTTTTCCTTGCATCTCTTCAGAATCTCAGGCAGACTTGCACAAAGCCACAGCAGAAAAACGAACTTCTCCTTTTTCACGTTCTGTAAATTGTCTGCAGATCTTAGCAGAATCCTTGGGGATAAAAAAATGCAACTGTTTAGACTAAGAGAATACACTTTCTACAGAGAACAAGTCTTTGCAGTTCCTCTCTGAGTTCCACCAACTAAGTTACCAGGCCATTTAGCACCAGCTAATAAATATCTCACTCTGGGGGACAAGACCTTTAGTAGTCATAAATTTGATAGATATAAGAAGCAGATTTGTACAGCAAGTAGGTACAGCCACTGTACACCAAATGCACACTTCTCACCCTTCCTAAGTCTGGCTTTCAGGAAAGAAGCAGCAAGGAAGGAGTCTTACCTTCAACAGTAAGTCATCGGAGCTTGTGCCATGGTTTACAGGAAATGGCATGCGGCCATCTGTAAAAGAAAGTCCTATCACTCAGTGCACTTAATACTTCTTTAGCAAACTGAGCAGAGTGGGCCCAAACAAGTACATGACAATACTTGGGAAGTCACAAATTGTCAATATAAAATCTGAGATGGGGACTGAGTACTCTCAGCTCTACCAGCAAAGACATGCTTTACAAAAGGAGCTAGGCCTTCAGTGCAATCCCCATCAGGTAAAATTTTCAAGTGAAGGTACTCATTATGCATTAGCTCTGAGCGCCTCAGCAAACAGTTTAACTAGCCCCAAATATCTTGCTCGAGCCCCCATTGCTGCTGTGCAGTCTGAAGTAGGCCCAGTCCAACTGCAGAGTTTGCAAGACCTTACCCAGTTCATACAGGTGTCCATCCACATTGACAAACAGGATGAAGTGGAAGTTCACACTGTTGTCCTCGACCTTAGAAGATACCATTAGATAAATTTCTTAGATTAAAGCTAGGACTGCAAACACTACTTGTGACTACAGAACATGAAACATCAACAAGGCAGCAGCAAAGGACTGAAAACTTCCGTTCAGCTGAAGAGGTCAGTGGCAAGACCTCTACAATGTCAAGCACCAGAAATCCTAATGCAGAGTCATGTTTTCAGACTGTGTCTGGACTCAAATTTTCAATCTATGTTTAAGGAATAAATGCTGAACAAGTCACTCATTCTCTGTCCTCATGAACTGTAACAGCTATCTTACAGACAAAAAAGTTGTATTGCTCTACCACCTTTGTAAATCCCTTTCCCCAAAATATTACACATCCACATCTTACCCGACATTGTCCTTCTTGTGCAACCGAATTGTGGACTTCTTGTATAGCCTTAAGAGAAAGGAGATACAAGTTACTACATCCTTAAATGCTGATAGCTGTCAACAGTTTGCATAGTTTATGTACCTTATTATTTGCAAAATGCTTAGCTCTCTCTTCAGGAGACAAATCAGCTGTTTCATCAAGGAACTTCTTCAGGGCAGACCCCTCATCTGCACAAGATGATAAGTATTTTTTTCAGTATTAGTAAAGCATCAGTGACAGTTCAGATGCAGCCCACAGTTATCAATGCTTGTTGCACCAACTGCAAGTCCCTGCATTCAGCCTGTAACTATCTCCTACACAGGCATATTATAACTACCACTTGAAGTAAGCTACTTATCCAAAAGCTGTTAGTAACAATCTACACAAACAACTAGAGTGTAGTACTCTGGATGGTTATCTTAAAAGTCACTTTCAAATAGGGTATAGCTTTTTTGATTTCCGCACATTTGGCAGAAGTGTTCAATCCTGTTCTGAAGAAATTCAAGAAACGTGCCAGCTGTAAGGACACGTAAGTATTGAGTAGCAGAATATGAGTAGCTGAAACCGTAACACTGCCTTCAAATGAAGGCAGCACTTGCTCATGACAATCTTACTTTGGTTTTGCAGAACATAAAATTAGTAGTGCAGTACAAAGAGGCACTGAGTTCTTGCCTTCCATGAAAGAGGTGCTGCATCATTGCTTCACTCATCAGGAGTGTGTTATTTCACAGAATCTTTTCAAGAAGGGCAAAGCAAAACTATGTTCATATGCTCACTATACCTTCCCTATGTTTTCTTTTGAATAAGAATAAATCCCACACCACACAAAGGGTTCAAGTTCTCTTGGAATAATGCTAATTGTATTTTGCAGATCTCTAGTCTTCGAATAACAAAATAATCCTTTTCTATAGGAAGTAAACCATCAAACCTATTATCTCAGCAGAAAAAGTCTACTTACAGACCCTTATCATCTATGTGACTTCTCCAGCAAAAAGAAAACATGATATAGACTGATTTGCAGGCTACTCTGAGCACATTTATTTACATTAGATAAATGTACTTAGGTGGCCTGAAAAACTGCATCTCTTCTGCTGACATCAAGATCAATGTCAACAACTATTTCTGAACACAGTACTTCTTAGTTAGACTTTGGTCAGTCCTACTATATGCCCTTCTTGCATTGCTCACTAGAACAATACCTCTGCAGCTACCAAACACAAGTCAAAGGTGAGTGCCCCCCTCCAAAAACTGAAAGACACACTTAGCAACTGAGGCAGTGCAGCATGCCTTAACTTGGCTTGCATGAAAGCCCCATGTTTCCCAATAAGCCCACACACATTCAATCTTCTGTCCTAAAAATGAAACTTTAAGCACTTCAGAACCTTCATACTCACCAAGCTTCACTTTGTCTTTGTTATTAGCAACTGCATGTATCAGACCAATTGTCCCACAGGAATTACTGACTGACTGCTTCAGGAAATACACCTTGGAACTGATTTCTTGGTCCTTTATTTTCTCAGTCTGTTGCTTCCTGAAGTTCTCATGCTGTAAACATGTTTTAAACTGGTTTAAGCATTTTATTACAGCCCTATCTTTTTATTGCACAAACTACTAGTCAGATAAGTTGTGCAGGAGAATTAATACAGGGATTGGACAAAGGTTTACCCAGAAAGTCATCTTTGTGGCATAGGTCCAGCAAAGCACCATACATCTAAGCTGGACTCAGGCCAGCTCCTAATGGACTACCTGCATGACTCAGTCATATCCAAAGGCACTGTTCTTAGCCCTCCATCTGTTCTGTACAGTGGAAATAGCTTGGGATGGGAAACTATATAACAGTTAGGCTCTTTTATATCCTCCCTCCATTGCTTTGGTCCATTGAACAAGACTACTCAACATGTCTCTGCAATAGTATGCCTTTGGACCTTTAGGTTACTTCCCTTCATGAGCCCCTTCCCATCAGAACTATGTATAATCAACTGTAAAATCCATCAATACTGAAAGGTTATAATCCTTCATCTAAAGAACCTGTTAAATATACTTCATTTCAAAGCTTATGTCCTCCTTCACTTCCTTACCATCAAATGAACTGAATATATTAACCTTACGGAAGTAATTCAGGCCTCTCCAGATCCAGTGAGTCAGCATGGCAATGGAATTGCTATTCCTCATGCTCAGGATTGGTTGTGTTTTTTCCTCACTCTGATACACAGAGCAAAGTCTCACAGGACTATTGGGATGGACTAGGAGGCCTTGTCTTGCTGTTCAGCGCATTTTAGTCCAGGTTATTGGGGGGGAGGGGGGGACCATTCACCGCAACAGCCACCTGCAGCCCCAGTGCAAGCCCCATCCGGGCCCAACCATCTGATGCTTGGGTGGATGACGCAGACACACTCCTGACAGCAGCCAGTGCTACCTGCGGCCAGGCCTCCGCGCGGGAAGGGCACCCACCTGCTCGGTGAGCGGGAACAGCAGCAGCAGCGCGCAGGCGGGGGTCGGCACGGCACGCAGCGTCTCATCCTCAAAGCCCAGCACGTCCACGAAGCGCCAGCCGGGACCCACCCCGAGGCGGGACAGCACCTGCACGGGGCACAGAGAGCGGTGGCCCGGCCGCGACACCGCCGTCCTCGTCCCCGTC
>JAOXXN010000471.1:48258482-48268503 GCA_026770055.1 Myrmophylax atrothorax
GGCCGGGGCAGCTCCGCGGGAGCGGGATGTGGGGTGCGGCCGGTGGCGGAGGCGACCCCCTGACGCTGGTGTGGAGAAAGTGCTGGAAGTGGGCTGGCAGCGTGGGCAGGCGGCTGGCATCTCCCGGGGCAACAGGTTTCTCCTCCACCATCAGCCCAGCGCCTGGGCTCCGTTCATCACGAAAGCCCATGTGTGCAGTTATGTGCCTGACTGCTCCTCATCATTAGACTCTGCTCTGTGTGTGTTGAGTAAAGGATACGATGGGTTTGATACTCAACAAAATCATGAAACACTTCTTTTTAAATTTTCAGTACTATTATAAACCCATCATGAAAATCTCCCATCTGCTGACTCTATCTCTGCAGTTTGACCAACCTCCAAACCAGTCCAATAAAGCTGGTTAAAAAATAGTGGGCTTTTTATCTTTTATTCATGACCTGACAGTTTCTGTGCACAATATCTTTGGACTAGAATATGTCTGAACAAGAAAACAAAACCAACCTGCTCAAAATACTAGAAATCACGTGGACTCCAAACAGCTTTTCAGATTTTACTGGTAAACAGCCTGATGGGAGCCTTGTGGATAAGCGAGATGCTTCACAGTTGTCTTTCAAACAATGCAAATACTGAACAAAAGAGTCAGCTGAATGTCTGCAGTCTGTTTGGTTTTGATGACTTTCTTCCTTTGGTTTTCCACCCTGTTTCAGATTTGGACCCCAGTGCAGCAAAATTTCTAAATGCCTGCCTGATTTCAAGCACATTGAAATTAATTTTAGATCTATTGCACTGTAAGTTAGTGGGGAGTCATTCACATCAAGTGGTTGCATGCATACGTTTTTGAACTGAGACCTCTTCATCAACATTACTCAGTTTACAATGAACTCCTTGAAAAAGAAGCTTACAGTTTAATCTTTGAAATATGGCCATAAAAGGTTCAAGATGTGGTGTCACACTAGTTCTATCTGTAATGAGACTTAGTGAAGGAAAAATAGGATAGCAAGGAGGATTTTTTATTTTATGGCCAAAGATGGGATGTTTCCAGACAGGATAAAGCCTTGAGCAACCTGAGCTGATCTTGTATCTGATCATACTTTGAGCAGGAGGTTGGTCTAGAGACATCCTCAGAGCCATTTCAACCTGAAGAATCTCATGATCCTGTGATTCAGTCTATCACAGTAACGGGAAGAGCAGTACATGCTGTTCAAAACCAAAGATTTTCAGGGAAGATAGGGGAAGGTTTACAGTAAATGACAGTATTGTTTATTTCTGCTTTTTTCCCCCTCCTCTTACTGTAGCTGAAAACAGTAGTTTATTTCTGCTTTCCCCCCCCCTTACTGTAGTTTAGTCTTTTACTAAAAATGGCCCAAAATATTTATTTCATGTAGAGTATCTTTCACTATCTTTTCTTTTATGACCAACTTCTCATGCATTGTAAGATGCAAGAATACCAAAGCAACTTGAATGAACAGGTCTAATGCTAATGGTCCCTGATATATATGCAGGAGAGACTGCATGCAGCTCCTCTGTGAGGATGGCAAAGCACACACGTCTTGCAGCCTACAAAAGAGAAGGCTAAAAAAGGCAAGAAAATCCTGTTTCTGAATTGTTCAGCTGCAAATGGTGGGTATAACTTCACTCTGCCTCAGCAATGAAACTGCTGAGATCCCTAGGTTACAGTTATGCCTGGGATGGCTCCTGTGTTTAGGTTGTCAAGAGAGACTGCAAACAGCTGTGCAAGTGGAGTTTCAGACTCTATGCCATGAGCAGCAGACAAGAAGTATGATAGCAGCAGCGTTTCTATGGGAGGATCTGTCAAATTCATCACTACATTAACTTTAAAATAAACAGTAAGTGTAACAATATGTAACACTAAAAAACTGCTACTGTTTCATAAAGATGCCTGTCTCCAGAGAATCACCAAAAAAGTGGGTGCTGTGTCATATAAAGTCCCCATCTACCTCCTTTCAAAGATGAAGTCTCTGGAACATCTTTCTTCAGAGCAGGTAGGTGTACCTAGCACACTTAAGCCAATCCATTCCCACTACTGCAATAAAATCAAAACTTACCTGGAAAAGTGACTGGACATACCTGTGTGCTTTCTGCACTGTCCAAATGTAATAGTACTTGTGGTGTTCAACACTATGAATAAAGGTTTTGCTAAGATGTCTAATCTAGAAAGTGTGTACAAAGGAATCGTTGTTACACGTACAATCTTTTGGCAGATTTTTGCTCTTAGATATAGGACTTGGTGCTAGTGTTTACCTTCTCACCATGTTCCAAGTTGAAACTTTATATAAGAACTAGACTTACAGTTGAAGGCTGTTCCTGAGTTCAGAGGATCTCCTAACAAAAGCACTTATAACAAGCAGGGTAGTGAAGAAGGCAAAGCTGGCCTCAGACAATGCAGAGCTCCTGAATTGGAATCTGAGGTTCTGAACTATTCTTTAGAAAATAATTTCCATACTGTCCTGCCAGAATTTAATCCCTGAGGTGGTCCAAGGCCACATCTTCTACTGTAGTATCTGCACCTGCCTAGCAAATACACTGTGCCTAATTTCTTATAATGACTCACTTCCCAAAAGAAGGATTCCAAACCCATCCTGGAAACTTCCATGATTATCTACTCCCTACCTTCAAAACAAGCAATAATTGTCCATAGCTGGCTGGTGGTGCCCAGGGCAGCAGGATGCAGGTACATGATGGTGCAGGTGCTGGAGCCACAGGAATCCATTACTTCATGTCACCATTCTCCTGGTAACTGCCTAATTGCATTTACCCTACAGTGAGTGGAAAGTATTTGAGATAACTGTGCTGACTTATTGTAAGTACCTCTGCTGGCTTGGGGCTAAATCCTGCCTAAGCACAAACCCCACTTGAAGTAAATCCTGCAGTTAGAAAGCTCAGTTTTACCATAGCAGTGTGCTTGAGAAATGCAGCATCCTTGAAGGGTTGCTAGGACTATACCTAAGAAGGATGTGGCCAGAGCAATGCCATGCTCCCTCTGGCATGCCTCCTGCTGCAGCAGCGTCCCTGGAGCTGTTAACTTTGTAGCTCTCAACCCTAACCCGAAACCTAATGGCAGCTCTGGGGTGAGGCTTTGGCCCAGATGAGAAAACTGGGAGGAACAAACATGCCCCTGGAGCTGTAGGATTATGGCTCTCTGAATCCTAACCCTAACCCTGTTTTGTCACAGATTCAAAATATATTACTATGACATGTGCTATGGAGAAAACTAACTTCATCTCAGCCAGAGGCCGTGCACAGTGTCACAAGGCAGCAAACATAAAACATGACCAACGTATCTGAGGCCTCTGCAGGGACAGTGGGCATCAGGGATTGTGTAAGGCTGCAACATCCCCCTTTCTCTTCTGGTAAATTGTCCAGAGCACAGCAGTAATTGCTGCATGAGAGTGCCCCAGCCTTTAATTAGAAGATGAGAGGGATCAATAGGCCAGGCAAGTGAGTGCTTTTATACAGGTCTGGGTTCATGAAAGATTTGAGCACAAAGAAAGATGTGTTTGTTTCTGAATTGCAGCCAGGTTAATTTAAATACTTACATGATGAGTCTTGGTGAGTCTTGGTGACTGAAGCCCAGCATGTGGAGCAGTCTAAGTCCAATCACTACTCAGCACCTGGCTGTCAGCAGCTGCTCTCCAGATCTGTGGGCCAGGAGCTCTAGGCTGAAATGTCAAGCAGGAGGCTGGGAAGTGAAAGAAATTCAAAGCAGCTCAGAGCTGAGTTGGGAATAAGGGAAAAAAAACCCCAAATCTTTCTTTACTTCATGTAACAGTTGGAAAACTTATGTTCTTATATTTTCTTGTCCACGAAAAGTGTATGTTTTGGCTAGGAGACATAATAATTAAGGGTTGCTGAGGTGGAAACATTGATGGATGTGAACTCTGGGTCTGACCTGTGATGAAGACCAGCTGAAAAAGGTAACACAGAAGCAATGCAGAAAAAAAGGGTCAGACTGATGAAAGGGGCTGCTCTGCCAAGGACTGACTTTGTATGTATTGACTACTAGCAGTGACTCTGCAATTGCTCTGAACTACAGCCAAGTTCAACAGCATGTAAAGAACAAGCTCTATCGAATGCCATGGCTCTTCTGGAAGTCTGTAGGTGGAAGTGTTAAACTCCTAAAATGTAGTTTTGAAGGCTTGCCTTGAGAGTCTCAGTTCTGAAGAGTGTGGCCATGGCTTTCTTGAGATGGGGAAAAAAAGATAAGAAATGTTGTTAGCCAGTTGAAAGGATATCAAGACAGTGACCCACTAGTACTTTTACAGGGGTAGAGATGTGCTTCCTCATGTCTATGGGGTGCTGAGGGAAAGGCACAGGCCACCTCCCAAATACCTCTTTATGTCAGTGGTCTCCATTCTCAAGAAATAAACATTTTCAGGGAAAGTATAGAATATACGCCTTAGGGAGCTGTTGAGGAGCAATCTAACTTATGGACCAAGTCTGTTGTCCCCTGCAGTCTCTTTATATGCTAGCATGGCTTTGTTGTTTCTTGGGGCAATGTGAGGAGCAAATGAAGAAATTGGCTTGCCTGCTGTTGGATGAAGAAGTGAGAGATATGGCTCTGCCAAAAGGGAATAGCAAGGGCTTTTGTGTCTGTTGAAAAAAAAACCAAACAAAAAAAGGGGGCTTATCCAACTTGTATGACTACAGAGGCACCTGTAGACAAGGACTCTTGTGTGAAGGGCTTTTCTGTGAAATCCTGTAACTTCTCCATTTCGGCAGAACAAACCATCTTACTGTATGTCCTGGACATCAGTCTGTCTTCTTTTGGGGGGAAAGGAAAAGGGGACTAATTGTGATGGGCAGATGTAAAAGGCATTTTTTTCATCCTGTCTTTTTTATGCAAATTGAGACGTTTAGCAGAATTTAAAGTAGTTGACACCTGAAATCAGGGAACAACAAAGGCACAAAATAAAAATATTTTTTTTAAAAAAAGTTTGTGCTCAGATCAGCATGTTCTCTAAAAACTCTTCCATAACAAAATTGTCCTGCATAGTACAAGGTACCCTGAACTCCTACACTTCAACAAGGACATTCATACCACAATATTTACACCAGATTGTGCCAAAGGATTTACTTCCTAATCTACATGTGCACACACTTGAGAAGTGTGGGCATTTTGTTTTCAGTTAGAATTGCCCTGATGCTGTCTCAGCTGCAGATATTTTGTGAGAAGTTCAAGCATGGTTCTTCTGTTGGAGCTGCTTCACATGGGAAATTATGTCGGCACAGAGCTACTGTCAGTCCAGTGAGTGAAGCCGAGAGCCTGGGGTCCCTGGACTGCCTTGAGACCTGCCTGACTATCTAGTCCTATCCTGAAATGGACAGCATCTGAGACAGTGTCAAACTACTTCTTCTTCATCACTCCTAAGGTCTATGGCATATCTTAGAGTTCTTAGCCACTATGTATATTTGCTGTGTAGGTCTGGCAGGCTGGTGACTCAGAGGAGCACAGCTCTGACAATTTCTCAGTGTGACTACGGTAGATAAAAAGCCTCACAGACCTAGATCTGAGCTGCTCTTCCTTCTCCACTCTGTAACAGCACATAGAAGCATTATATGATTCCTTAGTCACACTAGCAGATTGTGCTTTTTAGCCACTGAGATGTCCAAAGTCCAGCCTGTACCAATTTCTGTTAATTACAAATTAACAGTAGCTATTCACTTGTATTTACAAGTCAAGGCTTTGATTTCAAAATGTGTAAGAATGAGAGACTTAACCCCACATTAATAACCACTTTCCAGAAGTACATCTGGTAGAACATAACCCTTTGGTAAAGTTATAATGCTGACACAAAGCGTTTTACACGTGGTGACCACCCAGTGCATTGTTAATGCAAAACAGTTGTACGTGCTGCTCTTACCAGCTGGGTGATGCAGCAGTGCAGGGGCCCAGCTGCTCCGACACTGCTAGGGATATTGCTGGTGGAAGGTTATTAGTCTTGGCTCAACTGCAAGCAATTAACATTAAAAACACAGTGAAACAAGCCCAGTTGGGAAACATCACCCCTTCCAAGCATGCCTTTGTCTAACCCTGTAGTGAATCCTCCTGTACATCTTCAGAGGCTGCTCTGGGAGCACCAGCAGTGGGGAAAAAATGTAGGATTTTTCTCCTCTCTGCTCCTGGAACTTTTCCACACTATTCAACAAGGAGGTATTTCCAAACCTCCACCTTCTGAGAAGTGTTTACACAGTGTTTGTCACTGATAGAGAAATTTTTTCTGAAGATCAGTTAAACAAGCACTGTTTTGAAGTGTTTACCCAAAGCTCATGTGAGTATGAAGAACGCCATCCTTTTGCCCTTGAGTTGTACTGTTTTAGCTTATAAAGGTACATGCTGAAACAAATCCCTGTCTCAGAGGGGAAAAATATTTAGATTGTGAGGGAAACCACACTATGGATCAGAGAAACAATGGGACTCTGCCACATTCTACAGTTGCAAATATAAACGCAAAACATGCCGCTCTTTCCCGTGTATGTTTATACACATAGGGCAAAATTCCCATTGAGTGCATTTGCAGCCTGGGCTTTTCTAGCTGCATTTAGGACATTAGACACTGGACTTTTGTCTCTCTTGTTTCAGACACAAAGCACTGGCCTTCTGCTGTTAGCAAACCTAGCATTTCCAACTTTATCTTAGCTTTCTGTACCTCTTAATGTGTATTGGTGGATGTGACTGTGTATATATGCATAACATAGAATCATAGAGTGGTTTGGGTTGGAAAGGACATTAAAGATCATCTAGTTAAGATCACAGAATCATAGAATATTCTGTGTTGAAAGAGACCCACCAGAATCATTAAAGTCCAACTTCTGGCCCTGCACAGGACAACCCCAAGAATCACACTGTGTCTGAGAGCATTTCCAAACACTCCTTGAACTCTGTCATGCTTGGTGCTGTGACCACTTTCACAGGGAGCCTGTACCAGTGCCTACCCACCCTCTGGGTGAAGAACCTTTACCTAATATCCAAACTAAACCTCTCCTGACACAGGTTCAGGCCATTCCCTCAGGTTCTGTCACTGGTCACTAGAGAAAAGAGATCTGTGCCTGCTCCTCCACTTCCTCTTATGAAAAGCAGTAGACCACAATGAGGTCTCCCCTCAGTCTCCTCCAGGCTTAACAGACCAAGTAACCTCGGCCACTCCTCATACAGCTTCCCCCAAGGCCCTTCATCAGCTTTGTGGTCCTCCTTTGGACACTCTCTTATAACTTTAGATCCTTCTTATATCGTAGTGCCCAAAACTGCATGCATTATTCAAGGAGAGGCCACACTAGTGCAGAGCAGAGTGGGACAATCCCCTTCCTCAACCAGCTGGTGATGCTTTGCCTGATGCCTCTCAGGACACAATTGGCCCTCCTGGCTGTCAGGGCACTGCTGACTCATATTCAACTTGCCATAGACCAGGATCGCCAAGGCACTGCTCTTCAGCATCTCGTTCTCCAATTTTTGTATGTATAACCAGGATTGCCCCATCCCAGGTGCAGAATCCAGCACTTGCCCTTGTTGAACTTCTTACTGCTGGCAATTGCCCACCGCTCTAATTTGTTGAGGTCTCTCTGCAGGGCCTCTTGCCCTCAGAGGAGTCAACAGCCCCTCCCAATTTAGTACTGTCAGGAAACTTATTTATTATACCTTCCAGTCCTTTATCCAAGTAATTTATGCAGATGTTAAAGAGCACTAGCCCTAAATTGGAGCCCTGTGGAACCCCACTAGTGACAAGTCATGAGTCTGATGTCACCCTATTCACTATCACCCCCTGTGCTTGACCTGTGAGCCAATTGCTCACCCACCACACAATGTGTACTGGACATTTTGTCCAGAAGGATTCTGTGAGATACAGTATCAAAAGCTCCACTGAAATCCAAAAAGATTACATCAAGTGGCTTCCCTTGACCAGCTAGGTGGGTTACCTTGTCATAAAAACAAACTAAGTTTGTGAAGCATGACTTTTGCCTCATGAAGCCACGCTGTCTGGGACCAATGACTGTGTTGTCCTTCATTTAGTAACCTCAAGAACAATTTTCTCCATAATTTTACCAGGCACTGAGGTGAGAATGACAGGCCTGTATCTCCTAGGGTTGTCATTCTTGCCCTTCTTGAAAACTGGAACAATGTTTGCCAGATTCCAGCCAACTGAGACTTCTCCATATTCCCAAGACTATTCAAAATCGTTGAAAGAGGTCTCAAAACCGCTGCCATGGGCAGGGACACCTTCAAATAGACTTGGCAGGTTTCTCAAAACCCCATATGTAGCATATGAGTAGGTTAGCCATCCTGGCCTGAGACATGGTTTTCCTGACTGCCTCACGGGGAGCTGTACTGATGCACCACCTTTGGCTGCCTGTTGGAAAGCAGAACCTCCAGCGAAGCACTTCCAGGGGAAGTTCCAAGATACAACAGCGCCAGGGCTGAAACACAGCAACTGCTGGCAATGGAGAGGTGTTTGCCTAAAACTTCTAAGCTGTGCTTTATTTTGTTCTGTTTGAACAACTGCCTTTTCAAAATATTTGTAGCCTCAAAGGCAAGCTACATTGCAAAGTCTCTGTTGTATTCCTGTTTCTCAGTTGTAGAGAAATTTTGGTGATCATATGTTTCAGTGCCCATCAAGGCTATAGTTCCCATTTTAAGCAGCCAAGATAAGAAAATCTAGCTAGAAGTTAACTTCAAAAGCATGAGCTATTATCTTTATTTGAATACCTGTAATTATGGGCCTTGTTCTGGGGCAACTTTTCTCTATTTTTGTCCACTAGAGCCACATAAAAAAAGTAAATGGGATCTGAAAGCACCTACTGGCTTCTAGCAGAGTGCCTAAGCAACTGCTGTAACATTTAGAAACTGCATTAATAGTGCATCATGTAACCAAGGAGTTTATATGCCTGGGGGCCAGGCCAGGCCACCTTTCCTTCACCTTGCCTGTAGGAAATCTCAATATGCCACTGTATGACAGGCAGGGAAAGGAGACATCAGAGAATTACATCTAGACAGATGTCTAAGAGATCATTCATAACTCATTTTACAATCATTCTTGGATGTAAGGCTTTGCATTCCTGAAGAGCTAGAAAGAAGCTTCAAAATTATCATTCTGCCTTGCTTAGCATGTCAAGAAATCAGAGAACTGCTGGCGTACAAATTGCTCCACTTGCACTTGTTCCCATACAACCTTAATTATTGTAGTGGCAACGTGCCTGAGATAGCTAATACAGTGAACAGGAGAGGGCTCCACAGGTATAGCAGGAGGCCTTGATTTAGTTCCTGGTTTGATTAAACTACAGGAGTAATCTTATCTGAGACTGATACCTCATGGTCTTTTCTTCTCTAAAAATAACACAGGGATGTTTGATCAGGGCAGAATTAGTCGTTCACTATATTCTTCCCCAGGAAGCACTAAGGACACAGCAACTCACAATGATGGGAGCAATACATGCTTTCACACAGGTCCTGAGGAGCAATGCTTCTGGGGGACTGAACTCTGTAAGCATGTTCAAGCCTGTAATGCAAAATTGCATGTTACAAGTCTAATTCTTAAATGTCCCAGCTGCATGTGCACTGAGTGGTGGTTTTAATTCTCTCTGGAAAATTATTTGTTCATATTTAAAATGGAGACAATGTAGCTGTGTGAAAATTGTTAAACAAACAGTTCCAAAGAAAAAGAGAATTACTATTCTGCTATAACTGAATTTTCCTAATTAAATTTCTGTGTTTAGGATCAATATATTCAGCTAAAGATGGTGTGGGTTCCTCTGTGATACGGAAGTGCAGTGGCACCACTAGATGGTAGCCTTGTTTATTTCAGGCACCTCTTTCGTACTTAACGCTGCAGGGAGGAACTGGTTTCTTGAGATGGGATCATTGGGTGCTGTAACTATTCCTCTATACAAACTCATGATCATGACCAGGCTTTGTGAACGAAGATTTGGGAAGGGCTCTACCTGTGCAGTGGATTTTTTAGGTGAGGCACAGCGTGCACAGAACTGGCCCCACCCTTTAACTCCTAAGGTT
>JAOXXN010000471.1:48271958-48283301 GCA_026770055.1 Myrmophylax atrothorax
TGCCCTTCCAGCCTGCGCAGGCGATGTTTTAGGTGAGGCACAGCGTGTGCAGAACTGGCCCCACTGTTTAGGTCCTAAGGTCCATTTGCCATGGCCGAGCGAGCTTGGACAGTGACAGTGAAGTCCTTGGGACTGTCATAGCACCCGGTACTAACCGGGGCTGACCCTGCTCAGCATCGAAGATCTGATGGGATCGGATGGCAGGGAGGCATTGAACTGCCAGGGGACAGTCTGCACTGAGACTCGAACTGAGGTCCTTGGGATTCAGAGTCTGGAGTACTCTCCATTACACCACTGGACTGCCCAAATTTTTGGGTGACTGCTGTTAGGACTAGCATAGGGAACTCTTCAGCATACAGAGCATTAATTCTTGCTTCAATTAAAATTGAAATATATAACCACTAGAGCTTTCTTCTGACAAATTCATTCACATGCTCTCAAAATTGGTTGAAATTTGGTGGTTTAATTTCATGTCAGTGACCCCTTTCTACAAATGTATACTTGTTATGTTGGTACAGCAGTGTGGGATTGCTGAGGAAGAGGCAACTGTACTTATAGCTGTGGAAAAGCTAATTGAAACAAGACTTTGCTAATTGTCTTTGGAATTGGCACAAAGGATGAATGGACTGATTTACTTGGTCTGGGAAAAGGGAGAAATGCTCTACAGTTCCTGGGCTTTGGACTGCTTGTGGCTATACAGTTTCCCAAAGTGTGGTTGCAGCTTCCTATTTGGCTGCTTGGATCTTACCAGAAGGTGAATTCCAAAAGCTTCAACAGGGTTTTGGTTTTGCTTACTGCAAAGGCTTTGGCAAGGACTTCACTGCATATGTAATTATGATAACAGTATGTTAAATACAGAAGGTTGCATACTGTGTTTCTGTATATTAAATACTATCAAAAGTTCATAGTCAGTTTGCGTGTAACCTGAAGTCTCCCAGGTTGTATTTTAGAGTTGTCTGTCTTAAAAATACCAAACAACGTCTTCCCTCCCTGATTTTTTTAAATGTCAGTGTAGCCCTTCTGTGGGTATGTGATTGTGTCTTTGAACATAGTGCTGGAAAACTACAAGCAATTCTAGGAGCAGTGTTAGGAGTTTCCTTCTACCAACTTTGCCTACTCTGTGGTATTAGAGTTAGAGGCTTTCTATTCTGTCACCGTCCCATGAAGATGGGCAGCAATGGTTCAAGTAGTGTCTGTTCTTGTTCCCTGATGACCTACAGAGCATATCATGGCAGCTCTGTAAGGTCAGTGAAGAAGATCTTAGAGCAAGGATGAGAGTTGGCCTCCCTAAATACTCTACTGTGTTTAAAAACTTCATGTCAGCAATTCAGGATTTTATGTAGAGTCATTGGTGAACCTTTTTTTCAGGTGGTAAACTCTGCCCTGTGTTAGACTGAAAGAAAAGTACAGTAGCGAGTAAGGTTTTCCTGTCTAAAGGAAGGCATTTGCCACCCTTGCTACTGACTTGTGGTATATTAATTCTAGGTAACCCATTAGAATTGGGGTGAGTAAGGTAAGACTAACTGTGAGGAGAAGTGCTAACTTTGGGTTGACCACAATCAGGACTTAAGTGTGGCATTGTGTATGTTTACTTCTGTAAAAGATGTTGTTTCCCACATTCTAATAAAACCTTTGAATCTGAATGATGTTGGATGCTGCTATTAAGTTATAATAGGGATTTTGATGTTCTGGGCACTGCCAGGAATATATTTTGTCCATTTTGCTTAGCAATATCTGATTCCTTTGGCTTTGCTTTGTATTTTAGGTTGTACTTCAACATCTGCAGAACTTTGATTTTGGCTTACTCATGCTAATGGAATAGAAGGGCTGATGTACTTCCCTCTGATGTAAGTGGGGCCTGAACCATGTTTGAAAGGCATGTGGCTTTGTTTATACAAATTTATGCCTTCTCCCTCCTCAGATTACTACAATACCTTGACATCAGATCATTTGCATCCTGAAGAGCACAAGCCAGAGACAGCTTTGCTTTTGCTGGAAGTATCTGGCTCTGAACTGGTTTGGCTTTAGGCTGACAGTGTCTAAGGACCAGCCAAGTTGGAGTATGTTTTTGATGCTCTTTCCTGGCAGACAGTGTGACCTTTGTAGTTTCAGGATATTGTTTTCCAGAGATATTCTCTTTGCCCTGATGGTTCAGCTGGTACTTTTAAAAAATTGATATATATCCAAAACCCAAGAGAAACTACTAATCTGACAAGGGGGAAGTGGACTTGAAATTAGACTGGTGAATTATTGAGATAAAGATACTCTTTAGTTGCAAACATTCTCTGAATTCTTTCTATAAACCATAATTCTTGTTATAGAGCAGCTGCAAAACACAAGGTAAACTTGCCCAAAGTTAAAGGTTTATTGACTTTGCTTTTTCTCCCCCCTTCCTAGAACAGATTGCATATAATGTGAAGTAGGGGAGGTGTGTTTGGACTCAAAAGTGTTTAGCAATGGCCTAACTGACTGGAGTGGGTTTGATATGCAGCAACATTCAGAAAATGCATGACTTTGTGTTGAAGGCAGGAGCACAGCAATAGACAATTACTAATGGGTTTTGTGCATGGTGAAATGAGAGTAGTCAGGGAAGCTGTGGCACAGAGCAGAGGGGATGTAAGCACATGTGTTGTTTGCTATTTCTGCCTCCCCTGGTGAGTTGGGCCTTAAACATCTTTCCCCATTCTCCCTTTTTGTGTTTTGCTCCCTGCTCAGGCAGTTGTCAACTTGCAGTATTATTTGAGGTTTTTCTGCACAGACCTACCTTTTAACTGCAGTTAGGGTAGAACACCTCCCTCCCCAGTGGGTAACCTGTGGATAGTGAGCATTGCTCATGTCCCTGTGTGACCAGCGAAAGATTAACAAACACTTCCCTGCTATGCAACTTTTTGCCCCAACTTGAAATGGATGAGAAAGTTCAATGCGACTGATAAGTTCTGATTTCCCCCTCACCCCAAGCAAATCATTAAAGGTTGCTCTTGTATTCTCCTCACTTTCTATTAAGACCCTCTGGTTGTATTGAAGTACCTAATTGAAGTAGTGTTTTTAGTGATGTTAGGGGAAAGCATTACATTTAGAAAAACACTTTATTCTGAAACAATTTTAAAATTATATGGAGAAATAGTAATTAATGACCAGTAAGATGGTTTGTGTTGCAGTACATCAGAGCAAAGGAAATATGGGTGTTGTGTGTCCGTGCTGTGAAGGTGCCTGCCTTCAGTTCCTGCATAACCACATTGAGCTTAATCACAGAAGGATCTGTCTACATTGGCAGTGCTGGGGAATTTAAGACACACTAATGTCTAGTTTATGTAAGGATTCCTGCATATATTAAATATTTGCTAACTGTGCTAATGTGTTCTGGGGAGAAAAGTGGAGAGAGGTTGCTTAAGTAATGTTATGTAATTGATAACAAAATAGATACGCATCTGTCTTTTCTTACAGAGTCGTGGATTTGAGATGTAGATGTCCTTAAGGCATTACTTTCCACAGTTCCATTTCTTCACCTGCATTATTAGCACTAGTGTTAGGAGTGCCAGCTGCAAGCTAATGTTTGGTCATGTAAGTGATAACTAGCATGGTAGATATATCTCTAGGGATCCTGTGACAACCAGGAATTGGCATGAGGGAGATTCCTCTGCCTGGTTGTTCTTATACTTGCAGCTCAACTCTTCCTTTATTATAGATGGTTAAGAGAAGAAAAGACTGAGTCAGTGTCAGTCTGTTTCTCCGTGAAAGACCAGTCAACAGATTGTTGAAGAATTTACAAACAGCAAGAATTAGCAGCCTGGCAGCCTCAGCTGTCACAGGCTTTGAATAGCATGTTCTTGGGAGCCTTTCTTCTTTGCCTTGTCCGAACAGTAACAACGGGCATTATTCTCCTTGCAGGGTTTGCAAATACATGCACTTGCATTTGGCTCAACTCCCATTGCTGCGGTGTTTTGCTTTTCCAGAGTGCCTTTATCTGCATTTCAACACCTTTTATCAATCTGGCCTTACCACGGCATAGAAACCAGAAAGGCTTGCATGGAAAGTCTCTGTCTGGACCCTGACTGATGTTACTTAGGTGTTTCATCATCCCTTTCTCCCAGCAAGGTGGGGAAAACCCACCAGCTCAATGACATGAGAGGCTGCACTGTAATGGAGAAGTTCTCCCCGGTGCTGAGTGGGGTCTCTTTTTAAGTTGGAATGAGGAGACTTTCTTAAAAGCTTAAGATTCTACATGTTCTTGAATAAAAAGAGAACTTCTTTCCTGAAGTTACCTGATGGCTTGAAATATGTGCAGGTGGAAGTTTGGTCAAAGTTGTGGTACATCACTACCTTTAAATGAAAACCACTAAGTCTTCATGACTAAAAATTGCTTTTCATGAACTTCCTATTCAGCTCTTTAAAAGCATTAACATTGAAGTATTCTGTTCAAACTCCTTTTTTAATGTGAAAGTCCTTTTTTTTTGTCCTGTGGGATTTTTTTTGTCCCTTGAAAATTGCACTCTTAATTTTATATGAACTTAGAGTAAGACAGGTCAAAACAAAAGGCTAAAAATCTCTGTTCACTTCTATTAATTTTCTGTTCCATTTCTTTTCAGACTCCCCAGGCTTCTGAAGATCTAAGGCAGAGAAGCTGGGAGAGGTTATCAAGTGAATGTTTTGGGTTTAGCTTTAAGCACAACCTATCTGTATCCTATCTGCAAGGATACAAGAAAGGTGCTGCTCTTAGCTCTTCCAGGAGCTCGTTGTGTCCAAAAGAAATCTTACTTGAAAACCTTCAAAGACCCCATTCAGACTAAATGTAGTTTTAGATTCATGCTCTTTTTCAAGAGGTTCGAGCCCACATCACTGAGCATAAATGAAGAGAGTATATGCAGAAGTCAAAGGAAGAATAATATGCATCTCACTGGAGCCAGCTGCACTGTAACTTACCATTATAAAAACCCTGTGTGGCATCCTTGGTTGTAGAAGCTGGTTGTGGAGAAGGACTACCTTCTCCTTGGTGTTTATAACTGAGGATGTGTGTGTTGCATGGTTAAAAGAGCAGTTTGGGAAGGGTGTTGCTTTATCTGACTTCGATGTTGTACAGTGTTGGGGCAGTTGCAGTTTATCCATCTCTGACGTGAGGATGGTAATAGGCTTCTTAACTCAAGTAGAAGTTGCATAAATTAGTACTTCAGAAATCTTAACAACTGTTAAGATAAAAGATACGCTGTGGTTAGTGAAGGAATAACAATGAGATGAAAAAGTACTATCAAACAGCTGTGGTTTCTATGATAAAGACACATGAATCGTTTCACATGAAACAAACTGCAGTTTAGAAATTCTTTTAAATATTTAAGCCTGTTTTGAATATATATTTATATTAAAATTCTGAGAGGAAGTTTTCTTTTGTCTCCCTGATGCTCTGTGAAACCCTTTGAGGGAGAAGGGAGGGAGTGCTTAGAAAACCATTTCTGGCATTAAGTGGCTTCTGAATAGGTAAGTTTGTCAAACCGAGTTTGGGTTTTGGGAGTTAGCATTCACAGAATGGGAAGAACTTTATTGAAGAGCAGCTGATTCCAGGTCGGCTGCCCTGAAGTGCCCTTTGTGCTCTGGCATCACTCCCTGTCCCCATTCCCTTCCTGGAGGAGAGTCTGGTGGGATGCTGCCACCCCAGCTGAGGGCTAACAGCTCTGTAGGGCCACTGGCACTGCCACAGCCAGCATACTGTGAAGCTGAACAAGTTCCAGTGCTAGCCAAGCTTGTAATCAATTAGGCACAAGGTGAAAAGGACAAGGAAGAAAACCAAAAAGTGATAGCTGGGTGTGAAACATCAGCAGGGCTTCATTCAGGGGCATCTTTGTCTGTGTGTGCGCAGGCTGTGCCAAGGCTTGCATAGCATCTACTGCAAAGCCCAACTTGGTTGTAATCCCTACATCAAATCATTGTTTGTACATTTGAGGATGTCCTCTGCTTCTAAAACAACCATTTCTGTATCTCTGCTCTATCCAGTGCACATGTTTACTTCCCCCTTGCCCCCAAGAGCCTCTGATCTTAACATTCAGTCTAAACCTGATTTATTCAGGTCCTTTAGCTTTGTACTTACATGGTATCAACAATTTTAGGCAACTTTCTGAGGAGTTTTGAAGTCCTGTCACAGTTTCTACTCATCATGGTTTGGGGTTTTTTTAAAAGTTAAATGCAAACAGCATGAGTTAGGGTTCAGAAACTCTCCTCCAACCCTCGTTGTGCGCAGTGTGAGAGGGGAAAAGAAAATCTGGAGGGAAAATCTGTTGTTATGGCAGCAGAAATAATTTCTGATTGAGACTTGCTATTCAGATGTTGCTTTCATGTTTCCTAGTCGTCTTGAAAGAAGTCTGTATATGATGAATTAAATGACTTTTTGATAAGCACATAACCAGTATCTCCAAAAACTCTGTAATTTAGGCACTTATGTGAATAATAGTACATGATATATAATAGTATGTTGCCTTGAATTTTCCAGACTCTAATAGAGAGGGCAATGATGCAAAAACGTGTAACTTAATTAGGTCTCTATTTTAGTACTTTGCAGCCCACTTTATGCAGATATCTTTATTTGTATTGCAGTGCAACTGAATCCGTGGCATAATCTTCTGAACAGTTAGGCTGCCCAATTATGATACCAGTGAGTCTGCAGAGATTAATAAATGCAAGTCCTCCTCTAGATTTTGGTTTTCTTTCCATTGAGTAAAGTGTGCTGGAAGGAACAGTTGTGGAAAGTAGTCTGGTTTTAACTTACTGGGTTCATACCCATTTTTATACCAGCACCAAATGCAATTTGCCTGTTAACCTTCTCTGATGGAGCTCTGCCTGCAAAATATTGCTTGTGTCTGAAGGGAAGCATTGGCTCTTAGCATCTCTAGAAGACAGCTGCCTCGTGGCTGGGGCTTTCCTCTGGGAGACTGAGAAAGCTCGTGCATGGGAGTTAGTGGTTCCAGTTCTTAAGTGGAGTATGTTTGGCCTGGGGTCTGTGAGCACCTTGGGTCCTTGCAGTGGGTGAAATTTCAGGCAAGTAAAAATGTTCTCATTTCAAGTGCTTCCCCCCGCCACCATTTTTCTTCCCCTTTTTTTTCCATCCACCCTTCCTCCTTCTAGTGTGCTGTCCACAGTGAAATGTTGTATGCAGTGGTGTACAAAGACATGTATTTGTTTCCCAGTTGGTGTCCTACTCAGGGTTTGTATCACTCTGTTTCTTTAAGAAACAGTCTTTCATTATATCTGAAGCATAGGTTTTGTGCTCAGACTGTGCATCACACTTCCTTACCTTTCTTTTACAAGTGCTTGTTCTTTGTATCAGGCTGTGTAAATGTCCAGACACCCGAGTGACATCCTGAAAATACTGAACGGCCTTTGACTGTTCTGGAAGAATTGTAATTGAATTGAAAGGGTTAACTCTTTTCATCAGGAGACCACTAATGATAGGCTTACATGACGAGCAACTCCATTGCATGTTTGAGTACAGATAGCTGTTGCTGGGAACTCTTTTTATGTGCACTGCTCCCTTCAAGTCTTCATTTTTGCTTGATCTTAAGTGGTCTCCTTCAGTATACCTATGGAGCTTATAGATCTGGACAAGCCATCTTTGTCTGTGAGCTGTTAACCGAAGTGATTTGTCTCCCAGAGAGTAAAATCTATGATAGCCCAGCGGTGATTGTAGAGCAGAGCAGCGAGTGCTGAAATGTGCTTTCTATGGCTAGAATTGATGAGTCTGTAGGGTAAACAGTGCAGAACTTCTCGTTATGTCTTCACTAACAGCAGTCATGTCTACCAGCCAGTCTTGCTAAGTATTGGTAGTTCATTGGTAGTGGGGACAGGTAGGAAAAAAGGAAAGAAATTGCAAGCTACATGTCCGTAGGGATTTTACAGTGATTATGTGTGTATGCAGCTCTGTCATTGGCATGCACTCCTGTAGCTCACTTGCTGAAGTAATTATTGATGAGTTACTGTAATTACTGATACTCCATCCCTCACAGGGGTTTATTGAAACACAGTTTGGTGGATAGTTGGAAGGTAACTATTGATCTTTTGCCCTAGTATGGAGAGCCTTTCATCACATATGAGGACTTACTGTCGTGATATTGATACCAAGAGCTTGAGAGGGCTTGGTCCTCATCTTCCCTTTGAGTGGAGATGATGTCTGGGCCATCAGTAAGGAGAAAAAGTGAATGGGTTTGCGCAGGCTAGAGTGAGTTACGTGTCCTGGGACTGTGTCTTGGCCAAAGAGACTTTTAAAAGGAGACCATGTGGAGAAGATGGGATTTGGATGAGCTGGAAGAGGTTACCCATAGGAGAGCTAACATCCTGGAAAAGTCATGACTTGGACAACATTACAGGTTGCTTTCCTGGAATAGAAAGGATTATTATAGTCTCCAGAGACCACTTAACTCTGAACACAGGAAAAAATTTAATCACAGTTTCTTGACTCACAGAATGGCAGAAAAAGGCATAAAACTTACTTTGTTTCAGCTGGAAAGAAATTCTTCTGGGCTTGTTTTGAGAGCAGCAAGATGCTTTAGTCTTAGGACTGTTGATTTATGTAAGCTTCATGCTAGGACATTTTTTCTCTGAGAAGCACATCTTTGCCCACACAAGACTCTAAATATGTGCTTCCCTAGGTGAATGGGTTGAAAAGTCTTTAGCACCACATGCAGTACTAAGAAAGTCATTAAGGAATGTGGCTGTTCCCAGATGCTGAGGATGCAATTTCTGAAACAGCTTTGCGTAATTTATGGGAAAGTCCTATTTGTGTGTATTACATGTGGAGTGACAGAAGGAAGAGGGAAACTCTGTGGCTGGGATAGATGTCTTCAGAAAGGCCTGACATATCCAAAGTGCCATTTTAGTCAATATTTTCAAATTATGTAAGAGGTAGGTCTGAGATCAGAGATCATTCATGGGAGAGCTGTTTTTCCTTCCTGAATGTTAGTGAAAGTTAACCCTTTCTCTGAGTGGCCCATGTGTACTGTTCATGTGGAGCTATCCTTCCCACTTGCATGAGGATCAGGGTGCAGGGCCTTGTGGTTGTCTATATGGTTGTCTTTCTGTATCTTGTGTCTTTTTGTCCCTTGGCACTATTTGTTTGGTGCTCCCTTGTTTTCCCAACCAGACTGACTTTGTTTGGGTGTTAGCCATGAAAGGCAGACACGAGATTATAGGGCAGGTAGAATCATTGAATTGTACAGTAGTTTGGATTGGAAGGAATCTTTGCAGATCATCTGTTCCAAGAACCCTCCTGCTATGGGCAGGGGCATCTTATCTTTCATTAGACCAGGTTGCTTAAAGTCGCATCGAACCAGACCTTGAACATTGACAGGCATGGGGTATCCATGACTTCTCTGAACAACCTGTTCAGTGCCTCACCACCCTCATTGTACAAATCTTCTGCTTAGGTCCATTCTAAATCTACCCTCCTTCAGTTTAAGAACGAGCCCAGTTTCAGCAGGTACTACTGCTCCTCTGCAGGGCTCCTTTTGTCTGGTATCAGAAGCAGACCCACTGTGGAATGAGCTTCATCTGTGCCAGATAGATGGTGTGCTGCATGCTGTTTGAGGCTGGGGCGAAATGTCAGTGTAGATCAGGCCCTGTATTTTTAGTACCTTGTCAGTGTCAGGGGTGTATATCTCCAGCGGAAAAAGTAGAAGCCCCTCTGGGTTTTACAGGGTAATCTCTCCCACTGTTGTTTTATTATGGTCTGTGATGGTTAGAGGTAGAGCCATGCCTTCACACTTGTTGGTAAATGAATCTTAGCAATAATCCTGGCATAGATGAAACAACTGTCCTGATCCTGGTACTCACACAAAGCGTTCCATACTTGATTTCCATGACTTGCTGCAGGAATTAGTTTCTGTATTTATACACACACACAGAGCCTTTTGTATATGCAAGCAGAAACTGCCAGGCTTCCTTTTCCAAATGATTTACTGTCTTATACTTGGCTGTATTTCAGCATATTTGGATTGTTCAGGAGGACAGTCTATTTCGAGGGTTTTTCAGTTCCCAGAACCAGACTTGTTACCTCTTTCTGAAAGAGGTAACCTTGTCTGGTTTAGCAGCACCTTTTAGGGTGACTAGCAGAGCATGTTATTGTAGAGGAGTCTGCACTATTGTCCTCTATATGACGTTAATTAGGCTAACATTGTTCTTCATCTTAATTCTGTTCATGCAAAGCTATGGAATTTGAGGTTCTCTTCTGCTTTTTAAACCATGGCTGTGCCTTGAACCTTTTGCTGAACTGTTTCAAGTCCCTTTCTAGAGCTTATAATTAATAGTTTAGTTAAAAATCCTGTGATTTTTGTAGCTAGCATAAAAGTTTGCATTTAGTACACATTTGTTAATACTCAAATCCGTTGATGTTTTATTTCATGTCCGTTTATGTCACTTATTTCTCTGCAGACTCCTCATGGTCCTGTCAGATACTGCTTTACATCAGAAACTGTCATCTGCTAAATCTTGCTGCCTTTCATCTCCCTGTACTGCAGCCTTCCTTTCAGTTTGTTGCGTTGTGAGATACTTTAGAAGACAACAACATGGGAGATAGAATGCCACTTGTCTTTGTTGTCATGCACACTGAGCTCTTACTCTCACCCTTGCTGTTGGTCTCCCAGCCAGGGTTTGATGTGTGTGCATCCCACCACCTGCCCATCACCTGCTTATCTTGGCAAGGCCCTGCTGCCTGGGGAGGTGTATGTGGCAGTCATTGTTTCCCTCCTCCTTGGTTCAGTGGGCAATGCAACGCACGCTTCATTTCAGAATCACAGAGCATTCTGAGTTTGAAGGGACCCACAAGGATCATTGAGTCCAACTCGTAAGTGAATGGCTGGTGTGGGGATTGAACGAACAACCTTGGCATTATTAGCGCCATGCTCTAACCAACCGAGACAACCTGCTCATCTTTTTCAAGTGCTTCAGGAACTGCTAACTGAGACAAAGCTGCTCTCAGACACCGGTGTGCCTGTTGTGGGTGGCCATGGTTACTTTGGAGAAGTTCAGGCTTGTGTGGCAGTTACTGGTGGCATTCACACAGTAGTCCACTATGGGTTCTTTTTTGCATTTAATTAATTTTGTAAAATACATCCACATTGATACTAATATGTGTAGTGCACTAGTTAAATTATGAAGGGCAGTTCAGGTGAAGAAGACAGTCTTGCCTTGGTAACTGCAGCTATTTAGGAATTAGAAAGAAAAAAAATGGTTTGGCTGAAATCATCTGAAGTGTTTTCTTCTTTGGCCAATAAATGTCAGTTGCTTTAGAAGCATTAAAAACTTGGATATCTTCCAGCCGTTCTTGTTCCTTTCCCTTCCTTATTTAGCTTTATGCCAAGAAACATATCA
>JAOXXN010000471.1:48289636-48300451 GCA_026770055.1 Myrmophylax atrothorax
CTCCGAGATCAGCCATGATGGAACTAACTAAGCCACTCCCACATACTGGATTTTTACTCCTTTTTGAGGTGATGTCAGATGGTATAGAATACAATATCATTGGTTAGAAGAAGTCAGCTGTCAGCCAGCCCAGCTCAAGTCACTTGACAATTCCAGGCCTAGTCTGGCCCCCAAAACCTAAATTTAGGCCCACCTAGGTGAACCCATAACAGCTGTCTATGTGGAAATACCCTTTTGTTTTTCTAATATGCATAGTGTGGCAGAAGATACTCAGCTGTTTGGTCAAAGCCTACACATGTTCTGGTTTTGTGTTTCAGATATAAGTTTGCCAGTGTCCTGTTGGAAGATATGGATGTTGTTTGTGAATGTTTTCAAATGCCTCTGTGGTAATACTTTGTAATATTCTATCTCATTTGTTGGTTGTCTAGTATTTCACATAGCCAGAGATGCTGTGAGCTCCTTGTAATGATCCTGATCATCACCCTGTTTCATCCTTTTCCCTGATTATCCCTATTCTGCTAATTCATTCTGCTTTGTGTTCACTAAAAGGAAGATATTGATGATATCACAGGTCCTCAAGGCCAGCAAAATTGTGAAATGAAGTACTAATAAGTGCAATTGTAGGAAAGTGAGGGAAGTGTGGAAAAGGAGGATCTCTATGACACCAAGACGAAACAGCAATCCCAGAACAAAGAAAATGAAGGGAAGAACGTGTTCTTGGCCAAATTAGGGCTCTAGTTTGCAGTGGTCCCTGACCTGTTTAATTGATGCATCGTCCTCCATAAAATGCCATGTCTTTCACTATGAAAGTGTTCTCTGTCATAACTGGCTGATGATACTGGGTCTTAAGAGTTGGTTTGTAGTCTAGGAATATTATTCTGAAATGTAGCAACCATCCTTCTCTCTTATTTGCAATGGGAGAGCAAATTACTTGCCACCTCACAGGACCAGACTCCGTATTTTTATTGCAGACTGTCATTTTGTCCTTGTATAAACCATAATTTTATTTTCATTCTGCATATACACATAGAAGATGAAGGGGTGGGGAAGGCAGTGTTCACTTTTTCCTTTTTTGTTCCTCTAAGAGAATCTAATGTAGTTTTAAGAAACAATTTAATTTCATTAGTATGCCATTCTTTTCCTCTTATTTTTCTCTTACTTCTTTTTGCCAGCTTGTAGAAGAATCGTGTGTGTGTCACTTTTTGCATCTGTAAATTTGAGCTCTATAGATAACCCTACAATTTAGTTTGCAGCCTGGCTTGTATTCAGAACTGGCATAGCCTACTGTAGCAATTTATTTATCATGTTGTTTACTAAATCATTTATATACTTTGGACAGAACAGATGTGGCTGCCAACAAAGCTTAAACAATGATTTCATTACCCAGAAGCATGAGAACGCAGTCAGGAGTATGCCATGGTGCCGTCATCTTCTGGAATCATTGGAGAGCAAAAACAGAGCTTACAACTGGTCTAAAGGACAAAAAAAAATTTTCACAAGGGATGATGTTTTGCTCTTGTTATATGAAATTTTCTATTAACAGTGTTTATGATTCCATTTTAAATTTACCTTTATTCATGGAATAAATCAAAGTTAGTTATTTGTCCTTGCTTTCCTGCTTATCTGTCCTTTTCATTGCCACTATTATCCATTTTTGCTCTCTTATCTTTGTACCTATTTTGTCTGTTTCTTTCATACATCTTTCTGGGCTTTCTTCCAGCACAATTTCTTGTATGCAGGTCTTTGACCTGTCTCATGAACTTACTAATTTTGCATTCATGTCTTTTCTGCGGGTGTGTGTTTGCTTTGAACTGACTCAAAAGTTATTCTAAAAGGTAATTATTTTAATTATCCCGACATAAATAGTTTACTTTCATCTCATCTGCCACTCACACTGGACTGCATTGATTATTGCACTTTGTTCCTGCCACTAGTCCAGTTCTTCTTGCTCTGTTACCTCTTCAGGACACCATTTCTGGAGTTGGAAAATGCCTCTGGGCAGGGATTATTATGGACTCACAGACTATTCTGAGTTGGAAGGGACCCACAAGGATCATTGAGTCCAACTGTTAAGTTAATGGCCCACACAGGGGATTGAACCCATGACCCTGGCATTATTACAACCAAGTTTTAACATTATGCCACTGTTTCCTCTGAAAAATGACAAACTGGTGATCATTGGCATCTTCCTGATACTTGTCTTTTTTTTCTTTTTTTTTATAACTCTTAAATAATACATTTAACTCTTGAAAAGAAGTGTTCACACTAGATAGGAACTCTGAATCTTTCTTCAGGCAATATGCTATTGACTTTAATTTAAAAATAAAAAAAAATTGAGCAGAGACTCCAGGACCAGTCCCAGAGATTGTGAGACTGTTGAACTCTGTGGTGGCAAACTTTGAAAACTCATCTGAAGAATTTCATCAAGCTCCTTGGAAGAGGAAGGAGGGTTACTGTGAAGGGAGATGAGTCTGAATTTCCTTCTCCACAGTAGCTGTCTGGGATGAACGGGAAATGCAAAGTAGCTTGATTTCTTTCATGGGAAGACTGAAATGGTCCCAGTGGCTGAGGTCACTGTGCTGGAAAAACAAGTTTTCTGTTTACGTAGATGAAGCTGTTCTCACTGAACTTACTATTTCACTTGGACTTCAGTGACCTTGTGGAGCAGCCAACACACAGTAAAGGTTCCCACCCTGTTTTCACCACACAGAGACATGTTTGTGTGCCCATAGTAGGTTTGCACAGGCAAAAAAAATAACCTAAAACCCAAACCACAATCAAAACAGAAACTTTACTTAATATGGTGACCCCACAAAAAAGTTTGCAGAAGCCAAAGCAATGTCCCCTTACTGTGACTGTTCATGTTTTGTTCACAGCTGGGGGTTGTAAGAACTGTGCAGACTCCTGGCATAACGTGTCATCTGTTGTAAGAGTAGTGCAGGGCACAGGTCTCAGGTGTTTGATGGGTAGATGCTGTTGATCCACAAGATGGCATGTTAAAACTGTGCTTGATGAATAGACTTAAAGGAGCAGGATCCTGTTACACTGTTGCGTTAGCGTGAACTGGAGCTAAAACTGTATTAAGGAAGGAACTAGGGGCCATTTGAAATGTGCTCTTTTTACTTTTGCAATGCAAAATTTGAGTCTCATGGGGAAAGAGTGAGGAAGAGCCCTTTTCTCTCTTACCACTAGAAGTAACTTGGCTTCTTTTTCTCTTTGTATTATGTTGTATTTACATTCACAATGTCAGTAAGTGAACACTGATTTGCTGTGATTCAGCCACTGCTGCCTGTTCTAAGAAATTATGAAGGGCTTCACAGAAACCAAATACTCGTTTTTACCAAGAGTGCTTGTGGTTTAGGGATTATTACTTTAAATTACTTTAACTTAGGCTATTCAAAATTTTAAGTGTACTTAGAGGAAAGAAAGTTTGTATTTTAAATAATGTACATTTATAATCAGTATTTTTACTTGTGCTGTCTGCAAGTTTGTACTGTATTAAAACTGAAAAATTTTTATTATTTTTAGCTCTCAATTATCTTTCATGCTATTTGCAATTTGTGTTTACATCATTTTGGGCAATAAAAGATACATTAGTTCATTATTTGGCTCACAAGTACTAAGCCATTTATTATATTTGAATGACAAACTGCACAGAGAATGTAAAAATTCAGATATAATAGTCTCCATTTAAATGGAAGAAAATAGTATAAATATTTAGTTTTGTAACATTTTATACTCTCTTCTTTTGTTGAATATGCCCTGGTGTTTCACTCACCTAATTTCTGTGTTCTTAAGGGTCTGTTTTAGAATATATGGAAAAAATGAAAGGCTGTTACTGACTTTAGCACATGTCAGATCAAGCAGTCAATTACTAATCTCCACTAAATTCACACTTTTGACGTTACAAGGATCTAAAATATGAATAAACCCAAAATCATCATGAATAGTATTGTCTTTAAATATGTAAGAGTTAACATACTCAAAGAATTACTTCTCTATTCAAAATGTTCTCATCGGCTCTGTAGCGTTCCCAGTCTGAGAAACACTGAGTGTATTTGAATAGTCTTTTTGAGGGTTTTGTTGAGAACAGGTAAAGTCTGGTTCAGCTTTTTACCATTGTTCCACCAACTTTCATCCAAACTCCCCTTCCACATCAGAAAAATCTGAATACAAAGCACTATTTATTTCCAGTCCCTGGTAATTGCTCTTTTTCAATTACCTGACTATTGAAATGTCTGAAATGTTGCACGTGCAATTTTTTCCCAAGAGTTGCTATGTTCTTTAAGGATGTAGTTATGAATAGAGAGCTAATTGGTAAAAGAAGCATTCTTCTTTCAGCAAAAGGCATTAGCCTTCCTAGCCATTCAACTTATCTTAAGCATTTGATACATGTACCAGAATTGTTTATCTTTTGACTAAATGAGTGACCACGAGAGATCAGGTTTGTATTGAGTTACAGAGTTAGGAACCCGTTGACTTGAGTGAATATCCTAATTACAGTGGCTGGAACCAAAACGGTGTACTCTGCACCCTCTGTCTCATTTCTCATGAACTGTTCATAATGGATCATTTGCAGCAGCTGCCCAGGGCACACCTGACACTGCAGGCTACAAGTGGGGTGTTAAAGAACACTGTGAGATAGGGGAGTGTCCCTGTCTTCACACCAATGACTCAGCCATGATAACTCCCCTCCAGGGAGGCATCAGCACCTCCACACCCAGCCTGAGGGGTCATGTCTGCTAATGGGCCATCAAAGATTCCAGGAATATCCCATGACTCACAGAGTAAATTGCCCATTGTGAAACTTCTCGCCCTGGGAGAGGAGTGGCATTCCCACCTGAACCTGAGCATACATAATCTTGGGGTTTTCTGGTACCACCACTCATCAGATCCAGACGAGGACCAGAACCTCAGCAGGACTGCAACTGCCACTGTCAACAAGACTGTGATCATCATCCTCACCAACAGGTTGTCCTTTCCTTTTACTTTGGACACAGAGGGACCACGTGGTGCTCAGCACAGGGGCTAATGAGCACCATTCTGTTGGTGCCCCAGGATGCTGGTTTATACCTCTGTTTTTGGTGGGTTAAACCAATTTTTTTTCTCAGTATCATTGTATTTATTGTCATCTTTTTAGTAAATTGTGACTCTGACTTCTAATCTCTTTTGAGTCGGGTTCATTTCTCCCACCAATTTACCTTTAAACCAACACATTCAGCTTTCTCACTCAACTTGTTGCATAGCCTAGAAGTGGGTAATGGAGGTGAGGTGACTTTTTGGGTGTCTTTGGCCTCTGCAAGTGACTGACATGGTCTGACTTACAGCAAGTCAGTTTGTGGCCTAATATCTTCTCAGGAGCTGAGTGCTGTTGCAGAGTAAAGCTGCCTCAGGTTTCTTCCAATGTCCTTAGGAACAAATATGCATTTCTTATCTGATGGGATCTGATGGTATTTTCAGGACTTCCCATTGTTTTCAGTGTAAATATTAAAACTTATTATTGGTTTTGTAAGTTTTTATCTGTTTTCACTTATCACATATAAGGTAAACCACTTTCATATTACATTGGTTTTTTTATTTTTTCACTTTCTCTCTAGGGCTGCCTAGCTGGTAGTAGTAACCTCCTTGCAGAAAGAGAGCTAAGCATGGAAGAATTTTAAATGAGTTTCCATCTGGTGTTGGTTTTGGCTTGGAACAGGAATAAAAGGGTTTTGCATTTTTACAAAGTAGAGGATTTTTCTTCTTTATTTCCTTCTCATAATTAAAAATGGAATCTAAAAAGCAAAATGGAAATTTACAGATTTCCAGAGCCAGGTCACTGAGCGGGCCCTTTTATATTAGCATGCAGCTGTGGGAAATCAGTATCTGCACCATGTGATGGATACTCAAAGTGCAGGTTTTTATGAACAAATAGGAGCTGGTATGACTTTTCAACAGCTCCTGCGCAATGCAGCTGTACTCCTGAGACACTGTGCTCTTGGGAGTTTCTAAGTTGGCTCATCTAGTCATCTGTAATCAAATACAGTTCCCACACCTGCATCTCTTTCAGATGCTGGATTGGATCATTTTGTGCACTACTTCATTGTGTGTTGCCATTCCAGTAGCTGCTTAACATCCTGGTGGAGGTTTGGAGAAAACCAGGCAGCACTCCTGGATGAAGAGGTCAATGCCACTTCGAAAAATTTTTTTTTCTTCCCTTCTCACCACTCCCACTTTGCCCCAGGAGCGGTGGCTGCCTGCGGTGCTTGGCATTTCTATCTGGGTCTGTGCTGAGGCTTTTGCACATCTGGATTTTGCTGCATTTGTCCATAAGACACAGGCAGCTTTTTAACAAATGAGATGATGCTCCGTGACAGCACTGTTTGGAGGTCTGCTCGGTGGAGTTGGTGCTGGTCTGTTGCCATACTTGAGCTCTGTGCTGTTTTGCTTCAGAAATGACCATGGAGTGTGCTTCGCCTTTGTGTCACTCTAATCTGGTCTGACCAATGTGTCTACCTTGAGGTACCTCCATAGGGAAATCACATCTCATCCCAGGGAGGATTGATGCCTGAATGTATCTCTGAAAGTGAGGAGGAATAATACAGGTATAGTTCACTGTGGATGAGACCATTTGTTTTTGAGGTCAAGAGTAACTGGGGTACATATTTATTATTTAAAGGGTATATTATAATGTTTCAAGTCTGTTTTCTTGATGTTCTGCCAAAAGAGAAATAGTTGTTTCAGTAGCAATTTTACAAAACCTTTGTGATAAGAAACTGATCTGAACTCAAAGTGATTTTTTTGATGGTTCTGCAATTTTGCTCTTGTTTTTTTGCCATGTCCCACTTTCTAAAAATCCTATTCAGCAATTCTAGAGACTATTGGCTGTGTTTTTAGATGCTTGCAAAAATAGTAGATGGTGGAATTTTAGCTAAGAAATTCTTTCCTTAGATTCCTGCTAATATGGTGTTGCATTTCTTTTCCTCCAATAATTCATCAAAACTGAAAGAAGTTCTCACTAAGGTGTAATATGATAAAGAAAAGTGGAATTTAGGTACCACACTGCCAAGTAATTATAGTTTAGTGCAGAAATATGATATGTAGCTTGAAATACACTTTTATGCATTTGAAACAATTTCAGCTGCAAACTAATAGTATACTTTCTGATTTATACATAATGTTTTGATAACTTACAGCTTTATCTCTATTTTGCTCTGTTCTCAGAGTAAGTAATTTTATAATTTAATATTTTTTAGTATACCTTCTTCCCACATCCTCATACTTGTTTCTTCAACAGTTACCAAAATTCAAACATTTTTAGGTTAAGGACTCTGCTGTTTTCCCCTCTTCAAAGGAACAGAGATTGCCAGAAGTGCACAGAATTAATAAACTGAAGGTTGGAAAATAACACGAAAATGTTAAAAGTGTCCAGCTTCTGCCTTCAGTGAGGACAGGGAGGTCAGTGCATTAACTACCTGCAGTACTCATGAGCCACATCCATGCATACAGGACATGCCTTACCATGGTGATGAATGAGGAGGTGGGGTTGTACTGCTTTCAGAGAAACAATACTGCTTTTTTCTGTATTTGTTTATTTTTTAATTGCTACAACTTTGAGTGTAAAGGAAAACCACCCAACTTTGCAGCCTTGTTAGGTATGTGTGATCTGTTAGTTTTGAGTACTGCAGAAAAAGAATTTCAGCTGTATGAGTACACTGGGACAGGAGTTCTCATAAATGGAAGGGCATCCTTTTAGCCAAATGGCTTTGAGTAAAATGAAAATTAGTATTACAGCTAAGCCACTGAGTTGTGGCATGAAGAGGCTATCCTTATTTTTGTTTGTTTTGTGGGTTTTTTCCCCCACATGTTGTGTGATGTGGCCCTGCCCCCTTGTTTCAGCCTGCTCTGTGGCACTTTTTTTAATATATCACTCACTGTGACTTAAATGCACTGTCTCAGTTCACCCTACTCCCTGTGTAGGTTCCTTAAATGGATACCAGAACAGGCACAAAAGGATCAAGGAGGTGTGAGAGGGAAACTTCACTCTAGCCCCCACATGGTCTGGGGGTCTCAGGATGTGCTGAGTCCACCAGGTAAGTGGGAACTGCACTGAACAGAAGTGCTCTGGAAGTCTGAACTAAAGCATTTCTAATGAAAGGGGAGAAGGACCTGTTTCAGAGAAGCAAAACTTGCATAGTTCTGTACTTCAGAGGCCACAGTGGTAACTGGATTTTTGGGTGCATTGGGGTTTATTTTTTCAGAGGAAGCCACATGAGGGGGGGCTGAGGTCACTTGGTCTGTTCAGCCTGGAGAAGAGAAAGCTGAGGGGAGGTCTCTCTGAAGTTTACAACTTCCTTGTGAGGGGAAGAGGAAGGGCAGGCTCTGATCTCTTCTCTGTGGTGACCAGTGATGGGACCCAAGGCCTGAAGTTATGTCAGGGGAGGTTTAGGTTGAATATTAGAAAAAGGTTCGTCACTCAGAGGGTGGCTGGGCACTGAACAGGCTCCCCAGGCCAGTGGTCACAGCACCAAGCCTGACAGGGTTCAAGAAGCGTTTGGATGATACTCTTGGGCACATGGTGTGACTCTTGGGGTTGTCCTGTGCCAGGCCAGGAGTTGGACTTGATGATCCTTGTGGGTCCCTTCCAGCTTGGCATATTCAGTGATTTCATTGAGTGTGGTGAGCTTTTAAAAGTATTTCCTTCTGCTTTGATACAGTGATATTGCAAAAAGGTGAGCAAAAAAGCTTTTCTCTTAGGAATACTTGCTGAATGGCAATAACTGTTTGTTAAGGTTTAAACACACAGCAGCATGCCTGTGCTATACTAGTTATGGATTTTTTCTTTTTTTTGGTAACTAGAAATAGGTTTTATTTTTTATTTCTTGTAGCAGACTATCTTTAAGCTGCTTGTTAAAGTACAGGCAGAAAGAGGATACATTGGAAAGACGATTGCTGATAAATACGCCAGGAGATCAGATGGCAGATGATGAATGGCACGAGCACACAGAATTTTAAGGTGTCCTCTCAAATAAGGTTTTTAAAAACATATCTGTCTTGACATATTCTATGGAAAGTATGTGGCGGGTTTAAAAAACATTATCTATTTGTATATTGATTTCTCTAAAGGTTTTAGAAAGACCTAGCCAAATGTGTATTTCAAAAGGAATATAAAAACCCACTGGCTTGAATTATGAAACCAGAGTGCAGAGTCCTAGTCCTGCTGATTTCATTTGGAACAGTTTTTGTCTGCTAATTACTGCTATGAACAAAGTTTTCCCCTCAATTACTCCAAAGCATTCTCCACTGATTTAAGATTATGCTTAAATTATTGTGACTGAAAGTGCCTTTGCCCATGGCACTGTCTGTCTCCCTTAGGAGGGGATGCAGAACACTTCCCTGGTTTCTGTTAAATTTTCTAAACTTCAGCTACCTTTAAACTATAGTGTTGGTGCTTTTTCAAGCTTTA
Organism: Myrmophylax atrothorax; assembly: GCA_026770055.1. NCBI lineage: Eukaryota > Metazoa > Chordata > Aves > Passeriformes > Thamnophilidae > Myrmophylax > Myrmophylax atrothorax. Next base: position 48,299,082 of record JAOXXN010000471.1, read on the forward strand.
TCTTTCTTTTTATTCCTGTACTATTATAACTATTGCATAAACTGTTCAATCTGCAGGAGCAATCTGAGCATCTCTGTCAGGTAAATGCTTCTCTGACCAGTATCCAGCATTTAGGGAATTGCGTGATGTTTTTCTTAAGCAAAACCCTGTCGCTTCTTGTTGCTTTCCACCTCCTGCATCTACTGAAGCTCCCAGAGCTTCTGGGTATTGCCCAGCCTGGCTGATGTTTGTGACAAAAGGCATCTCTTTAAAAATACCTGCAACTGTGGGTAGCGAATGCCAGAAACTTCTGGATCCTTGGAGGGGGCTTTTGCGTGATCAGTGTTGGGTTCACATTTTGGTTTCTTTCCCAAGTGGCTAGAGCCAGGCAGGCTGTCCCTATGTCAGCTACATCATCCTCCTGCATGTTAGGAGGAGGAGGATCTCTTTGTCTGTGCTGAAATTAGATCATGGTGTGTCTGTTTCTGTAAGTTTCTGCTCTGACCCCAAATAATTTTTTTTTTCACCCTTCTAGTTTTAAACAGTACTGAAAGAACAGTGGGCAGGGAAGAGTTGAGCACATTGGTGAGGTTACAGGTGTCATCCAAATAATTTGTACTGGCAGTGCTCCTGGCCTGTCGCACGTGCCAGATGTGACATCTTTCAATGAAGTTTAAAGGCTTGGTGAAAGATTATGGGCACGGTTTCATATCACTTTATATTGGTCCAAAAGGAGTGTTCTAAAAGCTGATGCCAATAGCAGCTGTTAAATGGTGTTAGTCCATCTTCTTCAAGCAAGACACCTTCTCCTTTTGCCTGGCACCCCTGTGGCCTCCTGTCCAAGCTGGTTAATTTGAGGACCCAGCTGAAAGCTGACCCCTCAAAGAAGATGCATCCTTGTGACTGTGTCTCTGTGATGAGGTGGCTGAGCCCCTCTAAAGGCCAGCTGCTGCTGAAAGGGCCAGTTGGCTTAAATCAGCATAGATGTAAAACTGTACAGTTGCCATCACTCTGCTGGGTCTGGAGAACAGCAACTTTGACTTTTACTTTCTGCAGATGAATGCACATAAAATGATTCTTTAAGCTGAGGTAAGCACTTACCTCTTTGTAGTTGGAGTTCAACCTGTTGAGTTCGGAACCCTATATTCTTGTGTAAGTTCTATGTGTATGAAATTAAAGACCGTTTCAGCTCTCATTTATGCATATTTCCAGTTTATATGGAGCTTAATTAGAGTACTAAATTTCACTATTGCTTTTGAATATGGGAATAAGTTCATTTCAAATTGAGTTGACTGGTCTTGTAGGCATCTAAAATGTGTGACTGTGTCCATCCACATCATACTTGTACATATGTATATACATACACATATACACACGTTTATCTCTGGCAG
>JAOXXN010000471.1:48300467-48323748 GCA_026770055.1 Myrmophylax atrothorax
CACACGTTTATCTCTGGCAGCTGCTTGTTCTCCCTCAGTATCTCTGAACATAACCAGCTTCCTAGGTGGGTAAACTGGAAACAGTTGGAATTCTTGCTTTTTGTGACTTCAGCTGAGATTTTGGATGCTTATTTCTCATACTTCTTTCTAGCAGCTTCTGGCACCATTTAAGATTTGAAGGGTCTGATAAAGAATTTTAATGTTTTTGACTTTCAGGTGGTCCCACTTCAGCTGTCCACATTCAGCCATGGTCAGTGGTTGGTCACTCGTCAGGTGATTTTATTCCTAGAGCTGTAACTCTACACTTGAACTCTTCACAAATTCAGAGACCTCTTGGAGGTGACATGTGAGAAAAAATGTTTTTAAGCTACAAAAGTGTTTTGAATTTTATTTTTCACTTTGGGGCACAGACCTCCATCTAGGTTCAGTGAAATTAGTGGCTGAAGTCCCACTGATTTACTGGGTGCTTCTTCAAGACCTTTCCATCAGTATTTCAGTTCAGTTTGTTCTATCTATTGCATATTTTGCTTCTTGTTGTAGGTTAGCTTCTTTTTGATTTTTAATTTCATAATACTTTACACCTTTTGTCACAGTTTAGCCAGAGAAGATCAATACATAGACAGCTCCAGAATTTCCTGTCCAAGCCTGTCCAGCATTGCTCTTGTGCTTCTGGACATTATCAGTACTTACTTTGGAAGCTGTTAAGCCCTGCTGGCTCTGTTGGAGAGGTTACTTTTTTTTTTTTGCTGTACTGATTAACTTAACTGTTTTGAGTAAATTTGACCACCTGTGGCTACTGCTGACCCTAGATTCCTGCAGTACCTCCAAGCAAAATGCTAAACATAGCTGGCATTCTTGAACTAGAGGCTCTGGGACAAAACACTGCAGTTCATGTCCAGGACAGTTCTGTATGTGGGGGAAAAAAACCCCCTGCATGTTATTCTGTCTTAAAATCAAATGGGGAGCACAGTTTTGGAGTGCTGAGATCCCTCTCACTGTATGTTGCCTCTTGGTTTCTTACTAATGGGGATGGTTCTGCATGAATTGGAAAAAATTCAGTGTAATTCTCTGGAATCAAAGCCTTAGATAAAACAAAGAGGTGGCAAGAAGTTTTAATTCATAGCCAGAAATGATAGGGATGTAAGTGAGCTAGAGTGAGGGAATGTTATTAAGGGTGAATTTTGTTGCTCCTTCTGGAGCGTCTGGTAACAACTGCTTAAATTAGTTCTATTCTGAAATGGTATTTCCTGTGTTTTAATGAAAGTGGTTTAGCAATGCACAGGATATTTTACTGAAGTCTTGGCAATATTGCATCAGTATCTTAATTTCTGTTCGACTTTTTGGTATTGACATGAAGTGTAAATATAACCATTTGGCTGTGCAGTTGAGTATAAGTGACATCCTGCAGGAAAATTTATTTCCAGTTCAAGAGGAGACTTGTTGATTTAATGCAGATATAGCTGCCTTTCATGTTTGTGTATGAGCTTATTTAAAAAACAAAACCCAAATACAACACTTGCTCATAAAAATCTAGGTCTGAAAACCTTAGGAATGGAGACCTTGGAAAGAAAATGAAAGAACGTATTTTGGGTAAAGCAATATAGCTATTAATTAAGCTGCAGTCTTACTGTTGCTCTTTTGTTAAATGAACACTTATAAAGTGATTGTCTTTTGAAAGAGCTTCATAATCAGTATTGGATTTTTAAAATTTAATTTTATGAGTAATTGCCACATCAGACTTGTGAGCATGTATTGTGTTTCTTGGCTGTGTAATCATACATGAGCAGAAGTTATTCCTGAGAAATGCCGCCTTCTTTTTTTTTTCCTAAGTAGAATTGCTGAGTGCAGTCCTATGGCGTGGAGTTCTTTGGATGTGATGTTTTGTCTGCAGTTGTTGGAAAGGGTTTTTCAAATTAAGGATATGCTTGCATGTTGCAACATAGAGCATGGCTAAACTTAGAGGAATAAACTTTGGAAGCCTATAAGATGGTTAAGGAAAGCTTTGTGTAACGTAAAGACAAGACTGTTAAGGTTAACACTGTTCTGCAGTCGGTCATTCTAAAAACAGTGGGAAGTCATTGGTCCCTGCAGGAAGCAAATGTCTGGTACTGGAGTTACATCTCTGACGTGTAAGTACCAAATGTCTTGTCATGTGACAGCCATCCTTGGAGTTTTTCTTCAGATGGTGATTCTCCTGACCTTTCTGTAGCTGATGATTTTATATCTTTTATCTTCTTAATTTCTCTTCCCTGGAAAGCGTATTTTTTTCCAGTTGTTTCTAGAATATTTAATCATCATTTTTTTAGGAGGAAATATAGAGTCTCTTCTACCAGAGGCCTCAAATTGATTTAAAAAAAAGGGTAGTAAAAGTATTTAGATTAGGTTAGAGATGTTAGCTTCATAGCAGCTTTTATGACACAGTAGGAAAAATGTATGAATGGTTTTTTGAAGATGATCAAGAAATTAATCTCATTGTTTTCATCAGGTATAATTGCATCATTAATAGATCTCCCTATCAGAGGCAGGGAATTGAGAAAATACTGCATAACTGGACCTGCAGTCTTAAGTAAAAAAAAAAAGAAATCATCTCAATTTCTTTACTTCCTTAAGAGATCAACTGTAGATAATGAGTCAGCTTGCCAGCAATGAAGATTAATAAAGGAATAAGATAACTAAGGACTTTTTCTATTAACCACCAGCTGTTCTGCCCAAGAAATATTCCAAGTACTCATTGACCCTGTTTTGTTAAAAACAGACAAACAAGAAAAACCAAACAAAAAAAATCCACCCCCCCAACAGTTGTTGTATTTGAGATGATAGAGATAGAACAGATTTGATGCCTTCTAATAGTGGTTCTGCCTTAATACTACTAAGCCACATATATAATGGTCTATTCCAAACCTGTCATAGACTTGCATTAAGATCTTTTAGTGTGGAGTGAAAAATGTACTGTAATATTTTTTTTAACTTTATCCCACCCCAAACTAGAACGACAGAGGCTTGTGAGGTAGAGGAGATGATCCCTTTCTATGAGTAAGCACCTACAGGGCAGAAAGCTTTGAATATGTTGCCCTAGTGTCCAGAATCAGAGTGATTTCTGTTAGTGCATGTTGTTAAAGTTAAAGATCCTTCAGTGTCTTTTAGGTGGCTTTGAAGCTGAAATTATGAGGTCTTGTAATAGCATCATTAAAATTGATTATGACTAAAACTGGAGAGGGACTTTAGCCTTTATTCTGCCTTTTTTTCTAGTTCAGGAATTTTAAGCATGCAGTCAGAGTCTGCCAGGACATTAATGAATGCAATTTGGTCTCTTGCTGGGTAAGGTTTCTGTATAGATTTTCTTATGTATATGAAAATATTGTAAAAAAAATGGTATGCAACAAATAGTATGCCCTTCTAATGGCATATTAAATCTGCAGTGTGAGCGGATGCTCAGGCTAATGCAAAAGCTGTGTGAAGGCCAGGTGTGCTGGTAGAGTGGTTGGCTAAGCAGCATGCTGAAAGGCAGAGAGTGCCAGAGGAGCCAGGTTGGCATTGCTGAGTGCCTTGTCCCCTGAGGTTGTTACCTTTGTGCCTTGCCCTGGCGTTGCAAGTGTCAAGGATGCTCTAAGATGGAGCGCCTTACTGTGTTCAGCATAAGCTGTGGAAAGTACTAGAGAATATCAAGAGGTGTTGTGGAGAATTATACAGTGATAATAGTATTCAGACTAGGCGTTAATAACTTAAGTGAGTTATTGGGAGAGTTGTACCTAAAGCATAGGTGATAATGCCTTTTTATAAAGGAGTTGACTTGCAAATTCACATTTCCCTTCAGTTTTGCAGTGTATCTGCCTTCATTCAGGCAGGGTTACAAGCTAAGACTGAGTATGGCTCCATTTTAATTTATCCTGGTTTAGCTAATGCTGTGTGAAGTTACTGTCTGATGATGGAAAAGTGTATCTCTTGGGAAGCATGAACAATGGACTGCCTTTTTGGGGACGCTGTCTCTGGTTTGTGGAGCTATTGAGTTGAACTGTTGTTGTAATATTTTAATATCCTCTTCTGAGAGGGTGTATTGCATTTCTGTTTGTGTCCCTATTTCTTCTGCAACTGCTTGTCCTGGTTTTCTGGGTTGGACTTGTTACTGTATGTGCAGAACCGGAGGTGGAGAGAGAATAACTAAAAGAGCATGCTTGTGCCCTGGAGGGGAAGGATGACTTAAGTTAAAGTGCTGCCTCCGTATCCCATGGGTATGATATGTGGTGGAGTGACTGGATCTCCTGCATTATTCATTCCCACTGGCTTCTTCTGTGAGGTGGGTGTTTATCACATGAATAGTTGTGCTGTGGGTTGCTGCAGAAAAGGTGTGTGTGACCTGAATACTCATCACCCACAGGTCCCTCTCTAAGTGACAGATAAAACCTGGTCTCAAATATGGTATCTGCTAAAAAGTCAGATCATTTGGAGATGTTTTTCTCTCCAGACAGCTTGTGGAGGAGCATCTTTAGTTGCTTCTAACCCTCATGGTTGGTCTCTGTCACATACATCAGCTTTCAATTCCTTCCTTAAAAAATGATGCCTGTGTAAAAGTAAATTTTATTCCTAAAATATATTTGGAAAATTGTACAGCTATCCATGTTGCACCCCCTTGTGCTAAGAGTAAGATTTTTTGGAGATAGATTCCAGGCTGCTTTCTTTTCTGATATTGATTTAAGTTGCTTTGTTTCCACTTTTAAATTTTTAAAAATTCTTTGCAACTCAGCTGCTTGAGCGCTTTTCAAAGCACACTTGTTTTGCTGCTGATGTGCTAACAGCAAATTGTGTTGTGCTTTTGCAAGCTCTGAAGTTTGGGTCAGAAGGGATGAGGAAGCAGAGCCATCCGCTGGGGGGAAGACATTCTGCAGTGGTATTTGGACCGTGCTTGAAGAGCTGCTATTGAGCAGTAACGTTCCCCATGTTGTGCTGTGCTTTTGGCATTATAACCTAGAGACTGTCAGCCTCAGCCCAGATGTTTGCTCAGTTTCATAACAGCAGTAACTTGTCTGGTCCTTCTTGAGAGTCATGATAGCAGTGATGCTGAAAGCTGGAGAGAGGGGGTGGACTTAGGGACAGACAGGGAGGACACAAGGCTTCGTTGTGCTGCTTGGAGGATGCCCAGTGTATTGCCTGTCCCGAAGTGTGGGAGCTGTGTTCTGAATGTTTTTAAGATCTGTCCCTCTTCCATTGGCTTTTGCACATTGGATGTATGTGTGTTGAGACCAAGCACCAGAGCAGCATCTGTCTTTGTGGAACAGCTCCTTGCCCTGGCCATCTGGTTCACCTGTAGGAGGCTGAGTTACTCACCAGTGGAAATACCAACTCTATCACGCTGTAAGGGTTGGGTATTTCCGTAAAGGCTTTTTCTGGTAGGATGGCATGATTTATATGTAACCATAGCAGCACAGCACAAATCCAAGTGGGCTTTTTTGGGGTGCACAGTCTGACAGGACCATGTGAGCTGAAGCCAGTGCTGTGCATTGGGAGCTGTCAGCCTCTCCGAGGCTGAACATGAGTTCTGCTTCAGTGTCACCCAGTGCTTTGGTTTCTTCTGATTTCATGTCTGTGCAGCACAGTTTGGCAAAGAGTAAGACTTGAGGAAAGTGGTAAGTCATGCAGCCAGAGGACCAAAATAACACCCTGGTGTTTGAGAGAAGTCACTGCCAATGTGAAGATCTGCATAAATGTTTGGAGGGCAAGGTGGAAAGGATTTGCTAAAATGAAAAGATAGTTTTGGTCCAGAGCGGCATGCAAGTTTCTTGGCCCCACTCCCATGTGCCTGCCTCTGTTCAAAACCTTAAATGTAAGAACAAAAACTGTCTTTCAATGTCCACTGTGGATATTTTTAATAAAAAAAAATCTCTAAACCGAAAGGGACAGACTTCAGTATCCTTCCTAAAAACCGAGACTTTCCCTTCTCAGTGTCTCTTCTGCAGTGACCCCCAGGCAGTCCTCACTATGGGGAGGCAGAAAGACCCATGCTCATGTTCCTTGTTGGCCAAGGAAGACCCAAGGCCTCCACCTGCCCTTTCCACAAAGATATCCAGAATATGCGTTTTAACCTGGAAGGGGAAGAGTGGGACCCCTCCTGCAAGTAGTAGAAAAACAAACCTTTTCAATTTTGTAGCACTTCTCAGAGTTCATAAATTAAACAGTGCCATGTGCATTTCAGTGTTTTAGCCACTGATTGTGAAAGAAGTGCTTCTTCCTGACCTTCAAAAATTTGGGAAGGTAAAACCTTTTAAGTGATGCAATATTCCTTTTGGTCCTCTAGGGCAGTAAGTGAATTAATGTGTTAGATGCTTCCTTCTGTGGATTCAGCAAAAACTGCTGCCAAGGAAGGTAAAATGCAGAGAAAGGCAGATGTTAAAAGCGTAAGGGAATTCTGGAGGTGTGACAGCAGCCTTCCCCTCCACCCCTTCTTTAATGAGAGTCCTCCACCTCAGTCAGATTGAAGTGCAATTTGTTAATTCATCCGGCAGATTTTTTTTATTAAAGAAAAACATAGTTTTGTTGGTGATGGTTTGTTGGTTTTTTTGTTTGATTGGTTTTGTTTTGTTTTTTTTAAAACTATTTCTAGACTAAAGCCCCTAGAAACCTCAGAATAAAATGAAGCTCTCCTTCTCTCCTCCTTTCAGAAAAAAACCCAGCAGCCTGGGTTCTCCTGGTGGTTGCATGAGGGTTACTTGGGGCTGTCTGATGGAGCTGAGGTAGAAACTGATAATGTGCTTTCTAGAAGGAAAGAGAATAAATTATCCCTAGAATAGATGACCGCGTTACACCTATTAATTATTGATGTTATGCTGGATAACTTCCTTCTTCTCTTATGAAATTGGAGGAAGAGGTGAAATTTTGATGGAAGGGTAGGTAGGATCCAGGGATTCCTCTTTAAAGGACCTTTAAGGCAGATGACCCAGTCTGATAATGCAAATGCAGCATGTCTGTATGTGCCTTAGAGGAAACTGCAGTGTGAAACCTCACCAGTTTTGTACTGTTCTCAGTTCTCATCTCCATATAATGAGTACTGTACATATGTAATATCCTCAGCCTCACACATAAGTTCATAACTGTGCTTCCATTCTAAAAGCATAGGAATTGGGAAATCTGTAGTTATTTTTCAAAGGGCAGCTGGGTTCTTACTGATGTGAATGTTGCTGCTTTTACACCCTTTCAACACCCTGCTCAACACAGACAGGTTTGCAGACTATCTATTGTTCTCCCTGGAGAGATGTGCCACCTTCAAGCCCAGGCTGGCTGCTCTTCCCTGTAGCCCATCCCAGAAGCAGTTGCCCAGTGGGTAAGGGGGAAGAGTTAGTGAATATTTTTAATTTTTTGTGTCAGTTTTTAGATTTAAGTGGATTTAAATCAGAGTATCTCACTTTAAGTCAATGAAAGTATCAGAGAATCTTGATGGTGCAGGATTTTTTTTTACTTTAACACAAGAACAAAAATGCAATGTCATTGCTGAGCGACCCACCTATGTGCTTCAGGAAAAATAGCTACTGAAGTATAAAACCTATTTTGGTACTGAATAACTCTAGCTGACATTTGGTGATTAGGAACCTGCCTCTTCTATATTTATTCTAAATTTTAAAGCTTTTTACCAAGAGCAAGGAGTTTGGAAAAGTGGGCAATCAGACCAGCTAACCTTCTTAGCTGTTGTCAGGAAGCCACTAGGCACAAGCACAGGCTACAGTGGAGAGGGAGGAAAAAGCTGCAGTGTTCCTAGCTTGGTAAATTCCTTCTAAACCTCAAGAAAGTAGATTTGGTCTGAGTTTAGATGTTACAAATCCACAGGTAGTCTATTGGGTAGGGATCTGTCTCTGTTTTGAGAGATACACAAAAGTAGGTTTTATTCTAGGATCTTAAAAATTGGAAATAACTCCAAATTTTTTTCTTTGCTGACTGTTGTTCAGTTTTACTATTTCTAACTGGAATTCTGTAATGTGCTGAAGGTCAGGTTGCACACTGGCACCTGTGACATCACTTGTTTCTGAGGCTGGCTGAGGACTGGGTTGTAGGTCTGTGTCCCATGGAAATCCAAGTACCCAGAAATATCTAATCCCACTTTACGTAGCTATCATCCCATTTTGCAGAAGAAGGCAATAGGAACTATTTAGGTTTTTAAACTAGCACCTGTTATTCCCTCAACCATCCAGTTGTTTATTTCTTTAATGGTAACAGTATGTTCCTACTGTGTCATCTGTGGGCGTTAAACATTTGCGAATTTCTTCTCTTAAGAAGGATATCAGTGCCTGCATGCTATCTGCCTTCCAATTTACTGCTTTTAATAAAGTCCTAAATGAATTATTCCAGCTTGCATAGGTCAGGGAGACTGAGCTGGCTCCACTGTTGGCTGTCTGAGCTTTCCTTGAAATATGAAGATTTATAAACAGGAAGAAAAAAAGTTCCCCTCTTCATTCTCAAGTTGGTTTTAAGTCTGCCAATTTTCAAGGCAGGCAACATGGTAAAAATGTGGGTGGAGAACTGGACATTTTCAGGAGGATACAGAGGAAGGGAAAAAACAGGGTGGGGGATTCTCAACTGGGAAATAGAAAATATTGGGGGTGTGGCAGCACAGTTTTAGGAGTTTATGCCATCAGTCTTAATACTGCTTTTGGTCAGAGGTCAGATGTCTGTTGTTGAAACTTTGTTTTGCAATTTTCTATCTGCTGTTTTGTTGAAGAGACTGGTTATTGCAACCTTTGAGACCCTTATTTTGTATATCAGGCTTTCCTCTGATCTCAGAACTGATAGCTGACCCTGTCTTAGTTTGGATCATAACACTGTTTTCTTTCAGGCATAAAAAGTGTTTTGAGTTGCCTATTTTTTTTATTAAATTGACTACTGTTCCTGTTGTAGTTACTCTAGGCTTGGTTTAGAACAAATTAGGTTTCACACATAGTATGAAAAGGATTAATTATAAAAATGGCTGTGCCAACACAGACAGATGCAACTGTTTGATTATATTGGCAAGAAACCCCTTAAAATTATTTGAAAAAGCTAATGTGTGCTTATTCTGTGAAGAAGTTTGGGGTCTTAGCATTTAACCCGGAAAGTTGTGTTTATATGAAACCCATGAATCTCAAGCAGCAGGAACCTGCTAGGTTCTTGGCTTTCCTGGTATGAAGGTGTTAACAAAACGTGTTTCCTTTCACTCTTTTTTTTCTCTCATTTGGATACTGAAATCTGATCATCTGAAACAAAAGTCTGCAACTGTGCCTGCAAAATTAAGGAAGTATATTAGTTTAATGAGCACTGGTCTGTGTTCTTCCTCCCCCCTTGAAGAGCTTTTTTTTTTAAAGTGCAGTTTTATTGTTGAAAATAAAATGAGTATATTTTCTTGATTTCTTAATAAAGCTTAATATTTTAAAATTACTTTTCATCTGACTTATAAAAAGGCCTATTTTCAAGTTTCCAAATGACAAATAGGTTTTTTAGCAAGAGTGCTTTTAGTTCTCTTAAATGATCTGTTCTGTTTCAATACTTTCTAGGATTTATAGTTCCTGGATTTCTGTTAGAACAAAGACAGGGAAAAATAACTCTCTCTTTAAAATTTAATATAATTTGGCTTGATTTAGCCTGACTTTTGCTTTAACAAACTAAAAATATTATTTAAGCTCTACAGCAGATGAGATTTGTATCTTTGGTCTTGCATATTTAGTTTCTCCAGATGGGGGAACAAATATAAAGCTGAATAATACCCTGAATCCTAGAACACAGTTTGAGTGACAGATCTGGTGCCACTGATGGAGCATAGTTTGTTGGGGGGATAATAGCACTTCTGTCACTATGTGGTGACAAGCCCAATATATTTTTCAGCACCAAATGCCATAGCATTAATGTAATCATTTGCCGAGGTGGAATGACTGTGGCGCAGCACACAGACCTCACAAAAGTCAATTATATACTTGATGCCTACTGAACACAAGCATAATTGAAAACATGATTTTTTATGAACATATTGTTTACTGAGCACATTATGCTGGGATTTTTCCTAACTTGTGGCTCATTTCTGTCATCCAGGTTAATTTTATTCATGATATTCAGTGTTTGTGCATAGGGAAAACTGCAGGTCTGTTTTGCAGTGTGGAGGGAGAGAGAATTTGAGGTGTGCTTTGCAACGTGTTGCTGACGTGCCTGAGCTGCCAGAGTCCAGCAGCAGTTCACGACACCTGCCTGGTTTCTAAAGATCCCTGCATTGTGATACACGGATCCTCTGTTCTGCTTTTACTCCTCTGTGCACGTTGTTGAATGCAGATGGTTTTAAGGATGTAAACTGAAGGTGGCTGCTCGGGTTACTCAGTCACTGTGTGATTCCCAGCCTCCCGCTGCCTTGCAGCTCCCACTGCCACAGAGCACGGCTCTGCAGGTTTCTTCTGGTAACGCACACCTTTGCAAGCTCAGTGGTTTTCATTAATCTCTCATTGACTCTTCTTAAATGAAATCTCTTAGTATGTGACTTGTTTCTGTTTTGCAGCTTGCTTGATTTCTGCAGCGACCTGAGGGAGTGCTGGTGCCCAGGGCTCCAGAACTTGTTGCTCTGCTACGGGCTGTCCATCAACGAGCTGGGAAGTGTAAGTAACCTGTTCTGTGTCTGGGGGAATCCTGTGAGGTGGGAGGACTCTTTCTGAGCTTTTCTTACCCTGTGTCTTAAATACCAATTTTTCAGGTTTCTCCTAGCACAGAGATTGGAGGTATCTGCATTTCTGTGCAGTATTTACATTGTTTATCATGATGTTCATGAACAAAGGTGGTACTCCAAAAGAGTTCTTGGTTTATCCATTTTTGTGGTTTAGTTGTACTGCAACTTACTCTGCCACCTCCTGTGGGAACAGGCTACATTCGTAGTGGTGCTGCTCCTCGGTGGAGTCAGTAGTGCTATCTGTTAATGCAGACACCTCTGCTGGATTGCAGTGCAGAAGTGCAGGCTCCTGTGATGTATCTGAACAGTTCTGTGTGGGTCTCGGAGTGGGAGGGAGGCCCACAGCAGCAGCAGTGCTTTGTGACTCCAGCTGAGGCTGTGTATGGGGAGGGATTTTTTGGTGGCACACTCCCCAGCAGCTTTGACGCTGTGACTTTCCCCTCCTTCTCACATGACTTTGCAGGCTGGGGTTGTAGTTACCAGTACCTGGCAAGCCACAGGGTTTCTCATCTTCCAAAATAAGAAAATGTGAGAAGTCTGGAATTGTCTGCTCATAAAGAGAGTGCTGTTAGCCGAGAGTCTTGGGCTGAGCACATCTGTAGATTTTACTGTGCCATACAAGTAGCTGTATTGACAGAGCCCTGCAAAGAAACTGTACTGTTTGCTAACAGAAGCAGTAGGTTTTTCCATCGCTATTGCCTTCCCACCTTCCTGAAATGCAGCAGCTCTCTTCTGGGCTTTTGCTAATGTGATGCTTACAAGGGTGTTATTTTGTACAGTCCTGGTTGATGGAGGTGAGCTGTCAGAGCTTTCAGTTGCATGTCAGCCTTGTAGCCACTGAGAAATCTTACGCATGTCTCAAGTTCTTGCTTTAGTTATGGGGTGCATGGCTGCAAACTCTTATCTTGTAGGGTTTCTCTTTAGCTGGTTAGTTAAAATAGAGAAGATAAATGCCAGTATTTAGACGTGGATTTAGAAAGTGATCTTTTGTGCTTCATATTACTTTTCCCAGAGAATTCATTATTTAGAAAGAACTTCTCATCTTGAAGAATTTCAGAAGTTTTAGGGGTTTGGATTTATTTGTTCATTTTGTTTTTTCTCCCTATGTAAAGCTGCACTCCAGTGAGATATTTCTTATCTAAAGCAGTTGTTGCATAAAGAGAATGATGGGCCTCCAGCCAGCCAGCACTAGTCTCATGTTGGTGTGCAGTTATGTTTTAGTCAGTGTAGTAAAGGTGGCTCATATGGGCTTATGGAGGGGCTCAGGGCTAGTCTTGGTCGTCATGCTTTTCTTGTATGTTAGTCAAGCAGACTTAGTGGTCCATAATACACTGGAGGCTGTGCTAACAATGCAACTTGTTTTTTCAGTTTGTTTTGATTTAGTCTCTATACCTGCTTGACAGAGCCTCAATTCTTACATGGGAATGGAGTAGTATTCTTCTAAAACATAGAGTTACCATGCAGATTATGAGTCAGCACAGGCTATCAGGAAGTTCCTGCTATGTTATCGTCACTTGAAATCACAGAATTATAGAACAATTGGAACTAGAAGGAATAGCTACTTGTTTGTGGAAGATCTTATTCACAAAATCAGGCTAATTTTCTCATGCTTCATTTTGTTAACAGTATGTAGTGAAGGAAACCCTGGGGGAACTTCTGCAGTTGCAGCAGGTGAATGGAATAACCTGTGCTTCTGCTCCTGATGCTATCATTATTCATCATCACTTTTGCTACTGGTAACAGCAACAGAGTACTGGGTAGCATAAGACATGGTTCATTCAGCCTTTTATAGTACCTTAGTATATGATACTTACAAAAATAAATTTCTTGCTATATTAACAGCCATTGTCCTCGCAAACAAGGACATAGCTGTTGCCTTGAGGAGAAGAGGGTGTTGTGGAGAGGAAAGATCTGAAAAAAAAAATTGAATTGTACTGGTTGATTGTCTTCGGGTGGTATTTTCTTGTCCCCATACTCATCTTTGTCAAAAAATGGAAAAAGGTATCATGAGGTAGAAATCAACAATGCTTTAGAAAATGTTAATTGCCCTTTTAATGGAGCATTGCAATATTTAATGTGATTATTCATGGCTCAGTTAGGATTAGGAAGCATCAGCAACAACATGAAACTATTTAGATTATTCTGACAGATGTTTAATTAATAAAAAAAAAAAAGGGTTTTCCCCCCAAGAATAAATTCTTCCATCAAGAAAGGTAGAATTCTTATGTGATAACTGCATGTAACAAACCCTATCTTGACTATGGCTGACCATATCTCAATATGCTATACATGGGTTTCAAGTACTTTTTCAGTTAAATAAAACTATAAATCCTACATTATATGGTTTGGTTGTCTCTTGCAGACATTATTTTTGAGGTAAGGCTAAACAAGTACTTTAACAAAAATTCCAATATAATTTTCAATGTAATTACTACTTTGTTAACTTTTACAGAAGTTGTTTAGCCTGGAGAAAAGGAGGCTCAGAGAGGACCTTATAACTCTTTACAGCTACTTGAAATGAGGTGGTAGTGGTGTGAGGATTGGTCTCTTCTTCCGTGTAACAAGTGAGAGGACCAGGAGAAATGGCCTCAGGTTGCACTAGGGAAGGTTTGGATTGGATATTAAAAAATTGCTCCACTGAAAGCATTGTCAGGCATTGGAACAGGGAAGTGGTGGAGTCACCTTCCCTGGAAGTGTTCAAAAGATGTGTGGATGTGGAACTTGGGGATATGGTTTAGTGTTGTGCATGGCAGTGCTGGGTTGGTGATTAAACTCAATGGTCTTAGAGATTTTTTTTAACCTTAATAATTCTGTGACTGTATGGTTCTGTTTCATTATGATACTGATACGTTAATCATGCAGTTTGTTATAAAGCTGTAGTTTCTGTGGCTTCCTTCTAGAAAGACATAAAAACTCCTGGGTTTTTATTTGCTTATTTCATTAACTAAAAGTAATTTTTTTCCCTGTGATGCTACAGAGATTACTCTTTCCAACATCTATTTATGTACTAAAATGCTGAGGGATTTTGTGTGGCTGATGAGCAACTGTTTATTCAACAGAGGTGTTATATGAGAGTTCTCTATATTGAATGGCTCTGCCATAAAACCTCCCAAAACTGGAAAAAAATGAGAGGTTTGTTTTGTGTACTCTATTTGGATACTACAGTATTATTGTCCTTATAAGTTGCTCATGACTTTGAATTTATGTCTTCTTCATATCCCTATGAGTTAAAAAGCAAAACAAACCCCAGAGGGTTGAATTGTTTTCTTGTAAAAAATATAAATTAGTTGCTTCCTACAAATAAGACTCTAGTCTTTCCTTTGGCTCAGCAGCAAAAAGATGTTGTGAAGAGCTGTAGCAGTTGCCCAGTTTATGGCAAATCAAGATGTTCAGACACATGGTTGGGAGCTGCACCTGGAAAGCAGGGCTTTTTAAGTTGGGAGAGGGGGAAAAGTAATAGAGATTAAAATCCTGAATCATATCTTAGAAATAGTTCATCTGCTCTCAGTCATTCCTGGTTTCAGCTGCTTCAGAGAAGTAAGAAAGCCAAGAAATTGTGCAGAAGGCAGAGTGAAAAAATCTGTTCCCTGAGTTTCTTCCAAGTCCTATTAGATGAAAGCCTTTGAAATGTGATACTCCAGATCTTGCGTGGTTTTTTTCATTGGTTTTGGTATTTTAAAAAAATACTTCAGACATTCTTGTTATTCACTAACCACCTTTATAACTTTATAGATTTTTGTCTTTTTATTTTTTGTTGTTGAATCTAGACTTTCTTATAAACCTCTTTGTGAATTCCACAAAAAATGTTGATTAAAACATTTAATTCAAACATTAAACACCTTCCATTCAGATTCTTACACAATTCATAATTTTAAGGTAGTTTTGTTAAATGATATTATACCATTTTGGAGGGTCATTCTTTGACCACTTTTCTCCAATGTTAGGCTGGAAATCAGAATTTATCTAAACTTAGAAGTGGCTGCTTTATATACACCTGTTTCGTGTGCCATCATTACAATTCGAAGTTTTTGTTTCTTCTCTTGGCCTTCATTTTGCTGTTAGCCAAACCTTTAATAAATATCCTTGTACAACACAGAAATCTGTCTTCCAGTTTCCTGGATTTTCCATTAATCCCTTCTGTGTGAGGGACCAGATGCTACTGAGTTGTTTCAGATGAGGTCTGGATGTTACCTCGTACAACCCTATTGGCGTTTTCCCAGCTCTGCAGGAAAGGTTGTAAGCAGAGAAAAGATTTGCTTGCCCCCATGCACACATCACACTGGCAGCTCAGAGTGGGTCAGTACCCTGCTGATGTAGCTGGATCTCCTTCTTCCATTATATTCAAATATTTGCATCACAATCCAACACGGACAGCAGAATTTCTTAGTGATTCCCTGAATAAATGACCTCATGCTTTGTTCTTCATTACATTTCTATTATGTTCCTTTTCAGCACCCACTTTTCCTTTTGGCAATTTCAGCTTTCTCCTTGCAGCAAAATGTCCAAATTTTTTGTCACCAGATTTCACTGATAGCTTTTGTGTCAGGATCATTAATGCCAATATTTATTGAAAGTTCCTTTTATCATCCAGTATTTTCCACTCTTTTGGTAATTTGTATTTTCCACTCTTTTGGTAATTTGTATTTTCCCTTCTCTCCTTACTGTGTCAAAAGGGGAAGTTTCTAGGTTGCTTCCACTGAACCATTTATTTTGAACTCTCTTAGTGTTCCCTCTTGGTAACTACTCTGTGGTAAGCATTTTGTGCTTCCTTCTATGCATCAAAGCTCCTGTACAATAGCTTTCATAATTGTCCATTCCCTACGTCTTTCTGATTTTACAGTCTCTGAAAAATACTTGAAAATACTTGGGCTTGTCTGGGCGACTGAAGTTTGTATACAGCATCAGAGATTCAAATCAAGTATGGAGAAAACCTGTGTTAGTGTCTTAGAGCCTTCCATTGCCACAGATAAAATGAAATTTTATTAAAGTAACAGTTTACTTCATTGTCATTCCTCTGTTCTAAGTTGTAAATTGTATTTTAGCTGGTTGTCCAATGGTCAGGAAGCAGCTACACACACAAATCTAAAAATATATAAAGCTTTAAATATATTTGTGTAATAAATATGTATTTAATATGAAAACAGTTGAGTAAACTTGTAGAAGAAACTCTACCTTGAAGCATCAAAGTTCAACCCACACTGCGTTTGTTACTGCATCTGCTACCACCAGGGCCCCAAGGAGCAGCAACAGCTAATGCTGTGACTGTTGCATTGCAGACAAAGGGTATAATGTGCTTGGGTTAAATAAAAGTAGGAAATTCTCATGGAAGGAGTGAGTAATACATTACAAATAGAATTGTTATGATTTTGTTTTGGTATTTTGCTTTTGAGAGAGATGGATTGGACAGTTTGGGACAGGGATAAGGAAAGTCACAGAAGGTATCTGCTGGTGTTGGAACAACTGTTAGAGAAATACCAGTGCAGCCTTTTGTATTGCTTTATAATTCTCTTCTTCTGTCCTCTCACCCCAGAAACCAGCAGAGCTTAGCTTTGTTACGCTCAACTTGTCTTTTGAAAGGTCTCTACTATGCATAGGAGTCAGGAACAGCTTGTGCTTGAAATCCCAGTCTTTGGGCAGTAGGTGGGTTCTGCTATGCTCACTGCTTTGATGAAAGGGTAGAAAAAACATAGGGAGTTTGGATTAGATAATTTAGATTCAAATGGACAAAATGGGTAAACTTGGAATTTTTGTTTTGAGTAATAATACAAAGTCATTCTCTCAAGCAAGATCTAGAAGGTGGAGAGTTGACAAACATTTTTGGTTTAGCAGGTACATCAGTGTGGAGGGAGAAGTTGTAGTTCATCCTGCTAGTTAATTGAGAGCTGGCAAACACAGAAATTACATTTTTCTGGAGAGTCTGGTTCTATTCTGTCTCAATTTTTGCATCCGTTCTTGGAAGGATAGCAGCAACATTGTGTTCATTCCTACCAGATACAAGGAAGGAGAAAGGGGAGAGTAGTAGGGAAATGCTGCAAGAGAAAACAAAAGCATGCTGGCATTTGTAACTTCAGAAGAAATAAGCACCTTCTCATTTAGAAATACTGTTTTTACCTGACATTCAGGTTTGAAAAATATTTTTCATGAATTTTGGTGTAAATGAGGTTCAGAATATATGTTTGAAATATTACCCTCTTGGTTTAGGCTTTACAGGGAGCTATGTTTTACCCAGTGATGATTGCTTTGATCATGTAATGCCTTTGCACTCCAGCACAGCTCTGCAGGTTGCCAGGCTTCCTTCTGGCACACAGCCCAACCTGGCTGCAGCCCCAGAGGCTCAGAGCACCACAGTTATTTTTTATAACATGCAACTTTATTTCTAACTTAACAAATCTTCACCAATGAGCAAGGAAAATTGAGATTGTTAGCTGATACCAGTTCAAACAGCTGCATTGGCGTGATTGAAGTTTACTCTATTTATAACAAATTTGCCAGTATTATGGACAGTGCTCTTCTTTGTGTTAAAACATATATGGTACTGTATAGTTGTACACAGAATGTTCTGATGCTTTCTTTTACTCTTTGGTTTAACAAAATCTGCATGAAGGTAACTTACTGTGTAATGGATATAAAAAGCATGTGTGTTTTCCTGAGAAAGTGTGTGTCGCCTGTGCAGGAGATTAAGGTCAGGGAACCATGAATGTTTTGAATTCAGTTTGTGCTACATGACCTGGCTGCTGAAGTACTGAGATGCTAAATTTCAGAAAAACATGCTCTTGATGAGTTAGGACTCTATGGCAAAGCCTTAAAAGTGAATTGGGGACACAGTAGGAATTTTGTTCAAGTGACTTAGCACTGATAATATCCGCCAAAACAGAGTGGGAAATAAAAGCATCCATCCCCACATGGCATATGGGAACCTCAGCTAACCAAGGAGCTGACACAGTACCCAGAAAAGATGACCAAGAATAAGAAAAGCCCTCATGAAAGAATTCTCAAAAATGGAGAAGAGGGAAAGCATCCAAGCAGAAACTTGTTAGGGGAGAAGTTAGAAGCACAAAGGCAGCCAAAAAGTATACAGGGAAGAGAAGTGCAAGCAAGAATGTCTGCAGGCAACAAGAATTTGAGTAGGGAGAGTTTGTTCAAAGGAGAAATGATGGAATTGCCAGGCTTCTTGGGCAGTACAGGACTTTCCAGATCTCTGAGCATGTCTGCTGTTACGTCCAAGTGTGGTAAATGCACAGCAAATGCAGCAGAGTTGGAGTGCAAGCAGGACATCCCCTTGGCTGTGGGACTGTGGTTGTCTTTCTGGTTCCCAGAAAGCTTTTATCCTGTGTCAGCAAGGGCAGTTGATGGGGAGTGAGTCCTTCGGAAAGCAAGGTGGCTCCCTGCCTCTCAGCAAAGGTAGGTGGAGGGAACAGCCTAACCTGCTTAATGTCAGCCCTGCCAGACAAAACTGGAAGGGTAGATAAGGTCTCTTGGGTAACAGACGACTTGGGAAAAAACCTCCCTGAGATGAAAATACCTATTTTTTAAAAATAGTGGTGGTTATTAGATGAAGAATAGTGGTTATGAATCATTAATGACCTCAAAAAAGGTCACTCTTGCAATGATAGAAGATATCTGGCTGGTAGACAACACTGTGCTGTCTCCAGGAGGCAGTTTGCCTTGAGAGATCCGCTTCTGATAGCTGTTCCTGGTAGAGAATGAATGTGCTGTCATTGTATGTGCCTCCAGAAATCAGCGGCACAAATTCCTAATGGCCTGGCTGGCACTTTGCTCGCTTGATTAAATTGCGTTTTGCTAATGTTGTCCTACAGGTGGTGCTGCCAGTGGCTCCTTTGAATACAGGCAAAGTGAAAAGCAATTGACTGGGAGAAGCATATTTGCATTATATATGCAAATGTGTACATATGTACACAAAATGTGTATGTGCAGCTGTACTTTCTTATTTCAAAATGAGCCATCCGCCAGCCTTACATGCTGATTTTTTTTTAATTATTTTTTTTTCTGTTAGATCAGCCTCTTTCAGTATCTGAACCCTTTGCTGTAGCAGGTCTGCTTTGTTTAGGACCTTTGGCCTCTGTGTGTTTTTAAAGCAATGCAAGTCATTCCTCTTACACATTCCCTAGTAGGGCTATTTTGTGGTATTCAACGCACGGCTTTAAAGGTGAGATTGTGTTGTTTGTCAGAATATCACCCAGAGAGTGCTGGAATGTAATTTTTTGAGTAGTTGTCCCTTGAGAAACCATACAATAATCTTTTCTTTCCCTACACTGTGTGTACTGTTCTTGCAAATGTTGAGTGATAGTCAGTCACACTTGGATCACTTCTGTAGGTAATTTGCAGTCCTGTCCTTTTTCTTGGTCATGTGCGGGTGGGTTTGCTGGCACAATCTCTTGTATGATATTATAGCAGCCAGTGTGAATGTACTTGTATTTGTATTTGAACACACATGTATTTATAGCAAACATTGCTTGTAGAGAACCATGGAAGGAATCAGCTGACTTCATAAACAGCAGCATGCAAGAAAAAATAAATTTGAGTAAAAATGGCCTTGGAGATTGGACTTTGTTTGTCCTCAAACAAAAGGTAATAGAATTAGATCAGGCAAACTGTATTCTGTGTGCCTTGCCTTGTGGACAGAACTCTTGGTTTGACTCTCTGATTGGAAAAAACCCCACCACAAGTAATACCAGAACTTAGTTTTTCTTTTGGTTTCGTTTTTTTTCATAGTGTCAGAAGATTGATACAAGTAAAATGAAACTCTTACGTAGCAGTCATAAAACCCAAGAAATGTAGAAGAGTTACAACAAAAGAAGCTCTGTAAAGAAAATGGCATAGAAAGATGACAGTCTCAGGTGAAAGTCATGGCAGGCCTCTTTGCAAGATGATTTATGTCCTCATTATGTGTGATGATGAGTAGCTGGCAGCTGTGTCACCACAAAAAATCTTGGTGTGAGGTGAAGTGGGTAGTGGTGGTGCTCAGGTTTTGTTTGCATGGTTGTCTGCAGCTGCTGCAGCATGGGGCTGATCACCTGGAATGAATAAGGGAAGATTGTCAGGAGCGAACAAAAAAAACCAAAAAAACTTCAGGCAGAGCTATGTCAAATTATGTCTTGAAGAGAAGCCATAAGGCTGTGTATCCATTTATATAGATGTAGTTTTAAATTTAACTAGAAAGATGTAAAAATCACTGTAAAACATTTTAAAAGCAATTTTGAAGAGAATAATGAGGAAAAAACAAAGTAAGCTGTTACAAAGCACTTTTTTTTACAAAACAAATGGGAGTGAGCAAGTAAAATCTAAGAAAACCTGATATGACATATTATGTACATTCAGATTTAACTCAGATTCATGTGGAATTGTGGGTGTCTAAGTTGTGTAAATTTAAAAACAAAACCTGTACATGCATGATACTTGGATTTTTCAAAAACAGTGTTTGAGACCTCCTTCCATTTTGTTTATCCTTCTCATGGATGGATACAGAAAATAAGTGCTGGTTTTTTGCTTTAGCTATGGCTTTTGGATAGCAGCAAGGTCACTTACCTTTCTGTGAGTCCAGAAATCCCTCCGAGATTCACCTGAGTGAGTGGGTGTGCTTAAAGAAAGGGCAGGTTACTTTGGCTAGTCTGGTCACAATTCAAAAAGGGTTCTTGGGGGGAAAAAAACAAAAACAAAAACAAAAAAAACCCAAACAAAAACTGCAACCCTGCCCCAAAAACCCAAAACACACCCCCGCCCCCAACCGAAAACCCACCAAACCGAATACAAACAGCATCTTCATTTGTCTTGACCTGGGTATGTCCCTGCTGGTATGTACAACCCAATATCACTATTATTTTGCAGGGCAGTTTAACTTCACTTAGTGTGCAGCACTTGCTTCCAAATGGACTTAATAATTGGCTTTAATCCAAGATGTAAATCTTTGGAGTGTCCATTTTACACAGTAACTGATGAAACTTTTGCTATAATGAGACTGTATCTTTATGTTGTCTTTTCCACTGAGATTTCTGGGATTTTAAAATGTGATATTTAAAAATGGTCATACCGTTGGGTCCTCTCCTGACCTCTCCAAAGACTGATTTATTCCCACAGTGGGCACACTACTTCAGGAGAACTGTAGTATATTTTAAGTGTTTGAGAGCATAATTGTGAGATTTGGGATCCTTAATTTGTATCTGTTAGGATTTTCTTGTTATGGTGTGGTGCAGAAGGCTGTGATTCTAGATAGGGAAGGAATAGCATGTCTCAACTGTAGGCAAATATTTGATATAATTTAGTGAGTGTTACATCTTTGGAAATGTGTGCACCTTCTAGAAAGGTAAAAATGCATTTAAGAAAAAGGAGTAATCTTGCAGGTCCATACATACTGATGGAATTCTTTCACAAGCTAGGGGAAAGAATTGGAAATACTGTCAGCCGGTTACAGTTTTTTGTTTTCCACTCAATTTTTTTGTTAATCTTTGCATAGCTAAAGACTGTTCTGTTGTATTTTGTTATGAATCATGAACTTGGTCCATTTGGGATGAGAAAACATTTAGGTTTCTTTCTCCTAATGAGTATGTATTTTAGTCTTATTCTTACAGACCAGGAAAGTGGAAGCAGCCATCTGCAGCTTTTTTCCTTGCATGACATTATAACGTGTTGAATTAGTAGGCCGGCACAGAAATTTGAAAAGGTCTGTTTGGCCCATGACAAGGAGTTGTCCCATATTGCCCTGCAAAAGAAATGCAGGGGGTTTTGACTGAATGTTAATTTTACTGCTTACCACTCAGTTTTCATCTTAAAAGCTGGAATTCTTTTAGTGGCAGGAGAGTACTGTATTGTTGATTGAACTTTCTCCATTGAGGGAGGTTGAACAGGACATGTCTTGTTAGCACTAATTTGGAAAATAATAGAGATCTTCACCTGTTTTTTTCCCTGTCAGGTATTCAGTCTGGTAGGTGTTTATTTCAGAAGCAATCTACAGAGGCTGTAACAGGGTTATGCAGATGCATTTTAAGTAATGTTAAACTGAAGTTGCCATGGTCCCATTCTTTCCACTTGCCCTCACTTGCTACCAATACTTGCACAACCACCATGAGCCAGTTCAGGATCTTAATCTGACTGAAAATATGTCTGTATATGGAGTTTTCAGCTGTGCTGGCTCCTAGACCAGCTCACCGGAGCATCGCATGGATGCCAATATGTATAAAAGGCTTATCTAATTCAGGAATAAGAGAGTGTTCTGCTCTGTCAGGGAACTGATGTGTCTGAAGATTTGTGGAACTGTCCCCGTTTCACTACTGTGCTGTTTCCTCTCTGTTCTGATATTTCTCTCTATTTCCTAGATAGAGCAAGCTTGTGCTTGTAGCTGCAGCCTGAGACAGGGAAAATCCTTAATGAATTAGGAAAAAATACTGCTCAGAATTTGTTGCTTTCCTTGGTCTTCCCAGCAAGGGAGAGAATGAAATAAGAGGAAATGTAGTTTTACAAATTGTGTGGTTGACATGCAATATGTATTGGAAGACATAGGAGAATATGAAGGCTATTGAGGTAGACTAAGAAAAAGGTAAAGCTGAAAAGCAGCTGAAATCCATATTTTACTACAAAATCCTACACTTAAGAAAGAAACAATGGGGCTTGTTTTTAGATTAAAACATTTTATGCTAGTAATGTGACAGGTTCAATAGCATTTCAATTAAGACTTTCAATTTGTTATTCCAAACAGACCGTAAGATATACTGTGCATTTTCTTGTTTGCTGGGGTTTTGATACTTCAGGAAAATCGATACATGAGTCAATGTCCTGCATTCCTGTAAGGACATGGTAGTTTTTAGGGACACATTCAAAGTGATCAATGTTACATAGCACAGGTAAGTTTTGTTTCTATTGCAAACTGTTCATAAACTTGTTGCTTAATGATTGCTTCACAGAATTTAAACAATGTTGTTATTAAATCTCACCTACTGGCTAAACCTATTAAAAGCCAAAAGCAAACTCTTTCCGGCAGTGTTTGTTGTTCTGTCTGTATTATGGGCTAGGAAAGGCTACTGTATGACTTGAGACTTCTTTGTGCCTCAGAATTTATGTGAGCTTATTAATGGAGGCCAACCAGTAATAATAAATTTGTGCTGCATGTATAGCACAACTGTTCATCTCCTCTGACAAGATGACTATGAATAATTTATAGATGTAGTTATCCTGAAATTTGTAGGGGTCATTAGCATTTTAATGAAAAAGATACAGCTGTTGTACTAAATTTTCACTTTTTTTTTCTTCTCCCTCAGTTAAGAATTTTGATCTGTACTTGGAAAGCAGCTGACAGCGTGTGGTGATGTGCTGACTGGCACTATGGGCAGGCGGTACCCAGGGGCTCACTATCGGCCAAGCAGCTCATGTATGTATGCAACTGGTCTAATTTATTTCTTGCTTTGTTATGTTTGAAGGCTACTAAGCCTATAAATTTTGAAATAGAATTTGTAAGGAATGCTGACATACTCTAATCGATGCCAGCCCTCCTGTGTGTGTACCCAAATGGTAAGTATATTGATCTGTGTTTAAACTGCAAAGGTGTTTTCTAGAACTTTAAAAAGCAGCTTGTCATGGGACTTGATGAAATCTACTGCAGTGTGCTGGGTT
>JAOXXN010000471.1:48327667-48362744 GCA_026770055.1 Myrmophylax atrothorax
AGACTAGGGTCCATATGGAATGGTTAATCCATGTGATTTTGCCAGTGTAATTATTAGGGCTGACTGAAGTTTTATTTCAGAAACTTCTGTTGGATGGTGACTTTTTTGTCCCAAGCAAACTTTTTTTGGGAAATACTGTTTTTCTGAAATATGCATAAATCAAGGATGACGACAAAAGGAAGCATCCCTTGTGAAATGGCACTCCTCTGGACTGCAAATGGGAGAGGTCTGAGTCTTGGCTTTTCATTATCATCTCCCATGCTAAAGCTGCTTTTATAAATAATTCAAAATGCTTGAGGTTAGAGAGAGAAGGGCTGAATTTATAATCTTGGGGTTGGATTTTCCTCCAGGAACACTCACACTTTTGCTCTGCTTCTCTCTCTCCAGCTTCCCAAGGAGTGCTCAGCTGTGCCCTTCTTTGAACTGGGGCAGTCCCTTATTGCTGGGCAAAAGTCTTTTGGTGATCCTAACAACGTTTAAGCCATTAACCATTCCATTTCAGTCTCTGACAGAAGGTTTCCTTGTAACTCCACTTGGTGTTGTGTGTGTTCACAGAGAACCATCAAGATACCAGATTTGCATCATGTGTTTGTCCCCTCTCATGGGAGCTCTAGTTCCTTTGATGTTCAACTGCCTTGTGAAGATCTATGAGTTAGCAGATAAGAAAGAGAAGCAGAGAATTTTGTCTAGTATGTCGAGGACTCAAGATTCCTTCTTGCCATTCAGGCCAGTAGTACTAGTAGTTTGTTTTTTCCCCTTGTTCAATGTCTTCTACAGCCAAGTTTGCTGTTTGTTGAAGCAGAGTCTGCTTTTAGACACACTTCAGTGTAATTACTATAAATGCCAGTAAGTGCAGTTGCTTTTTTGTTATGTTCTTCTTCCACTTCATTATGGATTGATCCCTTTAGTTTATGGGGACCATAAAGCAAATATGATACTTTGATTTTGTTTATGGGCATGTGGTTTTGTTTTATATATTAGCAGTGTGGGGTACAGGTTTCTCAGCATAGTTCAACAGCCTTCTCAAGGAGTTCTACTGGCTGCATCAGCTCAGGATTAAAGTTATTTCTGTATTCCAGTCCTGTAAGAACATTGGGAGGGTTACTGTGGGGTATGGCTGTTTTAGTCATCACTTTGGTGTTCTATCAACTTATGCAGTACTGCAAGACTTGGTTTATAAACCGTATGTTTTGAAATATTTCTGATTTGTCCTATTGAAGTTTGGTTGAAGACAGTAGTACCTAAAAGCTACAAAAAGTAGCTTTGCAGGCAACTTTAAGCCTTGCTGAGATGTATGTCTTTGTGTAATGAACCTTACTTTAGTGCAGCTTTTGATGGAAAAACAGACTAGAAATGTGAAGACCTTTTTTGGTTTGATGTGCTCTGTGCTCTCTTTTTACATTACTGGAAGCAAAGGATATGTGAGTAGGACATGTGAGTCCAATTTTAAGACTATTTTAGCAGGTGTAGTTGAAAGTGCATATATATAATAACCTTACCTAGGTGAGATATGAAATGTTTTCAAAATATGTGAAACACAAGCAATCTTGTCAATTTGCAGAACCTTAATTTGCTCTTCTTAAGAGCTGGGATAGTCCCGTGCAAAATCTGGCAATTGCTCCCCTGCTCTCTGTCCGGATTTGGACTCCTTGTTTTTGCTCACTGGTCTCAGCTCACTGTTAGCAATTTGAAATTATTTGTGAATACTTAGGAAGTAATTAAATTAGAGGTTTTCTTTGTATTGATACTTTTGATAGACACATATTTTTATTCTTTGCTTCTTTCCGTATAGAATTGTAGAGTGTCTGCGGAAAGATTATTTTCCAATTTTTCCATTTTCAGATTTTCATCTCGAGAGCCCAGTTTGATACTAAGTACAACTTCACAGTAAAGCCAAAACAATTTTGGTGTAGAATGCTCTTTTAAATGCTTTTTGAGATCTCAACTCTGAGGCAGTGATAATAGGTGGCTCAAAACTATTGCTACCAGTCTGGGTAATCTGAGGGTAAAACATTTCTGGTTGATCTTAATTGAGAAAAGCTTCAAGTGTAACTAGCCAGAAATTTATGACATGTAGTTCAGAGGTCATATGAAGTTGTAGCAGGTGAAATCATGATGCCAGGCCATCAGAAGTTTAAAATAAATTAGTTTAAAAAGAGAAACTGAAATGTCTGCATTTATGTACATGCAGTTAGTTGTTCTCGGAGAAGCAGGTTGTTCTCAGGAGTGAGCAGTGTTGTTTCTAGGCTTTGCAGGAACAGTGAGCGTTTGCAAGCTGAAAATAGCAGGGCCACAGACAAGATGTGTGGGAGGTAGTTACTGGTCATAATCTGATTGACTTTTTTGTTGTTGTGTGTGTGTACCCATCACAGCACCTGTGCTGGAACTTATCCATTTCATCTGTCAGGGGCTCAGTTAACATTCTTGCTCCTTCTGTTAATAATGCTGTAACCTATGCTTAATGTCTTTCCTACTTTTGCTGCCTGTGTCTCCTGATCAGAGAGCTTGGGATTGGGCTAGTGCTGCTACAAACAGCTGGAAAGCTGGTGCTGAACCGTGTGGGTTTCCTTAACCCTGTTAAGGAACTGATCATCTTTTGAGTGGTTCTGTTTCCTGATTTACGAGCTGTCAAATTATCAAAGTTAAATTTATGTGGGACTGAAAAATCCTCTGTTTGAAATTGGTCTGAATCAGTCTAAGTAATATTTTCTGCCAAATCTGTGACCCTTGATTCCTCTCTAATACTCCATTAAGCATATTGTTAGGCTACCTGTCCTAACAAAGCATTTTGGTTACCTTTTCTTTGGTGAGACAACTTACCCTAACTTCCTGTTTCATATGACATTATGCTTTGCTTTTGGTAATTCTGGTCAGGTTTGATTGCACATTGTTTACCTTCAGACTTGGGAAGAGTTGGTTTTGGGTGGCACTTGATATTGAAGTTGCAGGGTATGGAAGACCAAATCCTTCTTGCTTTATTGGTCATCTCGGTTGCAGGAATTTAAGTTACAATTTCTGAGTTTGTCTGTTCAAGAGAGAATGAAGTTTATGTTTGTGCCCTGTGCATTTAAAGTAGGTTCATTTGTAAATTAGCAAATATGTCTGAGGTATGATCTTTACCATAGAGATTGAATAGTTTAAACATTGAAAAAAGGAAATGTTAAGACTCAGGAGTTTAATTTACACAACAGGATAAGAAAAATTACAGACGTTTATTTAGAAATGTTGCTGTGACAGAAGGTCTTATTTTCTGTGCTCCAAAGTAGCCAATAGATAAAACGCACTCCATCTTCTTGCTGTGACAACACTGGTTTTGCCTGCCAGACTGTTTCATTCTACATACAAGGGAAAATCTAATTAAGGGGAGAAAATTGAATCTAGGAAAGACTTAATATGCCATCTTGTTTTTCCCTTGCTGAACGCAGGATTGGTTGTAATTGCATGACATGGTTATGCCTTATATAAATAAAAGAATTGCTCTTTATTTCTTAAAGTGATTACTTGATTTAAGAATACTTGAGTAGCATAGGATGACCCAGGGCATCCGCAGTACAGAGTTTCAGTCAGATAGTCAAATACATGCTGATTATTTAGATATATCTATCTTAATAAAATTACAAGTGGATTGAACCTGTTTCTTTTTGTCATTATTGTTTTTATTTTTTATTGGTTTTCCTTTGTAACTGTTAGAATCTGATTCTGAGAGGTGTCTGTCTCTGAATTTTTAGTGGATGACTAATCTGACTGGCTTTGTGGGAAGTGGGAAGGAAAAAAATGGCAAATGGGAAGGCATATTCCACTTGGGTGCTAGAACTCATTGCAGGATCTGAAGTTTTTTTCCCTTAATAACACCATATAAAGACAGAGCAGCATTATGGATTTCCATTAATAAGAACACCACTAGAACAGAAACAGCACTGCTGCCAGGCTGTTGCCATTGGCTGGCAGCATGATTAGCTCTGAAAGAGAAATGTCATTATTGTGGCAGCAGGGACTGGCACGGTGCCTCTTGGGAATGGAGGAGCCAGGACAGAAAGCTGGTTACCAGATGGTGATTTCAGCAGGACTAGGTAAATCAGGAAATAGATGGAAATAGGAGAAGCTGCTTTTAGCAAGCAGGTTGAAGTGGTGATTTTATTCTGATGTGAGGATAGTTCCAGTGTGGAGGAGAGAGGGCAGCAGTGATTCCCTGCTTGGGCAGGGGCATTATATTAGATGATCTGAAGAGGTCCTTCCCATCCTCAGCAACTCTTAAGGTTTGTGTGCAGGAGTCTGCAGATAAATTTGAGAGCATGTGTGCAAGGTGCATGCAGCCCTGCTTTCCTTCCTGTTCCTGCATTCCCCAAACTGCTCTGCCCACCATTTGCTTTCATGGCTTTGCTGAACCTGCTCTGTGTAGCTTCCAAGCTCAGTCCAACAGAGATGTCCAGAGGGAGCAGTGAAAAGAAAATCACGAGCTGTAGGCACATTATCAGTTGCTCTGATCTACCACAGCACTTTGTATTTTTCTTCTTTTCCTTATGAAAGTGTTAGACATCACCTCAAATTTGTGTAGATGTCTAGATAAGAGTGATCATGGTGACACTTGACACTAAGAAAGCTTCTGATCTTGATTCTGATTTTACCTACAACAATGGAAATCTAGACTTTATTAGGATGTTTTGAGCTGACATTTGTTGAACTATTACCATTTAGCTGGTTGTAGTTGAAGAATGAATGTTTTAACACTGGAATTCACCCTTCCAAGTGAAGGGAGTTAGCTCATGTTGAGAATTAATCATATAATGAAGGTTCTCTCCAGCTGCTTAGGCTTTAACTAGAGCCAAAGTGTGCTGTAGGGGATGACAGTGTGTGTATGGATCTCCTAAGGTCTGAGGTAATTAATGAATGCTTCCTTAAGGACCAGAGAACTACCTGTAGAATGTGTGATACCTTGTAACCAGTAAGATGTTTCCATGTATGTTGGGTGAATTGACTAACCAATAGTGTGCTGGAATGTTATATACAAGAGTAGGTAAAAGTGAAGCTGTAACTAAAAATAGAGTCCTTTTTCTTGGGTGTAAGGCTTCTGATCAGACTGCAGCCTGAGTTGTCTCTGCCTCCTCTGACTGCCGCAAATCTAATTTACCCCAACAGTGTGCAAGACCTGAGGCTGTAATTCCATGGCATGAACTTGTCATTAAATGTTTTGTATTCAACAGATATCCTTGCAGAAAGGAAATCTGCTTTATTAAAAAGTTTGTATTATTTCTTTCCTATGTTTCCTACATGCAGTGACAAAAAAAGTCTTAAGTGCATAGAAACACCTGGTCTCCCACTGTATGTGTCATTCATATCCAAACCAGAAACTTTAAGGCAAAATGGTCCAGTTATGAGAAAATGGCCAGGAAAAGTCCCACTGCCAGCTTTCTTTTTGATTCCCTCCTGTGGAATCAACCCTGCAGACTATGCTTCTTAGTTTCATAATGCTAGATCTCATTCTGATAATTTTCATATGAACCTGCCATACTGCTTTGTTTACTTTTACCAGTGCTGCTGTGGTTTCCTGAGTAAGCTGTAGCTGGATAATTGGGAAAAATCTTGTATTTTCTAATGTATTCAAGTTTTTGCTGCAGTATATTGGTTCAAACTGGAGAATAGTTTTGAACTTGTTCTCCACGTAAAATGTACATTAACAAAAACATAAGAGTTATTTTTAATTACATGTTCTTGTTGCTGCAGACTAGCCTCTCCCATACTTTAATGACTGTCAGATATAATTGAAAGCTCAAAAGATCCTCATTGTTATATTGTGGGCTTTGCTTAGAATACTTAACATCTCTCAGGAGCTTCAGAAATGTGATATTTTTCTTTTGTGGTTTTTTTTGGTTTTAATTCTTAAATGATCCCTCTTTTCAGATTTCAAATTATAATCTATTTCCTGATGCGTTGCTGAACGCCCTGTGAGCCATGTCAGAAGTACTTCCAGGTCAGATGCCCTTTAAAAGATTCTGCTATGCAAATATGTGAAACTTTCTTCTTATTTTTCTTCTTCTTCTTTCTAGGCCCATCTTTCACTTTCATTTTGCACTTACACATGAAAAGAGCAAGCACTTCCTTTTTTTTTAACAGTGTCTTCTTGAATAAACTTTCTATTCAGCTTTTGAAAAACTTCCTGTAGCCAATGCAATGCAAAAAGGTCAATAAATGGTAAACATAAATTGGTCATGCACTGTTCTTCGTTTGCACTGGCATTTTCTCTCTCTTCCTTCTAACTCTGTAAGGTTTATGACAAAATTGAAAAACATCAGTAAAAACCATTCAAGTAATAGCATTATTTGTATTATTATGATGCTTAGAAAATTGGCACTGGTCTCCATTAAACACATTGCAGTGGTAAAAGTGTATTAATCTATATCTGTAGGTAAGTTTCTGAATATTAGAAGTATGCAGTTGAGACTGATTTCTTTGAAAGAGTAAGCAAGTTAAAACCCTTAATGAGTTGCTCTGACAGATCTTCTACCTAAGTACTGTCTTGAAGCACCAACAATTTAATAATGTTGTTATTCCCAGTAATGATGATGCCCTAATTATTGCTAGTTTTTCACCAGAGTGATATTTTTTAGTATAATACCCTACTTTTACTCACTTAGAACTTACCAGTGTTTACCCACTTTAGCTGAGATATGTATATCAGCTCAGTGACTCCTGTTCTGGTTGTCTATTTGTGTTTGCTTTTCAGCAGAAGGCAGAGGAGTTGAAAATATGGTGCCCTGTGCCAGTAGCATTGTCCTTGCTAGTGGCCGTGTAGCACGAAGAGCTGCCTGAGAGAACTGATGGAGTCTGCCTGTGGCAGTCCTGGGTGCAGGAACCCTGGCACAGGGTGTTGTCTAGCTGGTGAAGGGCACAGCACCAGATTGTGTTAGATATCCTGCAGCAAAGGAGGCAGGGTCAGTGGGAAAGACAAAATAAAATATATGGGAAGTCAGTGATTGGAATTTCAGGCTTGAAATGGCAGGTATGTGAAGAATTTGAATTTTCTTGAGGTTTTTAATTAGAAAGTTGGGTTGTGCTTCCTCTGGGGAAAGTGATGTATTTTGAGCATCATCACATCCTGTGTATAAGAGGAGAGACAGGATATTGCTCCTCTTCCTTACACTGTTCTACTATGCGATTTAGGTTTTCTTCAGTGCGCTTAAGCATTTCCTTGCACTCCACTGTTTTCCAGCACTTTAGTTAGTCCTGGTCTGGTAGCAACTTCTACCCTTGAGATGAAAGACCTGTCCTTTCCCATCTGTATTTCTTGTTCTCTTTTTGCCTCTTTTCCTCCCCCTGCTTTTTCTTAGCGCTGTTTCCAAGAGCAGAGGGAAGCTGGCTGTGCGCATCCCAGACTCCGGCTGGGAGTGCAGGGTGACGGCCAGCAAGCAGGCTCTTGGCCCTTGAGAGAGCAGCCTGTTCTGCTCTGTGCATGCCTTGTGCTACTGTTTGCATGTTCACTGGTCGTTTGATTTGATTATTTGATCAATGGATCACTTGAAACAGGGTCAGGAGGGGAAATGATGTCTAGTAAAAGATTAGTTTTGACATTTTTCTGTTTATGGTGATACACCAACCCAACTTAACACTCAACTCACAAACATTGTGTGGGTTGCAGAGACTCCTTAAGTCTTTGGCTCAGTCATTGATCAATGTGCCAGTGTTCATCATAAGTCAATGGAGGACCTTTATCAAGCAGATTAATAAAACATAATCAATTTTGTTGCAATATTTCTAGGGCCTTATTCTTAACAATATTTTTGATCATTGAAATCATGACAGCAGGGCACTGGCTAAAGATAATCTGGCAGGCAAATATGTAAGCTTTATCTAGGAAGATTATTTTTTAAGAAATTTGTTCAGTGATAAAAATATTGGCAAACATTGTATGAAGCAGCTCACTAGTAACAAAGGAGAAGAATAAATTTCAGTCTTGTTCCGTATTGTGTCAGTGTATTTATTGGTGAAAAATGTAAATCCTTGTTTTAATTTGCTGAAGCGTAAAGTAAGATCTAATCTGGTGAAATCCCTAGATACTGTGCAGTTCCATAAGTTCTAAAGGTCAGGCAGTGGGAGGAAATTATCCTGCCCTATTACTTTATCTTTTTAAGTGACTTTCAAATTATCAGACTTTTAACTGATTGAGAAAAATTACAAGGCAGCAGTCCCATCTACAGAGGCTGTTTCATGTAAAATCTGTTCTTTGGTAGCATTATATATGATCAGATGTGATCTTGCTTGCCTTAGACCTGATTGGTGTTGGACAAGATGTAGAAAGTTATGTATAAATTATGTGTTTGTCTGAGAAGTACATTTATTACGTTCCTTTGAAATTTGTGGTAGTTGTGTTTTTAAGTCTCTTATGACTAAAATTGAAATTGTCCACGGGATGTTTGTTAACTGTTACCTAAGCTGATGGCTTTTGCACAGTGTGCTTGAGGTGATCTGTTTTCTAAAGAATTGGGAGTTGGTTTAGACTGACTGATGGGCCCAGATTGAGCAACTGGCAAACATAAAAAATTGTAAAATTTAATTTAAATTCTGTCTTTAAAAAATTTTAGAAGTTGTTCTATGAGAGTGATTCAGGAAAGAAAGGGTATTATTACTTGATCTGCTTGCTTTTCAATGAAACAGAATGATGTTTGTAAGTGTGCAGCTTTGACATCACATCAAAGAGGAGGGAATGCTTAGAACTGTGCCTGCATTTAGGTAACATTGTGAAGTGCTCCTTTTCACTCTGTTTATGTATATGTTTTTTTAAACCCCAGGTATTTAATCTCTTGTAAATTTCCACAGCAGTCGGTTCTGTCATATATCAAATACATAAAGATGCAGCACAACTCGGCTGGAATGATCTGTCATTGAGTAGCTCAAATTACAGCTTTTCATTCCTGGATAAGCCCCAAATGTGTTTTCGTGTGCAACATAAGCAGCCACTGATATCTGGGAATTAGGAACAACACAGAGAGTGTTTCATGTTGTGGCAGATAGGAGGGATTTATTAACTGGCCTCTAATTTGGTGCCAGGTATCAAACAACTGTGATTACTACAGTCTTTAAATTGAGGTGTTCATGGAGTACTTGTGCAGATTAGTGGAAGCCAGAAATAGACAGTACAGGAACAAATCACAATTTTTTAAAAATATATATCTATTGATCATTTTTAATAGTCTAAAAAACTGGTCCCTGAATAAACAGTATTTTTTCATAATGTGAGCCATGTCCCTTGCTAAAAAAGATCAGAAACTTGTCTACAACTAGACAAAAGAACGGTATTATTTAATGGGGGAGTATATGTACTCTGCCCTAGGATGTATGTTTCATCCTTAAGCTTGAACTTTGTGAGCTGCAGAAATAGTGAGCCATCTCTGGAACAGCCCTTTTAAAAAAGTTGATTGAATTACAGTAGGATATTTTGTCCTCCTTCCCCCACCCCCCCGAAATTAAATAAACCTTTGTGAAATAATCTTCTCCTTCTATTCCCTGACCCTCTGTTTTCCTTCTCATTAAAAAACCACCAACAACAATGACAAAAAAAAACCAAAAAAACCCAACCAAACAAACAAAAAACAAAAAACCAAACACACACACAAAAATTAACAAAAAAAAAAAAGGCAGGGGAAGGGGGGAGAGAAACACTGGCAAATAGCAGAGACAATGCAGAAATGCAGGTGTTGAGTAAACAACTGACCAGACTGACCAACCAGTCAGGCTTAACAGTAGCAGTACTACCCTAAGGTGAAAAAGAAGCAGAATCTGTCTGCAGTCTGCTTAAAATTTCTCAAATTTCCTGCTTCCTAGTGATGAGCACTTGAGAGTTCTTTCCCTCCTCCTCAGAGGCAGAGGTGAAATCCTAAAATGAAATTATGGTAAGGATGATATCTGGAGTCCCAGGCATTTGCAAAGGGCACCTGTACTGTCCCAGAGTCTGCCTGCAACAGAATCAGACATGAAAAATCTGCCCTAAAACTGTCTTGTATAAGGTCAAGCTTTCTGCTTTTTCTCAGCTTTGTGGTCCTGATGATCTCTCTGTATTTTTTTCTGCCTCTGTTTTTCCTTATCAAATAAGCTAAGCTTTTGTCTGTTCTCTTACCCACTTAGGCTGTGGTAATTTTCCTCCTGTGAAACAATTATGTAAAGTGCTACATCCCTTTACCAGAAGTCCTAGGAAAATAGTATATATAATGAATGTGTTTCACGACTGTTTCTTTTGCTTTTGCAGTCGATTCCGGTGTGGACGCTTTGGCAGTGTTTATGGCAAGCAGCAGCACGACGGACGTTGTGAACCGCAATAGCCCCGCCACGCCGCCCAACACCCTGAACCTGCGCTCCTCGCACAACGAGCTCCTGAATGCTGAAATCAGGCACACGGAGACCAAGAACAGCACTCCTCCGAAATGCAGGAAAAAATACGCGCTGACTAACATTCAGACAGCCATGGGTCTTTCCGATCCAGCAGCTCAGCCCCTTTTGGGGAACAGCTCTGCCAATATAAAGCTGGTGAAGAATGGAGAAAACCAGCTCAGGAAAGCTGCTGAGCAGGGACAGCAGGATCCCAACAAAAACCTCAGTACCACTGCAGGCCTAAGTGTAACTTCTGAGAAGTTTGAAGGCAAAGAGCCAATCCCTCAGGATTCCTCTGGCTGTGAAATATTACCCTCGCAGCCAAGGAGGACCAAGAGCTTCCTGAATTACTATGTGGATCTAGAGACATCAGCTAGAGAGCTTGAGCAGGGCTTTGTTGCAATGGAAGATAAGGCACAAAGCAACAGCCAGGCTTCTACTGTTATTGTCAATGGGGAAGTCCTGCCTCGGAAACAAAACAAACTGCCAAGTCCAGAGGATGGCCAGGTTGCCACAGTGTCATCAAGCCCTGAGACTAAGAAAGACCACCCAAAAACTGGGGCCAAAACAGATTGTGCCCTCCATAGGATTCAAAACCTGGCCCCGAGTGATGAGGACTCCAGCTGGACTACCTTGTCCCAGGACAGCGCCTCGCCGAGCTCACCTGACGAAACAGGTACGCAAGCAAAGCTCCTTACGGCCGCTGTTTTAAAAAAGCATTGCTTAACTTTTCTCAGCTGGTGGCTGCAAGATGAGACATGGCTTAGCAATATCAGTGAGAAAGTGAATTGCATCAAAGTACCAGTGCTGGCCTTGCACACAGTTACTTGTCCACTTGGGAATGCTTGGCAGCGTCTTGCTCTACGGGAGCAGCTTTAAGAAAGGCTCCAGCAAATGCTTTAGACAGGGTCCTAAAAATATAATAACTGCACCTCTTGCAAGTTTATAAATAATTGCTTTTGACTAATCAATGGGCACATGATTGTCTGGAGATGCTAAACTACTGATAGGTGCCTACACCCAACAAACAAACTTTTCCTGAGCAGTGATTTTTAGGTTTAGCAAAGATTTTTACTTATCT
Source organism: Myrmophylax atrothorax (assembly GCA_026770055.1). Classification (NCBI taxonomy): domain Eukaryota; kingdom Metazoa; phylum Chordata; class Aves; order Passeriformes; family Thamnophilidae; genus Myrmophylax; species Myrmophylax atrothorax. The sequence continues at coordinate 48,339,108 of JAOXXN010000471.1, forward strand.
AATGCACAGCTTTGTGAGTGTGCCCATTCCAGTCCAGTCATTTGCTGGTGATTTTTTTTTTTAAAGTCTTTCCAAAGCTTGGGCCATTTAATTTGTGTGTTTTGTTTTCCTTTTGCTGTAGTTCCATACCGTAACTCAAAAGGTGAAACCATGGCATTTCATATTTTGGAAGCCTGGGCTTATTTGGTCAGTAATGATGACTACTGCATTGGCTCTGCTGTGCTTTGCAGCACATCTGTACTATTTTTAGAACTCCAAGATCTCATTTACTCTAGTTAATGGACTTTGTCATGGTTTTTTTTATATTCAAGCCAGTATATAAAGGTACAACTTTGTCAAAATGATGGGAGGCAATCCAATTCTCAAAAGAGCCATTGGGCTAAAGAAGCTCATCATACACGTTTTTTATTTTAAATGATTTCAGAGATTATATGGTGTTTGGAGGCCACAGTGGCCAAAATTCACATGTGCATTACATGTCAGTCATGCATGATTAATATAATAGGGATTTTTATTTTAATGTGTAGAATATTTTATAAATCAAAATCAGAAATTCCCACTATATGACATATTATGGATCTTCTGATCTTCTTTTTGATATGTAACAGACCTTTTCTGTTAGGACAGAAGGTTTTTATGAAGTCATGTCTTCATGTGCTAAATGAAAAAAACATTAAACTAGAGTAATTCCAAATAATCTAAGTAAGGGTATGGCCTAAGATTCCAAGAACTAGCAGTTTCTTTTTTTAAATAATGTATTTTAAAATTTACTTCCCACATGTAAATTGCCACTGTATGCTGTAGGAACTCATTCAGCACTCAGGAGGGGGAATTTTTTGAGCTGTTTAGAGATGTTGGCAAGTTTGCTAAATCAAGAAACCAAGTTTTACCTGAGATGAGATTTGTTTGTTTGCACTATGGAAATGAAGGGGAACTTTCCCCTGCTAAGTATGGGGATTTCCTTGTTTTGAAAAAAAAAGATTAAAAAATAGCAATTAAGAAAGCCTTCAGAGCTCACCACTCTTGTAAAGAAGTAATAATAAAGGGCTGAAAAAAATTCTCCTCTGCATTCACCATATTAGCAACAAATGTATTATAAATAGTTATAGAAAAGCAGATGTCTGGATATCTGAGTTCAATCTCTATAAAAAAGCAGAGTTAAAAATAAATGGCAAGCCCTAGAAAACTTCAAAATTGCCTTTCAATATCAAAGCGATAGAAGTGTTTCTTTCTCATCTTCGTGGTCACTATCAGAGAGCACAGATTAGGACATGGGACCTGCCATAGTGGATTGGAGCATTATTGGTTTTAAAATCCAGTATGTATAAGTATTCATGGACTCTTAAAATATCCAGCTGTTGCAACTTGCAATTTACAGACATCTATCCCTTGGGTTTCTTAGCTATCTTAAATTTACCTCCCCACTGATAAAATTCTTTCAACAAGTGTTTCCAGTTTTTTTCCAAAATAGACTATTAATTGATGCAACAGAAGAGAGCTGAGAAATGAAATGGGGAGCTGCTCTGGATGCCAGGATGGCTTTTGGACATAACAGGCCAGTTTCTCAGGCTCCTCTACAGCTCCTTCTGGGAAGCTGAAAAGGCGGTAGGGGTGTGCAAAAAGCAACACTGATGGTGTAGAAAACAGCAACAGTCGCAACTGGGGCAAGTATCTCTTTGCCCCCAAATGAGTAAGGTATTAGGGGGTAAATTTTCTTGTTGTTCTCAGAGGCTCTAACCTTTTGTGTTTGAGTGCTGTCCCCAGGCAAGTTCTTTTATCTCCAGGGGTGCTTGAAGGGTAATAAAATAAGATGTGAAATAGAAGTTGGGTATATGAACTGAACTTTCCTTTTTGAGGCAGGGGCAAGAACAGTGATTTGCACTGTAATCATGTGTGCCTTTTCCACTTCCCTTTCAAGAGTTGCTTGAGTTACTGTGATGCTGATCAGCAAGCAATCATTGCTCACAATGCCAGGGCAAATCCAAACAACCTGGGTGCAACAGCAAGGGGTGGAATTAAAAGTGCTGAAGGAAACGAAGTGACACTGCTTCCTGAAACCCCTTGCTATCCTTCTGCATGCTAGAGACAGAGTAATAGTTTCCTACAAGCAGAAGATTCATCCAATGCATTTATGTCAGTGGTGGTTGACTGAAAACCTCAGAGATTCCTAAGAGTCCATATCTAGTCCCTCTGAGCCCACAGAGTAGATGTGAGAGCCCATGTTTAGGATCAGGCAGGAAATTAAATCCTTGAAAAGAAAGGATTGGTTGTTATCTCAGTTGTCTTGTCTGATCTGGTTTTAAACATCCCTTCAGTGGAGGTGTTGCCCCAGCCTGCTCAGGCCATATGATACAGAGGGATGTGGCACTTTCCCCTGTGGCAGATCTTTCCAGTCTTTTAGTGTAATCTTTAAGTCCTTGTTCTCACTATGTGCCAACATGAGTAAAGGGAAGCACTTCCAGCTGGGGAGTTGTGTTGTAAACTCTTGTGGTGCCTGTCCTGGAGGTCTGTGGTTTTGGGCATGGACAGGGCTCTTCACTGTCACTGCATCTGGGGTAGGAAGAGAGTATCGTGTGGGATCTTCACAGCTCAGTGCTCTACAACCCTTGCATTTATGCTCCAGTAATAAATGTTAGGGACCAAAGAGAGAAAGGCATCTAGGAGAAAATTCTGCAGTAGAGTTTGTCACTTGACTTCTGGAAAGGGAAAAAAATCCCCCAGTCTTGAGAACAGTTAATCCATAAAATTATTAGTGTTCAATGTAGAGATTGTTTTTTAGCACTTTAGTATACATAGAAAGATGACAGAAATACTGTTTTCCTGAGAGTTTTCCTATTGAAAATAATAATATGCTTCTTTCAGGGCTTCTGAATTGTTTTTGTCTTCCTCTTCCCTCTGGTAACACTATTCATTATTCAAATACTGGGAAAATGGATGTTGTTTTATGAGTTATTTTTGTTATTTTGTTTTCAGGTGGGTTTTTTTGGAGTTGGGTAACTCAAAAGCCTTGCAAAATTTACTCTTAATTGATTGCACTGAGGGTACTCATGAACTTTCCTTAGAGCAGGATACTTTTAATGAAAAGGTTTTTTTGAGGGCCTTGACCTTCTCCCTCAGTTAGGAGACAAAAATAAGACAACTCAATTTAAAGATGCAAAACAACTGACTTATTTAAACAAATGTTAATGTTGCTAAACAGATAAGATAGAGTCCATTAAGAACAGGGGCACTGGACACCACAAGCACAGTACAGCAGAAGAATTGTGTTTTGAAAAAACTCTTCCTTTCCTCTCCAAGGAAATTAGTTGTATCTGCATCTTGACAAGAACTGTCTTGACTTTATCTTTCAGCTAATTTTATGAGCGCTTTCAGCTGTCTAACCTTTTTGATATTCAGTACTTCAAAAAATGAGTCTGAGGTGATTGGAGATGCAGAAAGGACCCGTAGTCAGCAAAGCAATTGGATGTCATGGAGATGCTTAGCACGTGCCAAACACTTTGGAGTTTTCAGGCAGCTGTTCTAGAGACAGCAGGTGTTTGTCACCAGAGCTGATTGACACCCAGCACTACAGGCAGTCCTCCCCAAACAAGCAGGCTTACCTCCCTTGGCTTCAGGCACTGCATCTCCTCTGGGACCTACTGTATCTATCCAGCTGAATCTGCTGTCGTTTTGGTGAGTCTTGTGAATAACCAGACACCAGCTCCAAGTGTTTTTAAAACTGCAAATGGACTGGACCTGTTTTTAAATCACAGGGAATGCTTCTTCCTCATCTTTCAAGATAATTCCCTTAGACTTGTTTTCAAAGGAAACACATCTTGTGTTATTACACTATCTACCTATTCTTCCTCTTCCTCTTTCTTAAAATCAAAGATGTAGTTTCTGTGGTTGGCCCCTACCATCTGGACACATGGAAGCTGGAATTGCGTGAGACTCCGGGTGGTAGCTATAATTCTCTTTTTTTCTCTCTCTTTCTTTATTACTTCTTCTTGTAATCTCCTTTCTTGGTATGTTGGGTAATTCAGAGCTGGATGGGTTGCATTTTGCGAAATTATAGGAGTTAGCATGTGCTAAGTCATTGCTTTGGGAAATGCTTTATTTTGGTTGAATGCTGCCTTTTAAAATTTTGCCAAGTTCCTTTATTTTCTAGTTTTCCAGTAAAAGTGTGGGTTTGACCTCCTGAGAAAATGTGCGTTGCGTCTTCTTTCTTGCACTCTCTCTCAAGGTATTAAAAGAACTGAAGGCCCTTTTTAAATATCTGGAGGGCAGATATTTTTGGTGCCTTGTATATTTTTTTAAAGTAAAACCCCTTTGTTGAGCTTATAACTCAGAGCTGGGGGTCTTACACCCTCCTTGCTTGTATCAGATCTGTGGGAGGGAGACTGTGCAGGGGCAGCAGCCTCCTGGCTCCCCAGCCTCTCAGCCTTTGGCTCACAAAATGCCTTGCTTCTCCCTGGTTGAAATCAAAGGGGTTTCAAAAACAGAAGTGTCCTGTTTTTCAGGGGTGCTGCTGCTGTATCCCAAATGCCTGTCTACTGCTGTCTCTGAGCAAATCCAGCAGAGCAGCTTAACAGCTGGGTACAAATAAATAAGTTCAATCCAGTGCAGAAATGACAGCCATGAGACTGGCCCTTGGGGATCAGGAGTGTTGCTCTTGTAAATAGAACCCGGAATCTGAAATAACAGTACGTCTGTGTAGAATAGCCCTTTAGTACAATAAAAATTACAGCAGATCATGAACTAGTTGGGAAGATTTATACCAATGGCCAGTTCTGCCTCTGATTTTAACCAGCATCTTTGACGAAATTAAAATTGATGTCCTCTTAAAAGCACTATTTCTCCTTTGCAGTACCTATCTGATACAGACAAGTATGCTCTTTGCTACAGAACATGTTTTCTATGGGGAAAAAGATTTATGGTAGAGAAATACATTCAATTACACTGTGGATTAATGCAAGTCCTGTAATACTAGAGAAAAAGCATACTATCACCTATACAATTTTAGGGTTCTAGGTAAACACCCAATTTTCAGATTTTTTGTGAATAAGGCTGTACTTCACACCTGCTGTGCACCCTGAAGGCCCGGCACCTTTTAATATTGAGCTGTTACTATTTTTAATCCTTCGTGTTACTGGTAACCGTGCCTGAAGAACATTGCATGTTTTATATTCTCAGACTTGACCATTTGCTGACTGTTAGGAAAGGTTGCTGTATATCCCCAGTGTTTGTGTGGATAACATTCTGCGTGTGGAGTAACTAACGGCATGTTCATCTCTTACTTAGAAACAATCCCTATAAAAGAATTTTAGGAAAGAAAAAGCTTAAGAAATAAAGTTAAACAAAACCTCAAAGGCAGCAGTGTTCCAGGTATCAGAGTCTACTGGTAGAAGCCCATAAAATAAATTGAACTTGATAGCAAATTGAACTTGAAAGGTGATTCTCTTGAGTACACTCTGCCACTATCAGTTGCACAGGAAGGCTGCTTGCTGTGTTTGGGCAGTCAGGTTGGTTTTATTATGTGATTCTCAGTAGAGCTACCTCAATTCATATCTTGGATGCTTGGATAAGTGTTCTGACTAGAAATCCAAAGATTATGCAATAACGAGTAGGGGTCAGCACCTTTTGAATTGGGATAATTAATAAAAATAAGTACGTAAAAGTGAATTATTAGGCTTAAATTCAGGAACGGAAGGATAGATGTTTTATTAGCATCCTCTCCCAAACACTGTTTGCAATTAACAAAATTCGGGACTATAGAAGATGCTTTCCAGGATGTGTTGTATGGTCACAGTTGCAGTTTCATACTTAAATGTTTAACAAAAAGATAAAGAACAATTCCTCAGTTCACCAGAGCCATTCATTTTCCTCCCCAAAAAGGGCGTGATCTATCTGCCCACCTGGTGTCCCTTAAGTGTCTGGTGGTGTCCAAGAGAGACAACAGACAGGAGGCAAGAACTAGGACTTGCCTTCTGGAGAAGGAACTACAGGCTGAGCAGGATGCACATTAAGTAACACTCACAGATGAATTAACCAGTTGGATAGAGTCTGAAACATCTGCCCTGCAGTGCAGAAACTAAATTTGTTTGTTTTAGAAGTGATGAATAGCTTAATCATGTCAGGTACTTAACCTGACAAACTCTTTTTGGAAACTTCTCATGCTTTTGTAGTTTAGTGATGTACACATATGATTCTGGATCCTGCATGTGCTCTCTGAGGTTGAATACACCTTGCTGAAAAAAAACTTCTGTGCCCTAGGTTTGTCAGACACAGGACCAAGCAAAGAGGAAAGGAGAACAAATCACAGAAAAAAAACCCAGAGAAGGTAATGAGAAAAAGTCAGGATCTTAATTTCAGAGGGATGGCAAGGCAGAAGGTTGCACAGAAGAAAAGACATCATAAGCTGTTACCAAACTAACCACCTCTCCTTAAAAAAAAAAAAAAGAATTTGCAGTTCATAAAGCTGTTTAAGTAATAAAATATTATGACCAAAATCGATCCAGTAAACCTCTGCTTCAGCACTTCTTAATGCTGCATAGAACTCAGGCCAAACTTCAATCCACCTGATTGATGCTTTGAAATGGATATAGAAATCCCTGGGGAAGGGAAGGGGAAAACAGTGTTACCTTTGAAAGGATTCTTTATGTGCAGGCCCCTGTTTGTTAAGGCAAGCTGAGAATAAGGGTATATTTTTCTAGGTGGGTTCTGTGTGCTCTGAAGAAGCTCTTTGCAGCCTGTTTGGGTGCTTGTTTGTCATCTGCACTCTTGTATCTCAGCTGCAGGAGCTGTAGTAGAGGAATGGTATTGTCACTCAGCAGAACGAGTCTCTAGTCTTTACAGTGGCCCTTGAGCTTTTGCAAGATTTTGCAGCTGCTGGGGAAGCAACAATTCACCCACGTGTGTACAAGCTGGGCAGGTCCCTGCTTTGAAGTGATTCCTGCCCCTTTGCGCCCTGCAGAGTGGAAACACAAAGCTTGGGCTGTGCGGTTGTTCCTCTGAACACCTGCAGTGATACCGGTCGGGCCAAGCCGCAGTGGTGAAATGGTCTCCCCGCTGTTCTCAGCAGAGGACAAAGCTGTTGGGAGGATGGGTTAGAAGATGGAAGTGTGACTTGGAGGCTTGTTGAGAGGAGGGACCCATTGGAGGGAGTGGCAAAAGGAGAGTAACTGCAGCTGTGAAGATAAATGAGCACTTGGCATGAACTGAGGGGGAGCTGGATGCAAGCAGAGGTGTTCGCAGTCCGTAGGTTAGGGAGGCAGAACTAATGCAAAGACAGCAACAGTAAGTGGGATGGACCAAGATTGACAGTAAGTCAACTGAAGTGAGTATTGGGAATTTTTCTTGGTTTTGAGGCTGGGATGTTACTTCACATAAGTTCTGAAAACTTTAAGCACACAAAAACAGGGTAGCTCTGGGTGAAAGTTATTTAACAGTGAAGTACTGCTGAGAGAAAGTCAGATCCTAGTTCAGGCCCTAGTGAAAGGAGGTGTTTGTGTAGTGAGGGATACAGACCTAAATCCTGCTCAAATTCCTTCCCAGGTATGTTTGTCCCTGCAGGTATTTCTTTTAATCTCCCTGAGTTAGTGGCTCCTTTAGACCCCGTCCCTCACTGCACTTGTTCCTCATGTGCTGAATTCTCACACAAGTCACCTTTAGCTGATTAAAATTGAAATCAGCTTTAATTAATGACTTAGGATTGGCTGAGTTGGGGTTGTGGGTCCCTTGAGTCACAAGTGTGCTTTTGCAAGCTTTGGTATTGAATATAGAGAAACCTATAGCGTGTACCACCAAAACATGGAATAGGTGGTGTTGCAGGCAGCCTTGAGTTCATTGCTGCTGCATCAAGAGAAGATGAGTATATTCAGAGCAGTTCGGAGCATCTCCATGAGCCAGGAAAGGTCTTGTATGATAGGACTTGGCGTGCTGCAGAGACCTTGCTCTGAACTCAGTCCTTGCTTGAAAGAGGATGTATGGCCTCTGCCTTAAGGGACATGAAGCCCTTTTTAAGCAGTCCCAGGAAAGCACATACATTTGCCATTAAGGCTCAATTGCTTCATTTTGAGACGTATGGAGCCCCTGGGTACTGAGCATTAGGTCATAAATGTCCAATATCTGGATGTCGCAGAGCTCAGGATAATGATATTAAGTTGATTTCTTGTAGTGCCTGAGATCTGGATTTGCAAAGCCTAGCAGTGTGTGTCCTTCCGTTGCACAGCACATTTATCCATGACAATTAAGTCATGAGGGATCCTTGAGGAGAGAGGGGGAGGACAACCCCAAATCTGTAGCATGTATTTTTGCCCTCTGCTCATAGTGTCTCTGGGGCATTTTAATCCATTTTTATGTGGTGTTGTGTTGCAGGGATTGTTTTTAACTGTTACTTGTTGTGTTAATTATTTTATATGTGCATCACTTGATATGCTGGACTAATTTATTATCTAGTATGATTTTCAAGCAAAGCCTTGAAGTAATCTCGTTCAAAACTATTCATGAAACTGTTTCTTAATGAAACTGTTTTGTTCTAAGCAGTGACGGATTTTAACTAAATGCATTTTCCCTATTATTTTGGGTTTAATTGCTTTTGAATTGCAATTCTGCAGGCCTCAATTTATATATCAAATACTGCATCAGTTACTGACTCATAGATTGTTGCAGGGCACTGAGGGAGAGAAGAGGCACTGTCATAAAACACAAGTAAGAGCTTTAACTCTGTAGAGCACGTTTATTGTTTGCACATAACTGGTAAGATTCTTTAAGGTTATGGCTTCTTTTACTTTTTGAAAGTGGATTTTGGGCACTTCTCTGAACCTGAGAAGTTTTGAGTAATGAACAAAGGAGCTTACCTCTCCTCCCCTACTCAAAATGAAAGCCAAAAAGCACAATTCAGATTGGCCAAATTAATTTTTAAATTAGAGTACATTCTCATTCAGACTATAATTTAATTTTGCTTCTACTCTGCAAGAAAGAGACAGTCAGGTTACTCTGGTCATTTTGGCTGACATGATTCTTGGCTTTGCTTAAATTATTGATTATGGCAAGGGGAGGGACTTTGCAATGAGAACAACTAATAGAAGCCTTTCACTAAATCAATTCCTACCATTCCTGCAATGCACCTTCAGGGAGCCAGAAGTTTGCAGTCTTAAGAAGAATTTTGTCTTCAAAGAGTGGATCTTTGCTTTGCATTTTTCTAAGCTTTTACTTATAGGCAGCTGAGGAGAAAAAACTCAACATAAATCTGTTTCCAGGGCTTGATTTGCAGGATGAGGGGCTATTCTGGTCCGAAGTTGAACTGATTAAATCTCGAAGTGATTGATATCTAAAGGCTTGTGGGCTGAAAGTACTGTTTCAAACGTGTGTCTCCTGAGCAGAGTCAGTCAGAAAATACATCAATGTCTTGCAAGCTAGAATCAATTCAGTAGGGAATGCACTGTATGCACACGCTACTATAATTCCTGTATAGCCATCTCTCTCATTTTTCCCTGGCTTACTAGAGAACGCAGTCATCTATGTGGTCAACATGTGGTGTTTCTTCTGTTACGTCTGCTGGCAGTTGAATGGGGGGGGCTTTTCTTTCCTCCCATCTGAAGCACCATTCCTGGTTAGACTAATTAAGTATAGCAGTGTATTTTCCCATATTTGAGTTGGAGTTGCTACACAGAAGGAGAATATGAAGCTGTTGGGACACGTATATAGCAAACTTAAAGGATGCTGGTAGCAGATCAATATATGTTGAACTATATGGGAGCATCTATTAACTGTAAGTAGCACTTCTATTTTACTTTTTTATAGCACTGGTTGACAGAGTCACTTAGCTTTGGATATTGAATGCAATTATTTTATCTGTTAATAAAAATTCTCAGTGGAAGATCAGCTGGTATCTGACAGCTTCGGTTGCAGTATGCACAGTGTGTAGTTAATACTGTAAAGGTATCTTTCTGAATGCTTTTTATTTCAGTAGTGAATTAACAAGTGATGTTTTAGACTTGTTATCCATAGAGCTCACCAACAGCATCAAAATTAACATATGATCATTAATAGAAGATAGATGTTCTATTTTTTTTAATTTCATGTCATAGATGAATTCTCTCTTTCATAACAATACTTCAGATTTTTGTACTTCAAATATACCCAGTGTACTTCTTTATGGGAAACTCCTCTTTCATAAGATTATCTAATCCTACAATTACTTCACCAGGAAAATGCAACTTCTTAAAAGAAGCTGCCTTGGGAGTAGGGTGGCATGGAAGCTGTGACATGCTTGGCTGCTGGCTGGGGTTAAACCACAACACCCCATTCTGTGTTTTCCCCACAGTGGCTTCTGTCCACATCCACTTCAGTTTTAGTATCAAGAAGCTGGTCTAGAAAACAGTGGTGCGTCCTCTAGTACATTTGCCAGGGGAAAACACTTTTTTGGGGTGGATAGGTGTCTCTTACTTGAGAGAGACTATTGTTAATCTGGGACAAGCTTCAGCAGTCCAACATAAACCCAGCTGAGTAGTAACTCCTCTTAGTTGTGGTTTTCCAGGATTGATGCAGAGGAGTGGATTGTGTCTCTGCCAGAAGCAGGTAGAGATGGTATCTACATGTTCCACCAACATTTCAGGTTTACTACTTCCAAATTTTGATAACATCAGTGCAGCAACTATTTGACAGTATTTAAAAAAAAGAAGGACAGACAAAATTTACGAATTTAAAAGTGTTATACCCTGCAGGCCACATTTGAAATACCCTAGTGATAGTAATTACTGGTTGTATTTTATGTATTCAAGTGTACAACTGAAGCTGTATAGTGGATGAGGGAATATATCTAGCATTTTAACAGTAGTTGTCACTTGTTTTCATTTGCAAACCATCCCATCTGCAGACAGGGCAGATGGACGGACGGAGTACTGGAAGTACATGAGAGGGAAGGGAGTTTTCAGATGTTGCTCCCTTATGATTAACATGTTTAATTTTGCATCCTCATTTAATTGCATAGGAATATTTAAAGATATCAGGCATTTATACGGGCTATAGTGGAGATGAATAATTTCTTCAGTTTAAACCAATAAATCAATTAAAAATAAAATTAAAACAGTTATAAATTTTTCTTGAACCCAAATATACATTGTCCCCTGATGGGAGTCTAAATTCATCTTTTAGGGTTAAGTTTTCATTTTAATTTTATTTTTTCTGCTTTTTTTTGTTTGTGTTTAGGGTTTTGGTGGGTTTTTTGTTGTTTTTTTTAATTGAGAAGGAGACATTCTCTGGGTTGAAATGAAAGATTTTTTGGGTGGTTTGGTGTTTTTTTTTTGTAAAGGACAAGCTGGGAATTTTCTCATGATTCCAGGAGTTGGGGTTTTAAAAAGTGTCAGATATCACAAGACATAAAATTGGACAAATTTCTGTCAAAAATGCTGAAAACAAGTGTAAATTCTCAAGAGTTGTATTTAATTTCTTTCATGTTTTAAAAGTAAACTTATTGAAAGGAATGAGCCTTGCAGCTTGAATTCTGCAATGATGAACAAATCAACTACCTCACGTGATAATATGCTAAAGATCTTCTGATGGGATGTGCTTTGGGATTTTATGACTTGCTCATGGGTAAGGTGGTGGTCAAAGTTTAGAAGAGAAAGAAAACTCTGTTTTCTCCTGGTCACATTACCGCAAAAGGGTCAGTGTAAAGGCCACCAGATCAGGTTATTTTGGCATGGTTACTTTTACTTTGGATTATCATTTCACAGATGCTATGTCAGGATTTTGTGTTTTGCTGGCCATAGTCTTCTTATCTGGCCTAATTCTGTTTTCAGAAGGTGACAGGATTAACTGAGAATTTGTTAGTGCATAAACTGAATTTCTGTGTAGCATCTCACATTCAGGATGTTGCTGTCATGTCTGCCATTTCTGGCATTTTCTGGAATGCAAATAAATATAAGGAAAGCAAGACTGTAAACATTTACTGCCATAGCAGCTTTTTTGAACTGTAAGAATTGTCATGTGTGAAAGTTCGTAGTCTAAGTGGTGTTAATTACCCCTCCACAGCAATTGTCTCTGCAGTAATCACTAGATGAGATCTGCTGTTAGCTACGACTCTTTGCAGTAGTTTGAATATGTTACCCTTTCCTTATTCATAACGGTATTTAAGACCAACTGTTGTATTTGTCTAGAAATATGTTTATATCTGTTAAATGGCTCTGTACAATTTGGTATAAAAGTAGTAAAGTCTTCCTTTTGCATACATGTTAATAGAAAATTGAAGGTGAAAAATGTTTAAAGTTAATACTCAGTCCTGTTAACTCCTGCACTGCTGTTGTCATATGAGGTTATTCTGTATCTCAGGGTAGGAAACTGTATACCTTTGTATTTATGAGAACAAATATATTGTGTATTTTCCTTCTAGGAGTGAATATATAAAGATAGATAGATAGATAGATGCATATATATATATATAAAAATCTTAGGGGAAGTTTGGATATATTGATTTGAGAGTTCCCATATCAGATGTGGCTTTTTAATCTGACTAAGTATAAATGCTGCAGTAACTTTTATCAAAGTCTCTCAATAATGTTGTTAATCCCACTGTTCTCAATGCAAAGTAATATACTAATTGGAAACTAGAGCTTTTGCAAGAGTTATAGAGGTTACAGTTCCATGTTATACATCACCACATGGCCATACCCATCAGAATTTAGGCTTGTGTGGTTCTTTATGGTTGCCTCTGACAGTGGTCAGTAGCAGAAACTTAGAGGTTCACTAAAACCAAAAAACAGGGCTACCATAAAGTGGTCCTCCCCCTATTGTATCTTTTTCACTTTCAGTAGTTGATAGTTTTAGGACTTTCACACTTGGTACGTCATTCTTGTTTTCTTTAAATGCCCTTGATAGATTTTTCGAACATGAATTTTTTTAATCATTTTTTGTCTCATTTGTATTTCTGGCATCCACAACATCCTGTGACCATGAACTGCATAATTTAATTATGTGTTACATGAAAAAGTATTTCCCTTTGTTATAAAATAATTTCATTAGATTCCTATTGCTTTTCTGTTTTAGGAAGCAGTAAATAACAGTGAATGATAATTTCCTTTCCATCCTTGCCTTCTTCCCATCATTCATGATTTTACAGGTTTCTGCGACGTCCTTCCCTCCTCCCTGCCATTTCTTCTCCAAGCTTGAGGGTCTTACTATACTCAGTGTCTCTTCCTGCAGAAGCATTTTTATCTGTCTTTTGTCTTTTCTAATTCTTCTACCTCCATTTTTATAGTAGGGCATGTGGATATGCATGCACTAGTCCCATGATAGTTCAATTCTACATCAAAACAGTCGGCACAAGGATTTTTGTCTCAATCTTAGTTTCTAAAATGTTATTTTCAACTGCCAGTGGGTACTAAAGTGTTATCTTCAAAAAACTTGCTGATCTTGATTTTTCCAGAGTGGCGAAAGGTAATTAATTGCTTGCCATTGTATACAAGGATTTTAAGTAGCGGATCAAAAGACTTAACAGTAAAGGAACTTTCAAAGAAATTGATAAAAAGCAGGAGATGGACATCTTTGTAAGTTGAAGGCAACTGAAAAGTGAAGGTTGTGCATTGAAGGACAGCTCTTGAAACTGTGTGTATTCTAATCCTGTAGAATCTATCTGCAGTGTCCTGTTTGTACTACAACAAAAGTAAATAGAAAAACATAAAAGGGCAATCTTTTCATCCTATATAACTGGTTTTCCAGCTTTCCAGGACGACCTGCAGCCCTCTGGCATGTCCACAAATTGTGAGGCTTTCACTAAAGATTAGCTATTGTTTTCAGCTTGGGGAAGGACTGTGTTGTTGCTTGTCCATCTCTTGTTTCACTCTTTGTGACAACTTGTGATGACAATCAGCTGTGTCCTTTCCATAGTGATAACAGAACTCAGTGGCTCCTACACTGGAGATTTTGTCTGTTGTTTTACTTTGCTTTGGCCTGTTTATATTCTTACCAAGCAGGTGGGATTTTTTTCAGGAAGATTGTAGCTCAGGTTTCACGGTAAAGAAAACTTTTCAAATTGTTGTATTCTCACCATATGCAGCTTTAATGAGAGTTTATCCTCGTTTTCAAACTAAGTATTTTACTAATAGACTTTGAATCAAAGGTGGTGCCAACTGCAAGTGAAATTGTGTTGTGCTTCCGCAGAACTGTCAAATTAATCCCTCCATTTTTCTCTTTCAAATGCTGTCTGGGATAGGACTCCATTGTTGTGTGTTGTGTTTGTTTCTGGCTACTGTTTTCTAACTTAGATTTACCAGAGTGATCGGTGCCACAGTTATTTTTTCTGAATTTTCTTCTAATTCTTCTTAGTGGTTATATCAGAGGAACCACTTGTATCTTCTTAAATGTAGATTTCTGATCTAACTTCTATTATGTGTATACATCCTCCTCTGTGAAAAACAAATGCAAAATTTTAGTGCTGCCATGAAGTAGATATGAGAATGAAAATAATGGTATTTCTCATGCTAGATGGATGCTTTCAAAGAGGATTAACATCTTTGCATTTTCTAATATCAAAAGGTATCTGGACAGTATGAATAAAGATTTAATAGAAAGTTTATACCAATATAGTGGTATGACATACTGAATAAACTGAAGGGCTGAGAGTCCCATGTGATGCTCCCCTCTCCCAGCGGGGGTGGAACACAACAACTCCCCCGCACTTGCACCTGCTGTCAGGTGCCCTTGTTCACAGAGCCCTCCCACTGTAGATGCTGTGCCTTATGATTCATGTCTGGTTCTATGCATTGCACAGAAGTCTTACTTCAACTGAAGCAAAATTACTTTTGAAAAGGTTAAAGCTGTTTGGTAATGGGGGTCTTTTTTATAAAAGTCTCCAAGTTTGAGGGCTATGGGGTGGAGGTGAGGAGTTTGCATCTTAAAAGGCCTCCATGCAGGCTGTAGCTTCTCCCTTAGCACCTCTCTTTGCAGGCAGACTGTAGGCCATGAGGGACAATGTATTTCTGCTTAGGTTTGTGCAATATTCCGTGCTTATGTGTCTCTAACAGCAGGAGTGGATTTTCATCATAATAACTCCTTCTCCCTTCTCTTCAGTACTGTAGCAACATGAAATTAATTTGAAGATGGGGAAATACTAGTTTTTTGGCTTCTATGTTGGAGAAAAACAGGAGCCTTCAGTTTGCTCTCTAATGCACATTTGACTAAAGCTTTAAAGTTAATAATCTGTTATATAGATTGTTAAAAGTAACATTCTGTTTTTTACTGATAGTACTGAACCAACTAAGTTGAGTGGGATAGGATAGGAATTACTTTTTTGCCACATTAGAAAGAGCAGTCCATCATGTGGGATGGAGGTGGACTCTGACATGTAAATACACCAAAGGATAGTGGATCATCTCTGTGCACCATTTGTGATTGGTGTTTGGGTGAAGGGAGCCTGCATAGATCCCAGGGAATACGCAGAGTCTGGACATGACTCCAGGAGACTTATTTAATGCATTTCAGACCTCTTCTCCTACCTCTGCCTGACTTTGTTTAAAATAGGGTTTGCACTCTCCTGCCTTACAAGGTTGGTGTGAAGATTAAGTCGTCATTTTCATGGTATCCTGGAGCATGTGCTGCACTGTGTGTGGAGCCATGCATTCTCATGGACTGAGGGATGAACAGAGCTTGCATCTGAGAGGGGAAATGACTGTTCATGCAAACTTTGCTTTTTTGTGAAGTAAAACATTTAATTTCAGATAATAACATGGTTGTAATTCAATTTTATGTTCTGTTTTCATTAAATCATTAAATTCAGAAAAGGTTTTCCTAATGCATTTGCACAGTGCTCTAAATGAAACTGTCAAAGAAATGCAGCTTTAGTAAAGCCACCATTTAAATTGGTTGTCTGTGTCACTGGGCAACTTCACTGGCTTTTAATTAGCCAGGTGTATGCACAAAACCACTAGTGAGCATGTCTCTAAAATTTCAGACTGTATGAATGTATTTATACAGGATATTCTCCAGAGAAGTGCAGTTCTTTCTTTCTCTACATTGTTCTCTCCTGAAGTCATTAGGCTTCATTACATTTTAGATGAAGAAAATTGCCATTTGCCTAGTGCCTGACTTGTAATGCAAATCTTTTTTCTGCAGTTTCTCTTCTAAAAGGGAGAAGAAAATGGTGACTGCTACTCAGATTCCTTCTTCCATACTCGGTCTTAAAACTCGTGTCATTCACTTTAAAGAGGCATTTGCAAACATCACTGAATTTAAACTGTTGAGGCTACAATAGAAATAGAATAGAGAGGATAGAAAGCTATTCCTCAATTGCAATGAATGTGATTGAAAGGGTGGAGTCCAAGCCTATTGCCATTCTTTAGTACCAGGACTTGATGGCAAGAATGTCATAGTTTTCAGAGTAAGATCTGTCTATCTCTCTTTCATGGCTTGTGTGAAGGTCAATAGCAGAAGGTTTAAGAGACATGGGAACCACTTGTGTCTACAGCCAGTCCCAGTGAAACAGAGAGTTACAGGTTGGAAGATATTGAACTGTAATGTTTGAAGCTTGTGAAACAAGTGTGTTAGTTATAAGTGAAGCACTATGGTGCAGGACTTCCTTCGTGGAGAGTTGAAGCTGTTGAGGTGTTCATACTGCCTTATGCCAGATGTTGGCACATCATCTCCTCCTGCTCTGCAGGCATCTTGTGTCTTGAAGTCAGACGGACATCTATGTTTAACTGCTTTTTCTGTCAGTACTTATAGACTGATTCTTTCTGTTTTGTGTGATTGTTCCAGGTTATATTGATTCACAGCCCCAAATTAATGGTCTTTCCCGTGGATGATTTGACACTAACATACACCGATTCACTTTGAAGGGCCAGGAGAATCACTCTTCATTTTAGGAGGGAAATAGATAAATTCAGAGCTGCTACCAAAGTGCTTTTCCCTGTTTTTGTACCACATGGTTGGCTGCTGTTGTTGAGACAGATATATTTTGTGAGGGTGAGGAAGTCTGGACTCCGCACACGTGCACATTGCTGTACAGTGTGTCTCCTGGTGTGACAGTGCACGTGCTGGCTTTGCTGTGTGAGCCTAGCAGTGAATTTAGGCCAAATTAAAGGTACAGTTTACTATGTGTTGAACTGTCCTTTAAGTAAAAGTTTTTGCCATCTAGTGGAAGGAACAGAAAAATCACACTTCAAATAAATTAGGAAACCACTGTTGCTGGTCATACTCTTTACTTTGAGGATGACAGAGGTTGTGGAGTTTTTTTCTCTGGACATACTCAAACCCCACCTTGATAAAACTCTGCATAACCTACTCTAGGTGAACCTGCTTTAACAAGGAGATTGGATGTTCTCCAGATTTTCCTTCCAACCCCAACCATTCTGTGATTCTGTGGTATGCAAAATGTTTTTATAAGCAAGAATAGATCACGTGCAAGAACAGTAGCAAATTTTTCTGACTTCCTTGGAAATTACTTGGCAGAAATCTTCCAAGGTATCGGTCCATTTTATTCAGATAGTATCTCATTTACACATAAAGTTGGTGAAAAGGGCATTGTTTTGTATATGCTGCCCTCACTTGTTTGGGACTCCTTTTCATTAAACCTCAGAGGATACCTGCTTATTTCTTCTTGGACCTTGGGTTGGGCAGTGTGCTTTGAATGCCTCTGTGGTGTCTTGCTTCTCCCACCAGTAGGATGGGGAACAGAGCTGGAAGAGCAAAAGTGAGAAAAAGTCATGAGTCAAGATAAAGAAAGCTTAATAAGTGGAGGAAAAAAATAATCATATATGAAAACTGCCACAAACACAAGCACCATCAGACCAATGCCCAGCCAGTCTCTGTTTGAGGGCAGAGAAACAGAGACGATCTCGTCCCTGTGCGCACACTGCCTAGCAGTAACTGAAGCACTGGTGTGTTTTCAGCACTTGTTTTCATCACGAATGGAATACACAGTACCTTACAGGCTGCTATGAAAAAAAATTAGCTCCATTCCAGCCAGACCCAGTACAGCCTCTTAGTTGCCCAACTCTCCTAATGTCCACCAGGCCCCTAATCAAGAGATAGAGATCTTGTCACACAGTAAATTTTGTGGAAGAGCTGTAGGATGTGACTTCGGTACAGCGCTTTCATTGGCTTTTTGCTCGCGCTGAGGTGATCCTTCTTTATGTCCATCATTTCATGTTGCTACCACTGCTCCACCTGCTTAAGCAGCCATCCTTCTCCCGATGGGACAGGTCTTCCCAGAGCCTGGGTTCTTCCCGGTCCACATCTTCTACCGCAACAGCTCCCTTGAAACAGCAGTTAAGGTCATCTCCAAGTCTTCCTTTCTTACTTTGCCACACTCTGGTTGTTTCAGGGATAGGTGTTTTTGGTTGTTTTCTACCCATTTTCCAAGAAGAAATGTATGGACCTTTCCTCATAGTCTTACAGCAGTACTTTTTCCTACTGCTGCTGCTGTTAGTATCAACTCCTGCAAATGCAAGCTACGGTGCTGGTTTCTCACAGCTTCACCCCTGGACCTCAGGTTGTATTGCCCCTGTGCAGGTAACTTGGAAATCCCCAAAATTCTCCCCTTTAAACAGGATAGCTAGTATCATCCTCAGTCCTCATCGAGGACTGTCATCAACAGTTCTTCAGAACCCCTCTGCTGCAGTCGCTTGCCTTTGGTTTTCTTTGGTTATTGTACTAGTACTCTGGTCCTTACATTAGGGCTTTGATTGTTGAAAGGGAGAAAAGGCCAGGACAGCAAAACCAGTGAGTTTAGTGGTGGGTTTTTTTTTTCCTCTGAATGTTGAGAAATCTGCTTTTCTCTGTATTCCATATGATTAGTTATCTCTTCTTGAATACCTCTTATGCTTGTAGTAACTTACAATTTATGCAGCAGGACAAAAGGTCACATCATATGAAAAAAAAAAGTGGTACAGGCAATTCATCCCAAGCTTCCATGGGATTTTTAAGAAGTCAGTCTTTTCCGATTATGATTTATGTTACAATTGATCAAAATAGTAATTCATTTTGGCACAGATAGTGTCTGGTTACATGTATGCCTGTAAATCCCACATTACAGCATGTTTTTCTGGAGACTCTTAGAGAATCTTCCACTCGCCAAACACATGTGGCTGGTTCAGCAATTCAGCAAGAATGACAGGGTTGTCATGACAACCAGTTGCATGCTGTGAGCAAAGAGTGACTCTCTCTCTCTCCTTGTCCCTTTGTCCCAAGGAGGCGCTGGGAGCTGGGGACAAGTGGGGTGGTGGTTCTCAGCAACCCCTTGCAGCTGAAATCGATCTTCAGGAAGTCCACAGCAAATCCAAAGGGTTCCCTCTCCCTCCAAAGCCCAGGCGTGCACGAAGTTCGAAGGGGAAAGCAGGAAGAACCCAGTTAGAAAAAGGAGCGCTCCCTAAGGTGCAAACAGTAGCTTCCAGTCACTGTAGCCACCAGAAAACGAACAAAGCCAGCACACAGGAAAAGCTTCTTCCCCTTCCTGGTGCTGGGGGTCTGTTCCTCACCTCCACCCCATCATTAAGTTGGAATCCAGAATCATCAAGCACTCCTTTGTTCTCGGTCCCGGCATTTCAACTCTCCAAACGTTTGTGTTGGGAGGGAGAGAAAAATTCCTCCCGTCACCTTTTTGTTTGAACCTTTAACACTTCTTGAAGTGATGCTTAGGCGAGACTACCTGCTGGCCACTACTGGTGTGAATCATGAGAGTAGATGATACCACTGATTTTGTTGTAGTGCATGCCAAATGAGGAGAAAAGTTATCTTTGAAGTTTTCTTTTTCTTAAACCCGAGCAGCTTACACATTGAGCCCACTACAGGATAAATGGGATAAAAAAACCACAAGACCTGTGTTCTCTCTATTGTGCTGTTGAATGGAGAGTGCTCCTTGAATTTTGTTTGCTTTCACTCTTCATACAACATGTACTTCCCCTCCCTTCCAGAGCCTGCCTTGATCATCAGTGTGCTTATGGGGTGGGGGAGGAATATACTTCCTTTGGGATCAAATCCTTGATCTACTGAAGTCATTGGCATCTTTTCAATAAGACTAAGTTTCTGTGGTTTTCTTTTCCTTTAGTTTTGCTTTTATTTAGATGTGGAAGACAGAAGGAAAACATGGTTATTTCAAGATTTTAGAACTTCGGGAGAGGAAAAAACACTTTCCCCCTATCCCTCTCCTTTTTAATAAAACCTTTTTATCCTTCTGGCTTCCCAGTTCCTTTCTTGTGCTTCCCCTCGTGTGCCCAGAAGGACAGCATCTATAATACACACGTGATATTCTGTGCCCGCTCTACATTATGCTTCATCCCTTCAATGAAGACAGACATCTGATACAAAGCTATTGGTTTCCCACTGGTACCCAGCACTAGGAAAACATGTTGTTGGATCCTGTTGCCACCCCATTATTTGAAATTTTTGACTTAGGAAACTTTGCTGTAGATCTCTTATTACAAACAAGGCACTTTTGAGTTTGAATTCCTTCATTTATATATGTATCCACTGCTGGAATGTAAGCAGTGGGAGGGCCAGAGGTTCAGAAGTGGATTTGTAGTTTTATTATTGGCCAGATTATTTTTTCAGATTTGGAAAACTCTGAAAGTGTTCTTTTTTGGACCATCATACTTCCAGCCTGGACACTGAACAATCCTTTTCAGTTAATTTTTTTACTGTGGAAATACACTTTTGAGATGGTGATAGACGATCAAAGTCTGAATCAAATCCTGTGTTTGGATGGTGTACCTTTTCTTCAGAGGAGCTTTACAGAAGAAAAATTGTTACAAAACAATTGTAAGAATTGAGATAACTAAGCTAGAAGTACAAAGAATAGAGATCTCTTGTCTTTATCTCTGTACAGTATGGGTGTTTTATTACTTAACCTATTTAGATAACGTAGATCAAGTGTTTGCAAGTATTGTTGAGCCTTGCAGTCAAGTGGTCTCACTTGATCATTCTGCTACCATACAGTAAAAGGAGCCCTCCTTAGCTGGAAAGACTGACTGAAAATCTGGTGCTTCCAGTGACTCCAGTGGAGCTGCATTTGCATTAGCTGTGCATTCATGTCTGCCGCTGCTTCCAAGTAGGTAAAATGAGGTCCATATGTAGAAGTGAATCCCTTAAAAAGCAAAGCATGTGTCCTTTGAATAATGCAGTGATACTGCTCGGACTTCCCTGAATATACTTTCTGTCTTGCTATGACTCTCCTTTGCTGCTGTCTCCTAGTTTTCAAAAAATGTGCTTTTAACCTGTGAAAGAGCACAGTTAAAATTGCCCTGTGGTATTACTGTGCACCTCTCAGACACAGAATTTCCAGGGCTCTGATGACTCTACCAAACATTTTTGCAGTCTCTGTTTTGAAGTAATCTTTGCTGCCAAACTCAAGCCCTTCAGGGCTGCATTTCCTCTTATTCAAGACTACTCTTTTTGTCCATAAATTAGTGCCCTAACCTTGCTGGTTGGTTGGATTTGTTTTCATCCGAAGGAGAGCTGTGCATCCAAAATACATGTCTGTTTTTCCAAGTACATCTCCAAATTTAATATAAAATTGTTTGTGTTAGAACTGTTGCGTTACTTAAGGGTATTTTTTTTAGGAAGTAAGTTTGCTTGTCCTTTGTGAACCAGATTCCCTCAAGCTCACGGGCATAAGGGGAGAGAGGCACTGATTCTGGTCCCCAGCACCTTGCTTATCATCACGACCAGGTTTGCTTTGAAGTGGAGATAACAACTAATTGCTGCTTTTATCCTTTTTTGTTAGGCCAGAAGCAGAAAGTTTGTTTATTATGCTTATTTTAAATTATCCAGTACTTTTGAAATTCAGAGAGGGAAAGAACTTGGTTATGTTCCTTCCAAAAGGATTGCTGAGATTTGTTGTTGAAATGATGTGTTATATATAAAAAGTCATGATTAGTTAAGCATGAGCACATTGTTATACAGCCGGGTTTTAGTCCTAGACCAACTTCTAGACAGTGGTGGGTAGGGAGTATTGGCTTTGCTTTATGCTGATACAGATTTTGCCAAGGATGGTGGAGAAACCAGTTTTCTAGGTAACAGAATTTGTCTGTAGAAAATTAAGCTTCTTGTTGATACTCTTCCATTCCACCTTTGTTGTAACACCAATCAGGCCTGTTTGAACATTTTACTGCAGTGTAGTCCTTTCTAAAAAAAAAAAAAATTACTAATTATTATGTCAAAAATTTAACACAACTTGCTGTTAAATTAATATATATTGTGTTGTACCTTTGCATTCCTGCTCTTGCAGAAAGTGCCTCCAGAGCTCCTGCTCTTCTCTTTACGTCTGTATTTGTCTTTAAATGACTGCCTTTGGTGTCCAGTGAAAGGAATCTCTAGCTGTGCCTACAAAAGAAGGCCTGAACTAGTTAGAAGCTGTTTCAGCTTCATGGCATTTAGTCTCTAATTATGAAATACCCACAAATTACATCAGCAGAGGATGGTGCTGACACAGTCAAGAGCAGCAGCTGGAAAGCTGCACTGCATTGAGATGCAGAGTGCGCTATTTGCATCTGTTGTGATGCCACGGATATGGCCTGTACTTGGTGAGTGCTGACTTTGCCTTACCCAGGATGCCTCTTCTGAGGAAACTGTTCATGGCATTGCGAAATGACAGAAAAATAAATGATCTCTATTTACTGCATAACTTGGTCTGCTCTTAAAGATCCTGCTGAATGCTGTAATTTTAATTTCTGTTTAATTGAACAGGGGCTAAAGAGTGATTCAAAATGATAGCAATTTGGTAACTATCCTTTCCCCTGAAATAGCAATAAAATAAGTGATAAAAGTACTAGTTTTACCACACAGTTTGGTCACCAATTACATATGCTTTTCAGTGAATTATTTATGTTGTTTATTACCATCTCTTTTCAGTATCGTAACACTGTTTCCTAGATGAGCCTCAGATAGTAAACTAACTTGAAATAAAAATGTAATTACTAAAATTTCTGATTTTTACCCCAAACTTAGTATCTGAACTACTGCTACAGCATGGAATTTGTTGCTGCTCTATATCAGGTAATTGGCAGAGGTTGACATTTGCAGAAGGATGTTAGAAACAGAAATATATTACATTATATGGAGTTTATCCTATCTCATTTAGAATAAAAACTGCATTCACAAGGCTCTCCTAGCCAGAATTACCAATTATATATGACTTTATTTATGGTTTTCTGGTGGTACATCTCTGTTGCTAGTTGTTTCAAAAAAGTGAATTAGTAGTTTAATTTTCTAGTGTTTTTTTGAAGTTTCAACTGTTCACCTCAGTTATAATAATACCATGAGGAAGGCTGTATTTGCGTGGGGTTTTTTTATTACAGGCTTCATGTTTCAGCCATTTAGGCAAAAATTCAGACACAACCGTGTATTTATTTATTTATTTATTGTTTATTTTAAAAGCTATTTATAACTTTTAAAAATATGTGTTACTTTTCTAAGACCTTACTGATTATTTGAGTTTGTTCCCTCTCTTTAATTTTTAAAGAGAAATGACCAACAAGTTCCCTGTTTGGTTTTAAAAGGGAATGGGCATTGCAGGCACTCACTTCTGATCGTTTCATTTTTTTTGTCATTTTCCCATTCTTCTAGAAACATTCCTGTCATTGCTGTGTTGCTGAGTCTCTGAAGATCGGAAGTGAAGGCTGCATGATGGGGTGCAGCAAGCAGATTCCTCTCTCTGACTTCTTCAGA
>JAOXXN010000471.1:48403585-48419044 GCA_026770055.1 Myrmophylax atrothorax
AAATGTAAAGGGATGGGAAGGGAGGAAACGGCACACCGCTGACGGAGAAGCGGTGCCTTCCAGGGAGAAGCACCCACTCACTCACAGCTGGAGCCAGCAGACACAGGCATGCACAGTCCGTGAGGAGAGTGGGAGCTGACATGATGTGTTTCAACTCGATGCAAAATGAATGAGCTGCTGTTCTCGGGGGTATTCGGCCCCCGTTGTTGAAGTACAAGTACACGGCTGCATCAAGTGCACTTTGCATCATCTCATGCCTAGATACACGCAAACGGAGATGGGGACCAGTCAGAGCGTTGAGTTGGGTGTTTGTGTATGACGTGCTTGGCATTTAATTCCTGTTTGCTGCAACAAAGAGGTAAGAAACTTAAAAAGTGATGAGAAAAAAACCTCAGCCCTCCTCCCCCACCAAGACAACAGTCTCACATCAGGAGTAGCCTTTGTCTGGAGCTCTATTTTGAAAGCTATGGTCTATTAGTCTAAAGCTACTGTGTGGTTGCCTGCAAGGCAAATTACAGCTCCTAGCGTGACAAAGGCAAGTCAGATTTCTTTCCTCCAAGAGCTGACACTTAACAACCTTCAGGAGAGCAGTGTAGCAGAAATGCTCTAACAGAGAGACTGTGTGCTGAGCGGTAAGTATTTGATGCCGTTCTCCCTCTCCTTTATCCCTTCAGATGTTGCTCATTTGAGCAGTAAGCTAACTAATGGATCCCGATGATTAATAGGTTTGGGGGACTGTGTTCAGCTCAGAATTACATGTTCCTGAACTGGCTGCAGCTACTGGCTGCATATTGAACAGCCTGATTCTGTTGAGGAGGATTATAATTTGTTTGGACTGGTAGTGCCATGAAAAGGTGCTGTAGTTAAGAACAGCAAAAAACCTCATTTGCTAAAGAGAAGAAAACTCTCTGTGTTTTCCTCCCAACATAACAGCACCTGTATAATTATTTATCTGTAATCCCCAGCTAACTTCTAGCTAGGCAGTCTGGGCTTCCTGCTTTCAGCCCATAACTGGCAATGAGGAGTGAGCAATCTGTGTAGATCTCCAAAAGAAGTGAACATGTTTAATGACAGAAATACTGCACTGTATGTGGAGATACGTGCATGTTACAATGTATTTAGTTGAAGTGAAATGGTTAAAAGCTCTTTTGACAGTGGAGGAAGCTTCATGATTTAAATGTAATATATTGCCTTGAGGTCTCTGTGCTTGCTTAATCCTATCTGAATTTGTAAAGAATTTGCAGCAGGAGAAATGTCATTGATTTGTTAATTGATACATAGCTTTGAATCCCTATTACACTGGATGGAGAGAGGAAGAGAGACAAGGACATTTATCTTTTTCTTTAAACTCTGCAGCTTCACTCTTCCATTAGGTTTTTTTGCATGCTGTGGAGCCTCATTGCTCTCCCTCTTCTG
Source organism: Myrmophylax atrothorax (assembly GCA_026770055.1). Taxonomy (NCBI): domain Eukaryota; kingdom Metazoa; phylum Chordata; class Aves; order Passeriformes; family Thamnophilidae; genus Myrmophylax; species Myrmophylax atrothorax. The sequence goes on from JAOXXN010000471.1 coordinate 48,405,002, forward strand.
TGCAGTAATTTTTACTTTCTTAAAGGACAGCATGCATTGCTGAGTCTATGAGGGAAGTACATGAACTGTTCATCTCTGAAAACTATGGCTTTAATTATATTCTTGTACCTGTTGCCTTGTGGTTAATGTAATTATAACAACTTGTGAGTGAGGAAAATAGTATTATTTAGCCCTGGAGCATTTCTCAGTAAAAAGTGGCCTATTTATTTTCAAAAGGAGTTGAAGAGAGAAAGGGAAAGATTAGTGGGGTTTTCATACGTTATACCACTTAGTTGGGTTTTTTTCTTTGTACAGATTAGTCTTCCTTTTTGTAACAGGTGTGTGTATATACATAAACCCTGTCTAGGAAGACATTTTAAACATTGATCAGTTGCAATACAGATGGAGAACAAATAAGTCATCTGAATTAGTATTTTAGATAATTATGGTGTGTGTTAAAATCCTGTGGTATTTCTTGTATAGTTACAGTCTGTTGGGTATCCTCTTCAGCAAGGCTTTCTGGTTCATCGTTTGGAGTTTCCTGTGTTTCATGGCATGAAGTAAAACTGTTACTGTGAACAAAGTTCTGATCTAATTGATATTAGACTGCTAGTATTGATTCAACTCCACTGTAAAGCTTTAGTTTGTGTTAGAGTGTAGAGTTTTCTTCAGTGTAGTTTAATATAGGCTGAGATAACCTTATTCTCTGGGTGAAGTTAATACAGGTCAAAACCTGAAATTTAAAAGTTCTAAATCAGGGAATGAGATTCATTTGCTCCTATTAGAAAATAACTGGCATGTCCCTGAATTTGGTTTGGTATCTGCCAAAGAAAACAAAATTACCTTTTTTTTTGTAGTATTTTGACATTGATGTGATATTAAAGCCTTTTCCATATGTTGTAAGAATTTTTCAAATTGAAACTCTCTTTATGGTTGAATTTAATAATTGTTTAATAATTTAAGACAGAAATTCTTCCATCCAACTGATCTGTATAAAATGGTAGTGTAGTGATTTGGAGGGAAGGTGGCCTGCTGTTTTAAGAGTACAGCTTAGTCTTTACAAAATGTGGATTTGTATAGCGTGCCAGGCTGCCTCATATTTTCTTTTTATTTTAAAAATAGAATCTGACTAGATTATAGTAGTCTTCATAATATATGATTGGCAGAAGAAGGCTAAATCAAGCCATCAATTTTTAAGCAGAAATCTTCTTTGCTACCAATGGAGAATTGCTTAAAAATTGATGGCACAATCTGGCCCACAGTGAACAGGGGATTCCTGCAGAAAGCGTTAGTTGTACTTCTACTCAGTCTCCATCCTGGTGGTGGCAGGGATCCAGAAACACAAGGCCAGTCTGCTGGAGTAGTCTACTACTTGAATACTTGTTAGGACACAAAAGATTTTAGGACTACTTAAAAATAACAAAAGCAAAAGGTTTAAAAGCAACCAAACCCTTAGAAAAATTATAAACCACAGCTGGTTTCCTTTTGTTGATAGAAACTACTTCTGTAATGGCATACAAAAGTGAAGGATATGCTTATTCTCTTAGCAAGAGGGAGACTTCCAGATGCACAGAAATGAAGGTTGTTGCCTTTATTTATTCATGTTATGCTGTTGAGGTGTAACTACATTTTACATAAACTTTTTGCTGCATTAAGTGCTACTAGACTTTGGAATTACAAATTAGAGAACCAGAGTAGGGCCTCTTTTGTGCCTTTAGAGGATGTGTTCAGTAAAATACAACTGTAAATAAAGACAAAAGGCTCATGCAATGCATCATTATTTTTAATGAAGAAAAATGTGGTTTACTCCACAAAAACTCTACAGTAATTGGAGGCAAAGACATTTCAGCTGGTCGTTATCTCTTAGGAAGAGAAATGGTCAGGGCCACTGCTGGTGGGTCTAGTCCCATGTGGAAGTGTTGAAGGACCACGGAAGCACAGGCAGACCTCTGTACTTGCTTATGGTGTAGTTAACACTTGGCAGCCTTATATTTTCTGATCTGCTCAAAAAAGACAACTGGGGAAGATGCAGTCAGCCAGACTCCAGAGGAAGCTACAGGAACGAACTGGTGTGAAGTGTTAACAGTGTCTTCACACAGCTGAATGTGTCAGTCACAAAAATGGGTGGGCTGTAAGCCTAACAGGTACAGGGGAGTAATCTCCTAGCTCTCCCCAGGCTCATGTGCAGTGCAGTGCCACACTGAAACATTAGCCAAGCATGGGAGTATCACCTTGACCCTTAAATACCTTGTTGGAGATGCCAACAAGAACAAAACCTCTTGGGTTTCTTGTTGGGGTTTATTCTTCATCATAGTGTAGTCTTACAGTTGCTCTTGTTGAAGTAGAAGATACAGAAGTTGCAACTGTTGAGTATTTCAAGTCCAGAACAACTACCAGTCACATGGATGGATTGGTGTGTGGGGCACCTGAGCTGCTGGGGCTCTTCAGCATGTTGTTTCAGCCCTGCCAGCTTCCCTCTGCTCAGCTGTTGAGACAGGCCCATAGGTTGGTTGTCTGCATAAACACAGCATCAGCATGTCCATCTGCACAACACATCTCTGTCCTGTGCATTGAGGTGTTCTGTTACAGAATCATAGAAAAAAGTTGCCCCAAAAAGGACAGCAACAGGTTAGCTAGAGCAGCCTATCGCATAAACCTGGGCAGGGTTCAGGATTACCTCAGAGCCATTTCAGGTTCATAGTTTTAAAAGTCTGCAGCAACAGAGATTGCACAGCCTCTCCGTGTATGTCTCCAGGGCTTTACCAGCTCTCTTGGCAAAGAACCTTGCCTTTGCACTGTTTTTTAAACCCTCCGATGAGTGAGTGGGAGACACTAATTAGATCCTCCCCCAATACCTTCTCCCCAGGATAAACAAGCCTACCTCCCCTCCAGGCTGAACACTCAGCCTTGGTGGCCCTTGGCTGGATTTGCACCAGATTGCCACTCTCTCATGTGTATTGGTGAGCCCAAACCTGCATACATAACTGCAGATACGGCCTCATGAGTGCCACGTGGAAGGGTGTTTATTCACCTCCCAGTGAAATCTCAGTCACCCTTCAGCTTGGAGGGTGGGCATTGTACATCCATGATCAGCCTCTGGGATCCTCTTTGGATCAGTCACTAATGCGTAAAACCTGGGACTGAAGAAGAAATTGTCTTGTACTCAAGAAGTGTCCCGTCAGCTACACCACTCTGTAACTGTCTTGCATCCACGGCATCCCTGGGCCAGGTACAACCCTCTGCGAGAAAGTGCAGAGGAAGGCAGGGATCAGGGAGGCAGGTGCCCTTCCAGTACTGTAATGCTCTGTCTCTGAAGGTGGTAATTGGAAAACAGCCTAGAATAAATGAGTCTGGCAGAAGTGATGGGGAGGAGGAGAGTGTTACCGCCTTCCCTGGAGGACCGTGTCCTCTCAGGGCTCTCTCTAGGTGGGGGGCTCCTTTCTCACACCTCTGCAGGCTGGAAGGTCGTGGGTTGTTTTCCTCAGAGGTCTTAGCCTTTTCCTCTCAGAAATTAATCTCAAATGCTGTGTAACAGCCCCAACACAATTTTCTCAGGATCGTTTACCCAGGTTATTGTCAGGCTCTGGCTTGATCCCTTTTAACTCAGTCAGCTTGGACAGGGATATGTAGGGCACCATACCAAAGCACTTGCACAGCTGCTCTTGCAGCATTTCTGGCACTTAGAGCCATCAGCAAAATCTGCCACTTAAACTGAAACTTTCCATGTCTGCTTTTTAGCCTTGTGGCAATTTTATTTTTTAATCTATTTATTTAAGTTTAAAGATAAATCATTCAACCATATTTGAGCTACCAGGATGTAAAGAGAATACAGGCAAATAGTCTTCTGTATGAAAATAATTCATAAATTACAAGACATTCTGTGAGGAGATGCTGGTTTGACTGGAAAGCTGTCATTAACTGGTTAGAAGTGGGATGCGGCCTCTCTTGATTCACATGCATCCCACAGTGTGAGAGTCCTTCAGCTGGAACCCCACTTGTTCCTCACTGCCTGAGGAAATTCAGCAGCCTGTCTTCTTGTGTTTTTCTCTCATGTTCCTGAATTCCCTCCAGTAGTCTTTTCTTTTTGCTGGCAGATGTAGTGGTCATTGTTCTGTACAGTTGTATCTTGCATAATGATTGGGGAATTAACAGATCTCCCTTTCAGAGTTTGATCCAGCAGGTCATGTTTTGTGTCTCCAAGACATTTTTTTTCCTCTCCTCCCCCCAGTATATTGTGTCTAAATTACAGGACAATTTTTCCAATATAATGCTTTTCTAAGAGAGAGAAATCTCTGTTTGTTCACTACCTATGGAGCCAGTGATTGATGGACAAAGATAATTGTGTATGTTTTGCTTCTCATACTATTTACAAACACTGATGTATTTTCTCAGAAAATGAGACCACTTTTCCAGTTCTGATTGGCACTGAAATGTAGCATCAGGGGCGTTTAGACTTGAAAGACTTCCAGTATTTGCAATGCTGAGATCTGATTTTAACTCCTTAATTTATAAAATGTTCTCAGTAGTTGAAGTCCTTGTTGCCTCTGCAAAGCCCAGGAAAAAGCCCACGTAGCTGAAGCAAAGGAATGAGTGGGGTTTTGGTTGGGCAGATCCACGCAGGTCATCACTGGATATTGAAGATGGGAAACTCCCAGTTCTCTGTATGGAAGGAGTGAAGCAGAGTACCCTGTTTCTTCTTTATGATGAGGCTGTCTTATGCTTCCATTGTAAAATTTCTGGGAATGTCCATTACATTTTAAATATGCATCATCTTTCTGACTCGGCTGCTTTCACAGAATCATAGAACAGCCCAGGTTGGAAGGAGTATCAAAAGACTGTCTGATGCAACCTTTCATGGGAAGGGGAGCCTAGATGTGATAGTCTAGCACCTTGTCCAGTGACATCTTGAAAACATTGTGTGATGGGAGGTCTACGGTGTCCCTGAAGAGGTTGCTGCAGTGAATTATTTTTCTTCACAAGGAGCCACATGGAGTTTATTACAAGGGACAGTGGGTACATGTTGCACAAGAGAGGTTTCATCTCAACACAAGAAAGCAATTGAATCTCTAGTTATGTGCATTAGCTAACCATATGCATGTTTAGTTAAAGCCTGGCTTAGAAAGCCTATGTTTATTCTGGTTCTACTCACTAAGCCATTTCTAAGCAATAGATCAATCCTTGTAAGTTTTGCAAGCTTGGTGACGTGAGATGTGTGATGGGAATTAGATCCCTTGTGCTCTGAATTAGATTCAGTGTGCTCTGTCTTTACATCTGCCCTTATTACTTGAGATGATGTAATTTTTTGACACAACTACTTTTTTTTTCTCAGAATCAGTTACAAGCTGGGATTATGTAGGGTCCTGCATTTTTGTGCACATGAACCTTGCTCTCAGATCCTCACTGGAGATAAGCCCTTCCTAAAAAAGGGAAGTTGTGAGATACATGCAGGAGGCAGAAGTGGGAGAGCAGGACTAAGCATCTTTCTTCTGAAGAATGGTTATTATCCCTGTAGAGACACTATGGATTGCATAGAGTGGTGTCCAGTATTTAAGGAGAGGCGTGCAGAAGCAGACAGCAATCCACAACCTTCCCCAGCACAGCAAACCCTTTATGGTAACATTACAGGGAACAGCATACTGTCTTCACAGCAGAGCTCCTGAAGTGCCATGTCCCTGCGAGCTCACCCTGCTGATGTTTCGTGGTAGCTGGTGTGACCTAGAAAGCAGCCAGCTGTGGTGGGTGCTGCAGTCCCTCAGGGAGCCCCCACCAGGGCTCAGGCCAGGAGCTGTGCAGGCAGGGCAGATCTGCAGGAAGGGGAAGAAGGGCAGCCACCAGCCAGAGAAGCTTGTGGCTCTGCTGCCACCTTTGGCTGTGGGAAAGGGGTGTTGGTTAAGTCATACCAAGAGTTAGTAGGTTGCTGAAGTGTTTCAGAAATGAAAGTGTGTGGTGACTTTATACCTCCTGGCTTCAGCTTGGCGCTCATCTGAGGTTGTTCCCCAGGCTGTAACTTCTCCAGGGTGCAACTTTCAGAGGACCCCAAGTGACCTTTTGGAAAAGGCATTAAAAAAACTGAGGACAATCTTTCTACTCTTTCAGTTTGAACAACGTAAGGTTTTCACAGCCTGAAGAATTATTCTTGGGGGGTTTTTCAGTTTTTGCTGTAAATAGTGCTATTTTGGAAGAAGGAAGGTTCATGGACTTTCTGTGTCTATTTATGCTTTCTGCATACTACTTCCCGGACTTGTGGGTGGTATTTTAAGGTTTATTACCTCCCACTGTTGATATGCCTGTGCTGCCTTGCTGAATTCAGCTGATGCCTCTTGGCTTCATTGCATGTTTCCAAAAATACAAACTTCAGAACAACAAGATTAAAAAAAAAAAAAATGTGTCAAAGGGAAGTAGTGGCAGTATGCTTAGATACCCTGTGCTACAAACAACAGCAAACACTAAATGTACAGCACTTTTCAGCTACCCAGGTCATCATATGTTGGAGATCTGTCTGCTTGAGTGCTTTCTAACTTGTTCTTTCTGTTTCTTCATGCTTCCCTGGATTCAGAGAAAGGTAAATTATTTTCATTTTTCATTTTCGTGTTTATCCTCCTGGCATGCACTAAACAATGTTGTATGGATGTGCTTATATCAGTGAACAGAAGCTCAACTTTAGTGAGTAAATTTCTATCTCTGTGTCACCTTTTCACCTTACTATTAACAGAATTGTCAAGTTGATTGGTTTGGTTTTTTCCAGGTCCCAAACCCTCTAATACTAGAACAGTTTAAAATCATGTGGTGCTGAGGGTTTTAATATTTGCTTGTGGTGTTTGAGATCAAAATTTAGATGATGTTGCTCTCTGGAATCTGAAATGCAAGACAGTTGTATTTAAATCCCACCTTTTATTTAAAAAATTGAAAAAACATGATACTAAGAGCATGGGATTTAAGAGCTAAGTTTAGCAAGCATTGGAAACATCAATGTTTATTTCCTATTTGTGGTATTTGTTTCGGGTTTATGTGGATTACTCGCTTGTCTTTCAAGTTGGAAGAAAAGTTTGTTTGATTTGTTTGGATATACAAAGGGATCATTTGGAATTCTCTACAATGCTTCCCGTTTCATGGGAGAGCAGACAGTAAGGCATTGTAGTCAGGTGCTTTGCAGCACAAGGGCTGCAGCTACTCCAAAGGCTCTTAGCAATGGAATTGCATCCCTCAGATGAGATTTGGGGTTTGTTTGCTCTTCTAAATTGCAAAAACTTGAAAGTGGGACAGAGTGGAAGGAACATGGTTTAGAGATGTGCACCATTCCTCATGTTTGCTTTGTGGAATATAATGAGAATGGTTTCCAGGCTTGACTGTTTTTTAATCAATTCTTTAGACAGTGCTGGCCTAGGGGAATGTTTGAACTTTCTTGATTATGGCTTTGCAATCTAATATATGTTTCATGCATATGGGAAGCAATGATCCTTCCAGCCTAACACTAGCAAAAGTGTGCTGCAAGCAGATTCGTGGGTAGTGTCTGTGCACAACTGCTGTGTTCTCTGTCTGAATAATAAAGAAGGAAGCATTGCTTATAAAACAAATCACACCAGAGAGATTAACTGTTCTGGTGTAGTCTGCTGTTTTCTTCAGTTAAATCTGTAATAGTGCCTAGAGCATCTCAACTTGATGTATTTCTTTATTAAATCTTTAGATATTCCTTATAAACAAAAGTTCATGTCTTCCAATTAGATCTGGAAGATAGAAGCATTGTCAAAAATATTTAAATATTAATATGTCAAGGTCAAATTTACAGGGTCTGCTGCAAAAAGTCTGTTAAGAGGTTCACGGACATAATAGCACATTCATTTATTTAAAGGAAATCCAGGATTCATCAGAAATGCTAGACTGGCCATCCTGAGGAGTTAAACCACCACTTTGCAGTGCTGCAAAAGAGAAGCAGCAACTCTAATGGCCTTGACAAATTGCCTTATTTGTGTGCATTTCCTTGAAAACTGCTGCACAGGGTAGGAAGGCAGGCCCCTGCCTGTGCACGTTTCAAAATTGTGAAGCAATTAAGGAAAAAAACCCACCATGAAAAATTTGTGGCGATCAAGTCAGTGGTCAGTGAATTTCATATGATCTGTCCCAGAAGTTCTGTATTTTGTTAAATCCATTTATAAAACAAGCAGAGGTCTAAACTACTGATGGCCTTTTCAGCTTGCCATGTCTGTCTGGCAGTTGGTAAGAGCAGTAAGCCCTGCCTGACCCCCAAGCACCAGCAGGATGTGGCATACTCTGTATGGGCTGTGCCCCCTCGGGCTGCTGGTCCTGCAGGGGCGCAGATTCCTTGGTGCTGTCCACGGCCCATGAGATAAACTGTCCTCTTTGCCACAACGGTTGTACTTTGGCCATGTGATCATGAGGTGAGGCTGGGAATAAGGACCAACATGGAATATACATCTGAGCTGTACAGTCTGTGCTGTTGTCACTGTGCTAACAGAGCTCATGGATCTGGAGAGCTCAGGCACAGAACTGTGCTTTGACATGACTCCTGTCAATGCATGTCTGTGGCCCTTTGCAGGAATGGAATATAGCCCTTGGTAGTAGATAGGGAAATTATTTGTTACCTCTCAGTACCACATTTCTGGCTAGTGAGGCGGTGGTGGCAAGGTTGACAGGACTCCTTTCCCCACAGGAGGAGGGAAAGGAGGACAGAGGAGGTAGTGAGCAGCACTGAGACCTGGAAAGCATGTCTGAGGGACTGGCTTCTGCAGCTTCATGAGGATCAAAATTGGAGTGAAAGTTGTGCAAATGCTTTCAGGCTTGGAAGCGCGGGGCTCTGAAAGGCTGAGCTGGGTATCCAACATATCAGCTCTGAGAGGGTTTTAACAAATTTTGGAAGCAGGCAGAACTGTAGCAATGATAAGACATCAAAGAAAAACTGGCAGCTGTGAGTTTTAGGGCCGCCAGAGTAAAGCCTCCAAGTATCACACAAAGTAACCATAGCTCCTCCTTGAGAGTTAGCAAGTGACATTATCAAGGAATGAAGCAAACAGCCTTTCAGCAGGAGATAATTTGCCCTACAAACTTCACGCATGAATTAGAAAAACAAGCTAGCTTTGTCAATGCCAGATCATTTGAGGTGAATTTATTAAATGAAGAGCTGATGTTTTGCTGCAAGGATATCCATTTTCAAGTTGTGTGAGAACTGAAGTAAGAAAAGTCTCCCAAAAATCTCTGCTTGGGGATACATTTTAACTAGTTGGATCAAAAATTAATGTCCAGAGTAATGTAGTCCTGGCCAAGTGTGCCATTCTGGGTTGTAGTTGGGGAGCAGCCAAAGAGGTGCAGGAGCTCTGTGAGGGGGTGTGCTTGGAGTGAAGAAAAACTGCAAGGCTTCCATGTCTGTCTAGGAATGCCAGCAACTGTCAGAAATATAGGCAAAATTCTTTCTCCCCCACATCTCTTTCAGCTCTCATTACTGAGGAGAGAAGAGTACATGTTACTCTTCTGCATTGTGACTGTCTAAGAGAAATGGCAAGGAGAAGACTCTTGAACTAGTTATTGTTCTTCCTCATACAGAATTTGATTCCAAAGTGGTTGGTGTATACTTACCTGAGGAAGGGGGTTTCATTTGGAGGTTGTGGAAGGGAAGACATTGATTCACTCAGTGTCTGTCTAGTATCTGGTAGCTGAAATGGAAGACAAAAAATCCTCAGTAAATCTTCTACAGATTTTGCAGCTTTTGTGAATGCTGCTTGTTTCATCTAGTTATGGTTTCTTACCTTTGAGTTTTTCTCCCTAACTTTGCAAGTTCCTTGATGTGACCCTAATAAAAGGATAAGTGAACCAGAGTCACAGATTTCATTTCAGCTATAAATCATTCCCCTTTCTCCAATGTGAAAGAGCAGTCTGGATAAAAAATATGAAATGTTAATGCAGAGCATCTGTAATTTCTGTCATATATATTACTACAGGGTTTCTTGCACCTCGTCTTCTCTGCCATTTGTGATATTAGAGTATTACGTGTCATAGAAAAATCCCATCCAAGCATGGTGTTGATGATATATTTATCTCCTTTTCTCTTATGTCTCCTCTTACTTCTCTTGCTTTTCTCCTTCTCTGCTGATTTATTCTGCTCCCATGGATGTTCATGTCTTGACAACCTCCTGCCAGGTGCCTCTGACTGCGCTCTGCTGTAGTGGTGGCTGCTCCCCTCTTTTTTCTTCATGCTGGTCAGCTGTTAGTAGGAAAGCAAGTGGAGCCTGAAGGTTATAGACTCAGGAGATGGTTTCCCCACAGCCTGGTGGTGTGTGCTCTGTAACCCTGCGGTTGCAGGAGTCTGTACACTAGTACAGACAAATCTGTCATCTTCTGTAGGCTACTCTGGATGAATTTCAATCAATTTTAAGCCAAACCCAGAGAATATAATTTTCTGGTTCAAGGATTCTTGTTAAAATTAGTAATACATAAATGTGAAAGCAATTTACATTTTCCTGTATGTATATCATTCTAATATAGTTGGTTTAGATAGCAACAATTTAGTTTTGATTGGTAAGAGGAAAAAATTTTATTTCAGACTTCAAGGCTCGTCTAGGCTAACCAAAAATCAAAAAAAGGATTAATACAATTCTGTATTGTTCTACAGTCCTTTGAAGAATTAAGTTTATAGTGAGAAGGTAATGGAGGATGTCCTGCTCTTCCAGGCTGTACTTAACTGGGATGTCTCCTAGGACTTTAGCCTAATAGCAGCAAATGGTTATAACTGCTACTCAAACAGGACAGCATTAGCATAAACTGCTTCTAATGTGATTATATTCATACAAGGTTGAGCACCTAAATGATGCTTAGCCAGGTGTTAAATAGGTATGGCTATCTAAGGTTTAGTCAATTACTGTAGACGTTTTCCAATTAAAGAGAGTAAAAGGGCAAATAAAAATTAAATTCCCTTCTACTTAGCACCTTATATTGTCTTTGCAACTCTCAAAATTGCTTTTTAAAATGTCTTTCTCTAGTCCTGTACTCTTTCAAAATAAAGGCATTTTAACTGTTCAGCAGAACCAGTCTTACCTACTCTTGCAGAAAAATAATTCTTATCTATTTTTCTAGTTTTCTAGCCTGTTTTCAGAGTAGTGATTTATATTCAGTTCCTGTAACTGGAAAGGTATTAATGGTTCATGTAGTATACATGTGCAAATGGTTAAAAATTTGAAAATTGCCTACTATGCAGTACCACTTCTCTATCATCATGGTGAGGCTTCGCGAACGAAGATGTGGGAAGGGCTCTCCCCATGCTTGCTGCAAGCGTGCTGGTGGCTAAAAAGGCCGATGTGGGATAGGCAAGTCCGGTTGCAAAAGGCACAGCAGAAAGTCTCCTTAGGCAATATTGGCAAGGAATGGTTCTTTCTACGTTGTCTTTTCTCCTCGAGAGTGACTCTGTGTGCATTCTCAAAGGAAGCAGCAGCGTCGTGAATGGTGTGTCTCCATGAATCCCGATTGGAGGCCGGAGTGGACCATTGGTTAAGTGCTGCAGAGCTGCTTCTGTGTGAGCAACGAGGGCCCTTCAGTTGAGACCTGTCTGGCAGGGGAGACCGTACTGGAGGCACATACCACTGCCAGCATAGATCATAACCTCATGAGGGCATGTGAGCTTCTCTCTTGCAACAAGGGGGTGTCCGCAGAGAAGACCACTTCTCTATAATCTGTATCAAGAGAAGTGGTGCATTTGTGCTCTGTTCAAGAGCATACAACTTTTCTCTGCAACATTTTTCTCCCGCTAAACATCTTGCTTCTCTGCCCTCTGACACGGAATGAAGTTTTATCAGGACCTGTCGTTCAGATCCCACAGATTTCATATGCACACAGACCCTATGGAGACAGCAAAGACTCCATCTGGATGAGATGTGATCTGTTAACCCTGTGCTAGCTTTGTATTCAGCCATGGGCTTTGAAATGGCTTTTTGATTTCTTTTTTTTCCTTGTTTTTCCAGCAGGGCGTAAAGACAGGGAAGTGGTAACAGGAGGCATTTGCCCTTTTCCATAAATTTCTATTGCAAACACGTTACTTGGCACTTCTTCGTTACCAAAGGGGCCTATTGCACATAAATCTCACTTAGATGTTAATCAGCTTCAAATGAGCTGCAGTTTGAAGGTTTATAGATGAAGCAACCCAGAGGGATGTGAAGTGGAAGAAGAATCAGAGAGTGGTCTTCTGGCTTATTTGCAATTCAAGGCTTTGGACAAACAAGAAGCTGTTGCATTGTGGTCCTGTGTAGGGGAAACACAAAACTTTTCCTAAGTTTGTTATTGTTGCTGCAGGAAGCAAATACGCTGAAATCCCCAAACCATACCTTTCTACTCCAAGAGGGAGTGTGGAGCTTGGTTTTCCGAATGCCTAGAAATGCCTGAAGCAAGGCTGCAGGGCTTCTGCTGGCAGTGGAGGAACCAGCTGCCACCAGCCCATCTCCAGCTCTTGGATGCTGGGTGCCATGCAGGGCCACTTGTGGGAGTGCACAGGTGTCCAGGGGGTTTCCATGGATTGATAAAATCAGTAGTACTGTTTGTGCACTGTCAGAATGGAGAAGGGTGGTTTGTGTGCTAATTTTGATTGATGATTTGAAAACAGATGGTGCTGGCAAGGTTGTACTTGATGCTGTAGCACAGGTTTTGAAGAACTCACATTTCATACTCTCATAGTACAGATGCAGGCCCTGCTCATCTAAAGGGGTATGGATATTCATAGTCCATGAATGTAATTAGCTGATTTACTTTGCTCAAGGTGTTCAGGTACTTAAAGTGAAATACTGGTGTGGGAGTCTGAAACAACACCACAAAGGTTTTATTAGCTCTCAGTACTTGAAACTGATGTATTGGCTGGCGTGTTAATTTTTTTCTGTAATTGTGCTATACAGCCTTATTTATGATTGCATACTATTACAAGCAGAAATATTTACAGAAGCTGCAGGACCAAGTGCCAGAGAGGCTCAACAGAAGTGCTATGTGCAGCACTGCAGTATTGAGGCAGTGCTTGTGGAACCAAGGCATGGGCCAGGTGCTCCTGCCAGCTCCTTCCCAGCACCCACCAACAATCCTGTGGGTGGGAAGTGGCATTTCTGGCACTTCTACGAGATGACTCAACGTGACTGGAATTTCAGAGAACAAGGATGAGACATTTCTTGCAGCCTCGTGGGCTTTCCAGGCCACGCTCTGGAGACTTCGCTGCAAACAGTGGAGTGTCAATATTTCTTCAGCAAGAAGCCCCAGTATCAATACAGCATGGGGGATGAAGGGATTGAAGTCCCTGCCAAGAAGGACTTGGAGGTGCTAATGGATGGGAGCAGTGTGCACTTGCAGCCCAGAAAGTAAACTGAATTCTGAGCTGCGTCAAAAGAAACACAGCCAGCAGGTCGAGGGAGTTGATTCTCCCTCTCTGCTCCCCTCTTGTGAGACCCCACCTGGAGTGCTGTGTCCAGCTCTGGAGTCCTCAGCACAGGAAAGACATGGACCTGTGTGAGAGGGTCCAGAAAAGGGCCACAAAGATGATCAGAAGGCTGGAGGACCTCTGCTGTAAAGACAGGCTGAGAGAGCTGGGATTGTTCAGCCTGGAGAAGAGGTCTCCGATGTTACAACCCGCCCCTGAAGGTGTGTAACTGAGGCTCTTGTTGATATATCCCTTGGGGCAGATTAGAGTGAATTGACACTGAATGACCACTATTTAGAGTGAGAGAGATGGCGGGTTTGTTTTAGAAGAATTTGGTTGCAGTGGAAAGAAGATAGGTAGCCATTTTGCTTATTATCTATAGAAATGTAACAATATAAAAGTATGAATATATCACTTAGGAAAATATGTAAGGAAAAGAAAGAGGAAAAAAAAGGCTCAGAGTAGATAGCAGAGAGGAGAAATATCACCACATGTGGATCCAGCAGTGCGACTTGATAGTTGCAATGTAGATATCCTTCGGTCAAAGTGCTGGTCACAGTCTTGTTCTGTCAGGGACTGGGGAAGCCCACAGACATAAAGTTCAATGGGTTAATATATGCTCAGGTTCAGGTGAGAATGCCCAGGTACCTCTGCTGGGGAGGGGAGGGTGG
>JAOXXN010000471.1:48419144-48430490 GCA_026770055.1 Myrmophylax atrothorax
TTTCTCAGACCAGAGCCAGTTGTGCCCCATCGGAGGGGATGAATACCGTCAGGCTACGTGTGAGTGTCCCAACACCTCCCCTGGGCCAGGGGGGAGAGATTATGCCTGAGCCAGCTGTGTAAGGGAGGGCGTTGACATGGCAGGGCTGAAGTGGCAGGGTGTCCCCTTGTCACCTGCAGTGTCCCACTACAGATACCACATCCATAACACTCATCAGACTCCTTCCTGCTCTCACCACAGGTCTTACCATTCAAAGTGATTATTGAGCTGGGCTCTGTGCAGTGACTTGTTCATTTGGCTGTCATTAGCCTTGCAGGAACAGAGAAATGTTCTTACCCCAAAGCGAGCAAGCTCATTACTATTTGTGGTGCCCCTCCACATTGGTCTTCTTTGATCAGAGAAGTAAATTTAGACTTGGGAGAAAAACTTAAGGCTCAGCAGGCTGCCCCCAGTTCACCTCTCTGCTTTTAAAATGCTGTTGAAAATACTTCTACCAAATATGTTTCCCACTTATGGAGCATAATTATGAGCCAAAATCTTTGATCCTAACAGAATTCAGTCTTCTAGTTTAACAGACTTTTATCTCTGCAGTCCTTTGAGTCCTACCTCCACTGGGAGATAACATGCTGACTAAACACATTTAGTATTACCTTACAGATTCCCTTAAGATTGAAAATCCTTGCAGTTGAACTTGGATCTCAGATAAACTCTCTGCATGGTGAGACTTTCTGTGGCCTCAGAGGTTGTCCAGTGTATCAGGGAGAGACTTGGCAGCACACTGAAGATACTCATCCTGATGAGATCTTCTCTAGCTCATTAGTTCACTGAGAAAGTTGAGGTGTGCCGGGGCATTGCCAGAGCTACTGGTCAAAGGTTGGACCACAGTTTCTTGGGCTGTTTCAAATGGATTTTGCTGGCAATGTGTTATGTCTGCCAAGCCCTAATGACTTGCTTTGGTAGCTTCATCCCATCTTAGCTTTTACTAACAGTAAAATAAGGTTCTAACAGATAGCTGTATGGCTGACAGAAGGGGCAGGTTATCTTCTGAGTGTGTGCGACTCCTTGAAGGTGCTGGTCTTAAAATTGGACATCCTGGTATTGTATAGCCTCCTCAGAGTATGCAGATTTCTGTTTATTCAAACAGACTTCTGTGTAGTGTAAGCATCTTGGCAAAACAGCACAGGATGCTGTCCCTAGGATCATCTTGTAAAGAAATGCATAAATCACCTCTTTATCAATCCTCAAAGGAACAGTATTGATTTGACATAAATGCTGGTAACTGGTAATAAATAACCGTGTAGTGGTCACATGGATGACTTTCAATGTTATTTTAAGTTAATGTGAAGACAGTTTTCAGCTATTACGTCTGCCCTCTGAAACAACAGACCTTGATCAGTATTAAGGTATGTGCAGCAGTCTGCTTGTTAATGCTATGTGTCTTTACTACCCTGCAAGTCATGGTCACTGCCAGCAAATTTTTTTTGCATGGAAAGTGGAGGGAAGTCTTAATGAAGTTACGGTAGAAAATCCACGTCTGTTAAGTGAATGATGTTTTCAAATTGGAGTTAAAATATTCTAAGGGAAGGTATTTGGACTAAAAAAAGTGAAGTCTGTAACTTAGGACATTTAAAAGATGGCAGCTAAAGCCAAACACATAGAAAACAAAGATCCAAAATGCTTATGATGTTTGAAAATTCCTCACAACTCTCAAACCAGGCAAGGTCTCTTCAGAGCTCAGGATATTGTATGTGTGACTTTTGTGAACCAGAGCATTTCCAGAGACCTGCCCCACAGGTCTTTCAGGAGAAGCACCAGTAATGTTCAAAGCTTACTTCAAAAGGCAAAATTCTCGAAGGTTTTCTGTGTGGCCTTTGGTTTCATTTTTTTCCCGCATAGCTGCTAATTTTTCATAAGCCATAGGTGAGCCATATCCCCTTTTCTTAGTCTTATTACTAGAGCCTAGCTAGGAGTCTTCAGCTTGCTTTTGAAACATTAGTCTAGGAGGAAACCATTCTAAAGCAAGACTTGCCACATGTATAGATGAGCCAAAAGCACCATCATTTTTCCAAGAGCAAGATTCCAGCTGGAACTCAGCATTTCTGTGATATTGCAGTGCATCAAAAAGGAACAACAGGCCAAAAGGCTCTTGTGGACAAAGGTCTTGGAGTCAGTCTGGAGCTAGGAAACCTCAGGGCATCCTCTGTAATAGACAGCACCTTCCTGGATTATTGCCTTGTGATTTTTCCTGCAAGTCATGAGCATTCCCCAGAATGCCTGTGCCTTACGTGCTGGAGGGCAGTGTTGCAGCCAGTGAAAGCCAGTGCAGCCTGTGGGCTGCATTTCCCCATGCAGGAAGGGTTCAGGTGGCACCACGATCCACGTGCTGCCCTGCTGCCTTCTGTCTCTGCTATGCCCTCGTGTGTGCCATTGCAGGTTGGGATGCAGGGAGATGGAGAGGGGCCTCCAGCTTCACTGTGTTTCTGCATGGTTCTGTCATGTGGAATTATTGTCAAATAGTTTTGTGTGGTTTGGGTTTTTTTAAATATTGTTCATCGGGCTTCAGGTTGCAAAGCAGTTAGATGAAACAACCACCTGTACTTGTTACTGAGCAGGCCTTACATTGTAAAGGGCTCATTCAGGGCAAAATCTAGTGCTGTTCACTTAGACCAAGGTACCATCCTTAACTGCAGGACAGTGTTCATGTCTGGTATAGAGCAGCAATCCATCTGCCACAGTCCCTCTCTCTCCCTGAATAGCTTCAGTATAAAATTCTTCAATTCACTGAGCATCTAAAATGAATAAAGAAATTGGTCATCCATGCTACATTAAACCCTATTTGGAATATTTACAGACTTTTTGTAAAAAGAAATACTTTAATGTATACTAAGCCTATGGTTTAGGAGTATCATTCCTATCCCTTTACCAGTTAGAATCTTGCTGGTAATTATTTATGCGTAAAGCAGAAAGGCATTGGAAAGAGACTTCAGGCTTAAGAGGCTGTTGGGAGCTCCAGCTTTGCTTGTCTGGTTTAATTCTAGTTAACTACTCAGTATAGGTCTGCTAGGGATGCAAAGTCCTAGAGAAATCTGGAGGTAACAGGAGAGTCACAGAACAGGAATGGGCAGTAGTTGCTTTGAGCACATGAAAAAGCAGAGGTGCAAGACCAGGGAACAGAGAGTCTGATGTAGCAAGGATCGCAGCCAGGCAAAGCCAGGCTTCTTCTTGACTCAGTATATTTACCACCTTGACTCTTTCAGAAGAGCTCCAACTCTTAAGCACTCAGAGAACAAGTAAACCTAAGCCTGGCACTTCACCTGTGCTAGGAAGCTGTATTGTGCTGTGGTGACTCGCCAGTACAGCGAAAAAAGTCTTCCGTAGGGCAGCTTTATTTAACTTTTGAAAAAATAAGGTCAGAAATTTAGGGCAATTAGTGTGAGTAAAGCTTAGCAGGTTCACATCTCCCTTATGCAGCCACATCTCTAATTACTGTCTGCATATTTTAAACACTTTATACAGTCCTTTGAAATACAGTTTTTCTCTAACTACAATCTTGTATGCTGTTTCTCATTTTTTAGAAGTTAAGAGCTGCATATGTTTTCTGTCTTAAATTGTGATTCTCTCCCCATCTCATCTTCAATAAGATATTTGAGTAAATTTTCCCATGTATTTACAATTGCATCTGGAATTAAGGTTTACAACTTCAGTAAGTTGCATGGTTAAGAAACCATAATGAACTTTTTAATTATATAAGATTAAGCACCAAACATTATATGTTTCATGGATAAGCAGTTTATTACATTTGTAGATCTGCTTTGTCTAAGGCCTGTGTTCTGTTCTTTGAAAGCTGAGGCACATACCTGTTAAACTGAAGTAGGACTTGCTGTTTTGGAGATACTGCTGATTCTAATGCCATGATTTGTTTTACTTGTTTCTAATATGACAGTTTGTTTTGTTTACACAGAGACTTTGCTTATGTGGCAAGAGACAAAGACACAAGAATTCTGAAATGTCATGTGTTTCGATGTGACACACCTGCAAAAGCCATTGCTACAAGTCTGCACGAAATCTGCTCAAAGGCAAGTGAATTTACAGTCAGCTGCATTCATCTGTTTAGAGGTCCCTGAGCCTTATAGGTACATGTAATCAGCAGTTGTATGCAGTGCTAATTTAGTTCATATGACTGGCAACTAGAAACAATGTAAAGAATTTGTAAACAAAGTATGGAAATGGATGGGAATTACGGGAGGGTGAGCATTTAGATTTGAGGAGGATGATACGTGCTTTTGAAGACTGAAAGTTTTCTTGATTAATAAAGAAGCTGCAGGTTCAAAATAGAAGAACACAGAACTTTAATGAATAATAAACTGTGATCCTAAACTCCATAAATAAATTGGTGTTATTCAATGATGTTATCCTGCAGGAGAGATGGGAAAATCATGGAAAAGAGGGAGTTTCAGCTACTCTAGATATGAATACTAAAGGATCTTTGCTCCTGCTTGTGATAGTGTTGTCCATGATACTGGAGAGGACCATTCTTTTTGGTCATTTTACCTTAAAGATTTGACACCATTCCATGGTTATTAATTTTGGTTTTCTTGGATGATCTGTTTATGAGTGTCCTCTGTGCAGTCATTTCCTGCAGCAGGAACAAGGCAGCACATCCTTGCTGCCCTCTTTACAGCAGGCAATCTGACTGAAATACTTTATAAAGAGGAAGTTAAACTAACATACTTTAAATGCTTCTTTTACTCTTCTACTGAGCTGTGGTGGATTTGAGACTGCATCCCTCTTTTGAAAAAATTTAAATAATTATCATTTCGGTTTTCCTTAAAAAATGGCAATTTGCACCACAAGAAAAGTGGGCTATGAGGATGAATAACTTTATCATTTTATACCTGTGGAACTTGTCCCTCCCCATGAGTCACACCTCTTCTAGAAAGGTTATTTAGGAAACTTTCAAGTTTTAAACTTCTGCTGTAGGCCTGTCATTTGCTTTTTACATTTTGCCTTCATGTTAGTGAATGGAATCAGTGATGCCAAACTCTCCTCTGTAGTCAGTTGTATAGTCTAAAAAATTTTCATTTTTGCAACACTACAGACGTGGTACTGAACTTGTTTGTGATGTTCCATGCAAGCAATGTGAGCATTTACACAGTGTGCATTACTGTAACCCTCTGGGCAGCAAAGTTGTGACTGAGGCAGAAGGTAGCTCAGCAACTGTGCAAAGCCTGGCAGGTTTATCCTGGTTTAGGTTCCAGAGGGAGTGCCAGTGACAGCACTTGGGGAGCTGCTTTGGTTGGCCAAGAAGCTGCAGGCTGTACTTGGTGAAGTTAAAACACCAGGGACTGCAGCAGTGGCTGACTGGAGAAGCTTAGACTTTTTATGCTGGTCCTAGTTCTCCTTCATCTCTCCAGTTCTCACAGGTGTTTCCAGCAAGTCTGGCAGGAAAAAATGTGCTACACAGGCCCTACCATATCTGCTTTTACCCAGTAAGGTCAGCATCAAGTAAATGCTGTGGTAGCCATACACAGGGATATCAGAAAGGGAGTAGAGCTGTCCCGTAAGTAACTACAACACAAAACTTCTGACATTAATTTTGGATAAGAGTACAAGTAGGCATTTAAAACTATAGCTAACAGGAACACAGGTAATTCAGCAATAGATGTGATCCTGATTCAGGGAAGCTCTTGGCATGTGCTGACACGCTGGACCTGTTTGCTGAATCAGGGTTTCTTTAAGCTAGTTTGTATTATTTTTCTTCTGAGGGAGTAGGAATATTCCCACGTGTCCATGGAAGAGAAAATATTCTCAGAATATAAAACCTAGGAAAATAAAAGAGGGGAACAGGGAGAGAAATGTGCTAGAGGCATCTTCAGACCAAGTGTCATCTGCTGTAACACCCAGTTATCTTTATAGCTTAATTACCATGAACAGACATAGTGTAAAGAAGCAGATAGCAGTGTTCATGTATGTTCATATGTGATCTTTGTGAAACCTCTGTTAGCTTCCCTGGATACCTTCTCAGTCATATATTTATAAGAAATAACTTTGAAATGGGTTGGTTTTTTCCTCTTTTGCTAATATTATACATTTTGGGGGAAGAACAGGTTGTATTTTGTGGGGGATTTTTAATTCCAGAATAAACATAAAAATGGAGTAAAAAATTGTGCACAGCAGAAGATAGTTCAGAGAGGAACATGAATAATGAACACTCTTCTCTGTGTGTCAAATATTTATATTTCTTCCTTGTATTATTCCTCTCTGCAATTTTGCTGTTGATAAAAATGGCTAGTTTTTCATCCTCTTCCATCTGTCTTTCATCTAGGCTTGGACAGCACTTAAGTTCTATCTGTAATTAAGGAGTGGTGAATAAAGTGGGTGAAAATTAAAGTTGTTACTTGAAAAGAATAACCTGCTTAGTCATGTGGCTTCTGACTTACTTCAGATTTCAGAAACTAGGATTGTAATAGGAGTAAATTTGTAGTTGCTACTGTATTTTTTTAAATGCTGTATTATTACTGTCTTCAGATTATGGCTGAACGGAAGAATGCTAAAGCTATGGCTTGCAGCTCATTCCAAGACAGGACAAATGTCACCCTTGATGTTCCTCTGCAAGGTACAGTGTGTTACAGCTGGTATCCACAGGATGGTGCTATTTTAGATACATTTTGTTTCTGATGCAGCTTTTGACAAAAATGGAGCATGCTGGGTGGAGAGCAATCTTGTCTTTTAATGAATGTATCTGACTGTAACCTGTTCCTGCATTACTTTAATTATTTTTATTGGTTATGTTGACAGTAATGGTCTCGTACTCAGTCATGTCAACTTGTGATTTCCTCTTTTATTTTGAAGTGCAAGTGTTGCAAATTCAGTCTTACTTATTTGTGGATACTGGTGGATAGAGGGAAAGACACTGAGTGATTGGTGTTTGTAAATATATATATAGGTAGGGTTTATTTTAGAACAGTTTGGCTGCAAAAGAAAATGCATATATTGCCATTTTGGTTGGTATTATCTACAGTAATGTAGCAGTAAAAAGGCATAAAAATAACACTGAAGAAAATGTATAAGGAAAAGAACGAGAAAGAAAGGATAAAAGTAGAAAGATACATAGTCACCACCTGTTGGTAGTTGCAATTTCAGTGTCTGTTGGTTGAAGTGATAGTCACAGTCTTGTGATGGTCTTGATCTGCCTGTTATGTCAGCACAGTTGAGTCCCTTATGGCCTATTTGCCCATGGCAGAGATGAATTCCTTCGGGCCATGTGTGAATGTCTTAGGTGCTTCTCCGAAGGTGAGTTATCACAGCTGAGTCATGTATGTAAGGACAAAGAAACACTGCCCTGCCTTGCAGGGTTTGCCTTGTTTAACACCGAGCTTGTAGCCTGAGGTGTTGGGTGTACATGCCCTCAGCACTTGGGCAGCCACTCTGCACATTGTTAGCAAAGCACCCTGCTGATTGTTGGAGCCATTAACAGTCCCGCAGGGGAGGGGGAGAGCAGAATGAGTCTGTGGGTTATGGCCTCCTCCCAGCCTTCTTCACTTTGCCTTAAACCTGAGGTGGTTAGACAGTAGTACCACATTTATCTTATCTCAAGTTCCAGTCAGGAGCCTTAACTCACAGTCCAATTCCCTGAAATCCAAGAGGCATATTCTGGCAGGGAGTGGGCTTCGGTGATCTAACAGTGTTTAAGCTATTAACCATTTCATTCTCTCACACTTAAAACCAGAATATACTCCAGTTAATCACTTAGATTCAGAGGCTTCTGAGGGGCATCCAGCTAAAGGGTCTTTTGCACACTTCTGCATGGTAGAAGGAAGTTGCCTTTGCGTGCCTTTATTAGTCATACATTAGTAGTTGCTCTTTTGAAAGTATTCCAGAAGAACATACTCCATGTTAGCTTTACAGGACATTATATGCTTCTAGTTCTACCAGTTTGTACTGAATATCTTACTCCTAATCCATATATCAATTTGTATAATGGTCTGTGTAATGTGTACTGCTCAGACAGTAGTATTGATTACCTGGACACTCTATTTAACATATTAGCAAGGATGGTATTAACAGCAGATTCCGTATTTTACATAGTTATTTTAGTGAAATTTAGATCTGTATGTCTCAGAGATCTGTTCATCTATATTTTCTGATTTTTAATATGCCAGCAATATGACATGACCTTATTCATGGCATAGACCAAAAATAAGCTGATGCAAATTTATTCCTAATTCCTTTAGAAATTATTGAGGCTTGTTCTTGTTTAGAAGGAGTAAAAATTTGTCTTAATCAATACAATACCTTCATAGTACAATTACTGGGTAAACTGTTTCATGTAATTGATGAAATAAAGGTGGTTTTCCCTGCTGTGAATGCTGATTAACAGGAATTAACTTTTGTTCCCATGCAGTAGATTTCCCAACACCAAAGACAGAATTGGTACAGAAGTTCCACGTCCAGTACCTGGGCATGCTACCTGTAGCGAAACCTGTGGGTATGTAGCACTTAAGTGTCTTCCAAAGTACCTTGCCTAAGCCCTAAAAGCTGGACTCTGGGTAGCCAAGTGAAAATGCATGATTTTTGAAGGGTTAGCAACCTTTGTGTTTCAGTCACATGAATCAGGCATGAAGACATCTCATATTCAGGGCATCATATGAACTTGTTTTGCAACCAGGGTATTTTGGGTGCTGCCAAGAAGGTGCAGTTTCTTTCTACAGCTTTCTCCGAATATGAGCTCTGCTACTAATGAGAAGGGCCCTAGAGAAATTAAATGGTGCAGCAGCTAAACAAGGTATTGTCCTGGTTTTTATAAGACAGAGGCACCTGTTTTCGTTTTGCAGATGAAGAAACACAACTTTACAAGATTTCCTTCCATCATCAAATTAATTTTAATAAGGAGTCCAAAACAATGTCTTCTGTTGTACAATGTGAAGATAAAAAGTTTTGTTATTGTTTACATGTTTTAATTTATTTTTCATTATTTAATTTTCTTCTCTTTTAGGAATGGATACTCTGAATAGTGCCATTGAGAGTCTAATGGCTTCCTCTAGCAAAGATGATTGGATGGCAGTTACCATGAATGTTGCTGATGCTACTGTAACAGTAATCAATGAAAGAGTAAGGCAGACTCTTGTTCAAAACACATTTAAATAATATGAGTTTTGAAAACCAGGAACACAGAAACACTAGTAGAATTAATTTACACTGGAATTTATTTGCTTATTTTGTGTTGTATTTCTTTCTAGAATCTGCAGAGGCTCTCACTGCTTGTATCAGCTTCACCTTTCTTTAGCATTGCAAGCATGTCCTCAGAAATAAATTATTATAAGTATTCATTAGATATTTAAATTCAGTGTTGTTCTTTCTAGGAATTTGGAGCCTAAAATGTTGTAGGTTAAGCCCTAGGTAACAATCCTAAATTCCAAACTGTATTTACCTTATTCTTGATATGGAAGCCAAGAGTAATACTTAAATCTCTGTAACAGAGGAAAATGTAGAGCATTTTTCATAGAGATTAATGCAGTGAAACTTTCAAAGAGAGTCTTTTATATATGCCCTTTGATGAGGTACTAAACCAGTATCTCTGTAACATACCAGTGATAGGGGACTATGTTTTGGAGTCATTAGAGCCATGTTGTTTTGTTTCTTCACAAAACAAGCAGTTGTAAAATGCGCAACATGCTCGGTGCTAATGCCCAAAGCCTTGGTTCTCCAGTGACAGCCTAGAAGGGGAGATGCAGCCCAGGCCCGAGCACGCTGAGTATATGAAGATAGATAAAAAGGAATTACAATACTGTTTCACCGTGTCCTCCTATTTAATCAAAATTAGAAGTTGCACAGAATATCTGAGAACAATGATCATTTGATTCATTACCAGAATGAAGAGGAAGTCATGGTGGAGTGTCGTGTGCGGTTCCTGTCCTTCATGGGAGTAGGCAAAGACATTCACACATTCGCCTTCATTATGGATACAGGAAACCAGCATTTTGAGTGCCACGTTTTTTGGTGTGAACCAAATGCAGGCAATGTATCAGAAGCTGTTCAGGCTGCTTGCATGGTAAGTGACTTTCTTCAAAGGTATTTAATAGCACTTAGATTCTTTACTGCTTCCATAAATAATCATCTCTCCAAATTGGCAATTATATTGATTTCAAGACAGAAACAGAAAGAACAGATGAAAATAGGAATTGGTACTATGATATGTTTAATCAGTTAAAATCCAAACATTTTAAAGTTTGAAATGGCAGTTTAGTGAACAATGCCCCTTTAGCCATCTTCCCGCTTAACCTTTGCAATGTCTAAGTGAGTTAGAAATCTTTTATTTCACTGCACAGTTGTTACACAATCCAGTGGTAATATAGTGAAAGTAATCTTTGTTCCAGAGTAGCTGAACCCAGAAAATTTATTTTTCAGTTTTCAGATGCTGTTTGTATGGTTTAGTATCTGTTGTGTGCTAATGAACAGTTTCTGCCCATGCATTGACAGATCAACGTCCCATTAACTTCAGCTGAGCTTTCTGTCACAGCCAAACCAGAGGTTTGACTATAATTAATGAGGAGGTACTGAGAGTGTATTTGAAATTACTGGGTAATGATTGCAGAATGGTTTTGCTTTGTTGCAGTTACGGTATCAGAAGTGCTTAGTAGCCAGACCTCCTTCACAGAAGGTTCGACCGCCACCACCTCCTGCAGACTCGGTGACTAGAAGAGTTACTACTAATGTAAAAAGAGGCGTGCTGTCTCTCATTGACACTTTGAAACAGAAACGTCCAGTCACTGAGATGCCATAGCTGCGTAAGAGAAGATTCTCCTGACATTTAACTGAAGATAACAGTAGCCACACTAAGGAAAATGAACTGACCGTGTCTGGCCTTCCATTTCAACTGCTGATGCTTTGTCTTCAGAGAATTTACCCTTATCAAAACAATGTTAGACAAGCATGTTCTCTCATTCTTGCCACCATCGTGTGATATGAAAAGAAGCATGAATAATTTTTTTGCTGTCAGTGAGTTACATCATGGGCAATGGAAGGTCTGTTTGATTGTAAATACATGAACATTACCTAAACTCACACACAAAAAAAGAATATGGCCATGTCTCTCCCAGTGAACTCATGCTAAAGTCCTTGGAGTGAATGATGCCTGAGTTAAAGTTTCACCTTCTTGAGCTGGATTTGTCACAAACCAATCTTAAATCCCACAGCACTTTGCTGTGTTTTCAACACTGGAAGGGGTACCAAGTATTAGCTACCATTGAATTATTGTAGATTAAATAACAAGTTTTATTTTTTACAGAGCTACACCTGTTAGTTTTAAACTGTTTGTCAGCATTGGTCTAGCAACCACTTTAACTT
>JAOXXN010000471.1:48430601-48457247 GCA_026770055.1 Myrmophylax atrothorax
ATGTTTTTAGGAATTGAGTTCTAGGGTGATCCACTGAAGCTTTTCAGCTTTAAACATACAAATGAAACTGTTGGCTGTTAAATTTATTCTCTTAAATCTCTCATTTATTCATCAGAAATACCGTTTGTTCACACAGGGCTCAAACCAATCAGGACTGAGAAAGAAATAGTGTCTTACAACTGTTACAGAGACTAAACTATTCCATATAAGTGTTCAGTGAAAAGTTCAATTCAGTGTCTGGTTGTACAGTTCCCCCTTCCCCTCAGAGTTTGCTGCTGAATACTTAGCATGCCAGAAAAAGAACAATTATGGGTTTTGTTATTTACAAAATTCTGTGAAATTTATTTTACTTTCAGTACTCTTGTAACAAAGTAAGAAGAGAGTTGTTTTCTAACAGGGTAGTGCTTCAGGTGGTACAACTTTATTTCCATGCTTTTGCTCCAAAGACTTCATCTGATTGCTTAAATTTACACACCTGCAGACCCTCACAAATCAGCCCAGCATTGCCCTCAAAACTGGACCTCAGGCTAATTCTGAAATGCAGTCATGAATCTTCAGTCTTTCCCTTTGCCATCTTCTATCTAGACCTGCAGATTGATACATATTTTGGAAATGGAACATTAAAGATATTTTTACTAGTGTTAAAAATGTTTTTCCTCCATTTATAGGTAAGTTCCAAACTGTGACTGTCTCCCAAGTCTGCAAATCCGGTCATACTACAATGATAAAGGAACATTGGCAGGGTTGTTGTTACAATAACTCCTTTTTTTTTCACTATGCAAGAGACTGTTAAACTATTTTCTTTTTTATTTCGTTGTTTAAAGAAGTTAATGACAACACCTGGGTGAAGTAATTTAGGAACACAACAGGAAAAGAGTGATGATTCATTGAAAAATGCAGAAAAATCATTAAACTAAACTCAGCATGATGTATGAGCAAGTGTCAGGTGAAGGCCAGCTATGCAACTATAGTAATTAAATTTAGCTCTCTGGAATATCCTCTGAAGAGCTGTTCCTCCACCATCTCTTCCTGATCACGATGCTTCACCTCAGGCACTGAAGCAACTGCTTCCCCTCACAGGGCTCACATTCTTGCCACCTCCTTTGCACCAGCTCTATGGCTTGTGCTGGGTGTGCAGGGAGAGCTGGAGGTGAGGGACGCAAACCAACCCACCTGCTTCAGCACTACCAGTGGTTTAACTGACCACGAAGCCAGATCACGAAGCATGGGCATGGCAGCTTGCACACCCGCTTCTGTAGTTTCTGATACTGATCCCAATTGGCTCTGCTAGGAGCAGTCTAAAAACTCACTTCTATCAGAGAACCACAGAACTGCTCCAGTTGGAAGAGACTTTAAAGATCATCTGGTTCCAACCCCTCTGCCATGGCCAGAGACACCTCCCGCTAGACTGGGTTGCTCAGCCCCATCCAGCCTGGCTTTGAACACTTCCAGGGATGACCGCCCTCAAAATGTGATGGCTAACACTGGATCTTTAGGTAGGATTGTGAAATTAAGAGATAAAACTTCCCCTTTTTGTCATTGTGCTAGTGATTCAAATTTTATTTTTAATTAAATATTTTGACAAGAGTCTTTTTAAAGTTCCAACTGGGAACACTGTGATTTGAGATTTACAACTGTTGTACAACAGTGAAATGATTTTAAACAGTATAATTAAATTTGGCATTGCATCTGCACAGTGCTGATTCTCCCCAAGAGAGATCTGGACTCTCTTTTAACTAAACCAACACTCAGCAAACAGCAGTGTGAAAGTTGCACCAGTATGGTCAAGGCTCTGAACATTTGGTTAGCTGTCACTTGCAATGTGTGCAATTGCAGGAAGGGCTGAGAGGATAGAAGAGTATTTGAAAAGCCGTATGTCACTCACCAATGTATGTTTTAAGAGGTTTGTGTCTGTTAACAAAATGTTGATTTTGCAAGTATTTAAGTAGTGTGCTTAATGGTCTGGCTGTATGTGGCCTTTTTGCTTCAGTAGAGCTCCTTACTCTCCAAAAGATTTAATATGCACCCACCAGCTGTTTGCAGAGTCAGAGCCTAATATTTGCAAAGCCCGTTATCTTTTGTTAAATAATATATTCAGACACTCTTTCTACCATGGCCAAAAAAGTATGTATGGGGTGTGTGTGTTTGAGCAACTGCCACTGTTCTAGTTGATGTTATAGCAACCCTTCAGTTATCTATGCATTTTTTATAATACCTAGTGATTCTGTAGACTGGCAGCCATGTTCACTATGCCTTGTATGTCTGATGCCATATTCTAACTTAACCTGTTAAATACAGCTTAAAATATTTTTATTTTATTTATTCTATTTTTACTGAAATATCCTGAATTATTATGTTGATGTGTTGTCTTTACCAGACATGCTCTTGTAACATTCTCCACTCTGTATACTATAGGTTGCCTTAAAAAAGGCAGGCTTGGTAATTATTTGTAGTCACATTTTTATTGAAGTCTGTAGAAAACTCATGTGAAGCAAAGCTAATTTCTTCATTTTTTTCAATGCAAATACTAAGTTAGAGGTAAAGATCACGTGTCAGTCAGTCATGTCATTAACACGCTCCCTTGCAGAAGCAATGAAATTTATATTCACAGTCAATGACTAAGAGATAAAAGCCTTTCTTTTGAAATCTGCAGTTCTGGCTGTAGGTTTTATTTAAGCCACTTACTGTTTCATTTGAAGGGGAGCAAGGGGGTGTGAGGGATGTAAGGCTACAGAGGCCACCTACAGGATGGTTAAATGGGAATAACAAAAATTGCATGAAGGGCATAGAACCATTCACAGTAAAACAAGGTCGTAGTGATACACTTCCTGTGCAGAGTCACATGTACCTATAGAAATAATATGCCCTTTTGTAACAGAGAACAAAAACTACAGAGTGTCTAACAGCTTACACCAGTTCTGTGTCACTAAGAGTTCTACATCTCTTTTATTAAGCATTTCGTAGATCACTTACCTAGGGATGTAAAATTGTTATTATATCACCCATGGAGAAGAGAACTTTCTCATTTCAACAGCCAGTATGGCCTCAGCATTTCAGCATTACCATTGACACATCACTCCTTTTTTGAGCGGATTAAGTAACACATTGCTACAACTTGTGCTGTACAGTCAGCCAAAGCAGGTTTGCTTTAACAGCAGTAAGAAAGAAGGAAACACATCCACTGTTTATTAGCAGAGTCCAGTCTTAAATAAAGCACCTGACTGACATAGAAAAGGACAGTTTTCCCTGCTGTTGGCCACTTCCCCACATTTAAATGTAATCTGTTCTGAGAATAAATTTAGCTGCATAAAGTGATTGTCTCAATTGTTACTGCTCCATGAAACTGGGAAATTATTTTTTTCTGTTCCAAATGGTGGTTGAGGGAAGGGAAAAACATAGGGGTGGTTTAAAGGCAATAGCAGTACAATGGAGACTTTTGCATCTGGAAAACTGAAACAGCAGTTTCTAGTTGAAAATTACAAATAAACGGATTACAGAAAAATAGTTGCATAAGATACAGTTTTACTGTAAAGATTCATTGAGTGTTTAACTTCATGTACAGGCATCTACTTACAAGCCATCTGGAGTCAGTCCCAGATGTTGCCTCCAGGTGAAGCTCAGTGCTTACAAAGTAAGCTGCTGACCTGCAGAGTCAAAATACCCACTCTCTGATACTCTTAGGAAGACATCAAGATGCTAACTGCTTTAGCCTCTGTACCATTTAAAAAATGCAAATTCCCAGAAGCAAGATGAGGCTGATTGTGGGACATCATGACACATATTACATGATTAACCCAGAAATTCTGTCATCAGACACATACATATATATGTTTGTTTACAAGTAATTTTAACTTCATAATGAATGATACAGATCCTGATTTTTAAAAAATCATTCTCTAACTGCAGAATTTCTAAGTTTATTTTAAGCATTTAACAGTCATATTGGGGAAAAAAACCCTTAGTGTGCATTCCTTCTATCTAATATGTAGAATCTCTCCTCCTCCTAGATGGTTTTGAAATAAAATAATAATTTCTTCTTTTCCAGTTCTACACATTGCATGTGCATGGGTCTAAATCCATCCTTACAAGTTTCTTCAAAAACAAGAGCAGAATTCACCATGTTCATGGAATGGGTGAGAAGCATGGGTTGGTCACAGTGATAAGCAGGAGGTGAAGGGGGTCTTTGTGTAGGAAAGCTGGCTCAGATTAAAATGCTAAAAGAAATTTTTATTGATTCAGTGAAGTATCAATATCCGATGAACACAAGCCAGCTGTTTACACTGTTGGTGTAGTATCATTCACATCCCTTCTTATAAAGGCACTGCTGATCTGGCAACACTGACTGGTGTAGGTGAAGAAAATGTAAAAACATTAAAACATTTTCTCTGGATGGATCTAAATCCAGACCCATATATCACATCAGTTAAGATTCCATACTGTGTTGTTGACACTCACGGCAACACTTGCCAAGTGTCTTAAAATGACTGCCTAGAGGAAAATTTCTCTTCAGGGCCACAGCTACCTTTGCCTTTCTTTGTTGCTATACTGTCTCTATGTCATTTTTACAATGATATCTATATCTGTGTCTCCCTTTATCCTCTGCTCAGGTTATTAGAGTAATTGTAGGTATTTTGCAGTTATTTTGTCTTTGCTAGGAAGAGGGAGCATGTTAGAAGCCCACAGCTGTTTCCAAAGACAAACTTCTCTGTGTTCAGTTATTACTGAACTGACTAGCACTAACATTTATAAAAATAAGTTACTTTGACAGTAGCAGCTCTTTTCAACTTGTGTTAAGAAATTGATGAAAAGCAATTATGAGCCGTGATATAGTATGACATGACATTATGATGACAATTTGGTTTTTAACATCAGAATATTTTAGCTATTTTTCATCGTTAATATTTGGAAGAACACCTAAATATACCAAGAGATTAAGCCTATGTGTGGACTTCAGTATACTTGGCCAGTTTCCTCTACAAAATTTCACATCTAGTTTTAGAAATAAAGGTGAGCTAACTAGCTTACTGTGCAAGGCTTGTTTTCCATGCATCAGTCCAAGTGAAAACTCACAAAAATGGTACCTAGTGCTTGTAAAGAAAAATAGCCAATTTAAAAACACAGTCTCACTTTAAAAAAAAATCTATCTGAAATTGATTACTCTTACAGATCTTGGTCATGATGGGGGGTCAGATGTATGATTTGTCACTTTAAAATGTATAGCAAGAAGTCACAGTTTTTTGACCTCACTCCTCACAACAGTCTACCAGCCTTAGGCAGCTGAGCTCCATTCACTTGAAAGTGTGACTACTGGAATAAAAATTACTGTCTAACAGATATTTCTACACAAATAGCCCTCAACATACCTCTTTCCCACAGCAAGGTGATCCTGCATAAAGATACACTGTAATCAAAGAGTACTGATGAATATACAAAAATCTTTACCTTCTGTGTAGAGGAAGGCCAAAGTTTGAAGATTTATACAGCCATGGTCAAAGATTGGCTGGATGTTTTAGACAGCGGTGGTGGGAATAATTAACCACTTGGACCCTGCACTCTAGTTTGGTTATAGAAGTGATTTGATGCTCTGGGTTTGTTTCCTTGGTGTTACCACTCCGGAAGCAAAGTGATTTTCGCAGCCTTCAGTACAACCCTGTTATGCAGCACACGTGCCCTTCGAGCAGGTGTCTGTCTCTCAGACACCTTGCCCAGAGGTGACAAATGAGATGTGCGTTTTGGCACTTCAGGCAGAGCCCTGTGTGAATCAGGGGTGGTAGATTCCTTCAGCTGAACGTGGCCGTTTGTTCCGTGCACATTCTTCTGTTGTGTGTTACTGACTGCTTTGGACGCAGATACGTTACTGGCTGCTTTTGTTCGGTGCACATGCTTTTGTTGTGTGTTACTGGCTGCTTTTGTTCGGTGCACATGCTTTTGTTGTGTGTTACTGGCTGCTTTTGTTCTGTGCACATTCTTCTGTTGTTTGTTACTGACTGCTTTAGACATGGGAACTTCAGCCTTAACATTAGCTCCAGTTTGATGGTGAAGGGGCTCTGCAGCCTTTGGCTTACTGTCAGTACCAGTAACTTTGCATCTATGTCGTTTCACTTTCTGCTTTTTTTCCTCTTCTTTGGGTTTTTCTTCAGAAAGGATATCTAGCAGTCCTTTTTCTGCAGCATAAGCCAAAAGGTCTTTAGCAGGCACTTTTCGAGAAGAATCTTTCTGAAAATTTCAAAGAAAACAACAATGAATCTAAGTCACAACACAGAGCTGCTCAGAATTTACTTCATGAGAAAACTACAGCAGAATCTAGCAGAAGGACTTAGGTCACATGTGATAAATGCTATCATCATCATGGCTCGGCTCCATGAACTAAGATTTGGGAAGGGCTCTACCCACGTGGGTGTGTCCTTTGAGCCTGCGCAGTGGATGTTTTAGGTGAGGCACAGCGTGCGCAGAACTGGCCCCACCATTTTACTTCTCAGGTTCATCTGCCACGGCCGAGCAAACTTGGACAGTGACAGTGAAGTCCTCAGGATTAGAACCTACAGCCCCCGGTATTCCCAGGAGGTCTCCCATCCAAGTACGAACCAGGGCTGACCCTGCTTAGCTTCCGAGATCTGATGGGATCAGGCATCATGGTGGCATGGCCGTAGTTGAATAAATGCTAACCAAACTATTTATGTGCAAAATTAAGAACATGACTGTTGTGTCAAGAGGCACCTGAGCATTTGCTCTTCAGAAACTTTGTTCTCTACTGCCCCAAACAGGCGAGGCTCAGTTCTGGGCTCTGTACTGTATGTCTGACCTGTGGTTTAACCCCAGGCAGCAACCAAGCCTCACGCAGGTGCTCATTTACTCCCCCACCAGCAAGATCAGGGAAAGAATCAGAAGCATAAAAGCCAGATAGAGACTGGGGTTACTTGGGAAGACAAGAGCCAACGGTCCAAACGTCCCCACTTCCTCATCCTTCTGCCCACCTTACATACTGGACAGGATGTCATATGGTATGGGATGTCCCCGTGGTCAGTTGGGTTCAGCTGTGTGTCACCCCAGTGTCCCACACAGCCCCAGTCTCCTCCCCAGCATGGCAGTACAAAAAGCAGAGGCAGCCTTGGCTCTGTGTAAGCACTGCTCAGCAATAACAAAAACATCTCAGTACTGTCAACCCTGTGTTCAGCACAAATGCAAAACACAGCCCCACAGCAACCACTGGGAAGAAAATTAACCCTACCCCAGCCAAAACCAGCACACTCTCACACTGACCTGCTCTGTAATATGTCTATAATAATGTGCATATGCATTACATATGTGTGTGTATCATAGTTACTAAAATACAGAAATACTATCAGTAACATTAAACACAAATAATTTTCATGATAATAAAAATCTTTCCTCATAATACATAAGTAAGGAATTCTCAGACTAGATTAATTATGAACCAGGTTAGCATCCAAGTACATAAAGAGAAACAATAGGGAAGAAACTACTTAAACTAGCTAAGAGAAGAGTGTCTGTAAACCAGAAATTTCAGTTTAAATTATAGAATAGAAGCATAGAATCAAATAGGTTGGAAAAGTCCAACCTTTGACCTAACACCACCCTGCCTACTAGACCATGCCACATCCAGTCTCTTCTTAGATACCTCCAGGGATGGTGACTCGATGACCTCCCTGGGCAGCCCATTCCAATGCCCTATCACTCCTATAAAGAACTTTTTTCTAATATCTAACTGTATCCTCCCCTGGTGCCCCTTGAGACTGTGCCCTCTTGTTAGACTGCTTGTTGCCTGGGAGAAGAGACTGACCTCCACTTCACTACAACATCCTTTCAGGTAGCTGTAGAGAGTGGTAAGGTCTCCTCTGAGCCTCCTCTTCTCCAGGCTAAACAACCCCAGCTCCCTCAGCCACTCCTCACAAGACTTGTGTCCTAGTCCCTTCACCAGCCTTGTTGCCCTTCTCTGGACCCGCTCCAGCACCTCAACGTCCTTCCGAAATTGCGGGGCCCAGAACTGGACACAGCACTCAAGGTGTGGCCTCACCAGTGCCAAGTACAGGGGAAGGATCACTGCCCTGGTCCTGTTGGCCACACTATTCCTGATACAGGGCAAGAATGGGCACACTGCTGGCTCATGTTGAGCTTCCTGTCACTTAGTACCCTCAGGTCCCTTTCCTCCTGGCTGCTCTCCAGCCACTCTGTGCCCAGCCTGTAGCGCTACATGGGGTTGTTGTGGCCAAAGTGCAGGACCCGGCCCTTGGCCTTGTTGAACATCATACTGTTGGATTCAGCCCATCTATCCAGCCTGTCCAGGTCCTTCTGCAGAGCTGCCCTGCCTTCCAGCAGATTGACACTCCCCCACAGCTTGGTGTCATATGCAAATTTGCTAATAGTGGACTCAATCCCCTCATCCAGATCATCAATAAAGTTATTAAACAGGACTGGGCCCAACACTGATCCCTCGGGGAAACCACTGGTGACCGGCCGCCAGCTGGGCACAGCCCCATTCACCAGCACTCTGGGCCTGGCCATCAGCCAGTTCTGAACCCAGCAGAGAGTGCCCTTGTCCAAGCCATGGGCTGCCAGCTTATCCAGCAGTATGCTGTGGGAGACAGTGTCAAAGGCCTTGCTGAAGTCCAGATAGACCACATCCACAGCCTTACCCTCATCCACCAGGCGGGTCACCTGGTCATAAAAGGAGATCAGGTTGGTCAGACAGGACTTGCCCCTCCTAAATCCATGCTGGCTGGGTATGATCCCCTGTTGGTCCTGTAGGTGCCCTGTGATGGCACTTAAGATGACCGGTGCTGTAACCTTGCTGGGCACAGAGCTCAGGCTGACAGGCCTGTAGTTTTCCAGATCTTCCTTCCTGCCCTTCTTGTGGATGGGTGTCACACTGGCCAACTACGAATCATCTGGGACCTCCCCAGTGAGCCAGGACTGTTGATAAATGATGGAGAGCAGTTTGGCAAGCTCTTCTGTCAGCTCCCTCATCACCCTAGGATGGATCCCATCTGGTCCCATAGACTTGTGAGGATCCAAGTGGCTCAGCAGGGCACTAACTGCTTCCTCCTGGATTACAGGGGGGCTATTCAGTTCCCTCTCTTCATCTACCATCTCAGGAGGCCAGTTGTCCTGGGGACAACCTGTCTTATTGTTGAAAACTGAGGAAAAGAAATGTTAAGTACCTCAACCTTTTCCTCATCTTTGGTAAATATATTCCCTTTCATGTCCAACAAGGAATAGAGGTTTTACTTGCCCCGCCTTTTGTTATTAATGTATTTATAAAAACACCTTTTGTTAACAGAAATGGCCAGATTAAGTTCAAATACATAAGTACATGTTTTCTGCCCTATGGAAAATGTTCATTTCCAGAATCACCTAAAAATTGGCCATAGGAACAATTGCTTCTGTGCATTAGAATTTGACAAAAATTATTCAAATTAACGACCTGAAACAGAAGTGTTTCTCTGAAGGGAGACGATATGGTAGACAGAGTTACACAGCATGATTAGCTAAAACTTAGGGAGCCAGGTTAAAAATATATTGAAAAGAAAGGGGTCAGTAATAGGTAACTTGAAAGGCTTTTCCTATGTGATTCTCTTACTCTTAATGAAATCTCTTTTAATTTCCCCCAAGAGACAAGCTTCTTTGAAGCACTGTAATCACAGCATGACAAGAAGTAGCATAAATGACCAAAAAAGATTTTTATCTTTAACATGCAATGAAATTCTAATTAGCTGCCCTCCTGCCTCTTCCGGTTAAAAAATTCTTGCTTTTCGCAGACACAAGAGGAAAACGTTGATGCTCAGAAATGCAAACTAGCCCTTTAAGGCCTTTCTTCAGGAATTGTGCCAAGACTTTTCTCTTTACTCAGCAAAAGCCCCCCCCGCCTTTTAAGCCAGATTTCCATATGCCTTAGTTTGTGAAGGAAACATTCATATCTATTTTATTCAAACTACAGTAGTGTCACCCATAGGGTTTAAGACTTTGCCTGCTTGGACACTGAAAATTCTTGGTGACATTTACAACAAGTAACTCCACTAGACACCATTTATCATGAGTCTAATCAACCTATGCATTTCATTCCAAGGTGTGACAACAATATAGTTCCTCCAGATGTTGCTGGCACTGACTTGGATCAAGGGCCTGCTCTGATCGCCAACGGCTTCAGAACAACAGGCTCTTGGTGGAAGGCTGCACTCAGCATAAAATTCCAGAAGTGGCACATTTCAACTGCTCCTTATCCTTTTTTCTTAACACAATTAAAGTGCAGCCAGGAATTTTATTTCAAATGTTCAATTTCATGTTTTCTTTTGTGGAAAACTGCAGTAGTCATCTTCTGTGAAGTTATTTTAAATGGTAAGTTTCTTAGTTTACCTCTCTTTTCAGAACAGCTACAAAACAGCCACTGGAAATTTCTGATGGCTCCATTTTGAAAAAAGTTTCAGTGGAAGCCTCTGAGTTGGAGCAAGTAGAAAAAAGGGGAGGAATAAGCCTGTGAAAAATAAATAAAATACCAAAAAATAATATTTAAAAATAAACAAGGATGCATTTAAAGTAATTTCCAAATTATGTCATTCAATTACATAGCTTTATGTTAATTTTAAACAACTGCAATTCAAGAAGGGCATAAGAATTCATCTTTTTAGAAATAATTGGGTTTTTTCATTTTTTTTCAATAATTCCCATTTTTTTCCTATCATTAAGTATATTAATCACCAGATAATAAATAGTTGTTAATATAATGAAAAACTATGTTCTTTCTCAGGTCTGCAATTACTGGGTTATCAAGTTGCCCGTGAAGCTGGGGAATGATCTGAGAACACTAAGCAGCTCATGGAAGTTGTAGCACTGTTGACTTTGTGTTAACAGTAAAGCTCATAATAAATAATATATCTGTCTAAGCTAAAAACCTTAGTTTAGCAGAATTTGCTAACCTAAAAATATTTTTAATAGTTGAGTGATGTTTTTCCAGTTTTACAGTTTTGCAGTGCATTGGTGGAGAAGGAAGAACTAGCCTTTCCTCATGTTTTTCTTGTATTCCAGGAATGCCTGGCTGTTAAAGAGGCCTCAGCAACTTGGCTCATAAGGCTGCTAAACTGAAGTGGTCTCAGTACAGAAAAAGCACTCTCAAAATGTCCTTTTGCAATTATAGTACCCCTCCTCTTCACAACACTGAAGACTATAGGATAGAGCCCCTCCTCAGTGCTACATTAATCCTCTGGAGACAGAGCTCTATTCAAAGATGGTTGCAGAGAAATGCATCCAATATTTGTAAGCAATATCCTGATTTGGCTGGCTACTTCATTTCTAATGGGAAGTCTGCAAAACTGGATTTTTTTCTATGTCCCTTGGAACTTGATAGAACAGACTACAAGGCTGGCATCCTCCTTGCATTACTAAATAAAACTCTATGTCCTGTGACACAGGAGATTTTTCCTTTTAAATCACCTCACTCAATGCAAAAAAGAAAAAGTGATAAATTTTAACTTTTATTGATGTATACAAATTCCTGTTACCAGGAATCCCTTCAATGGATGGTCTCACCCTGAAAAAATTATCCAGAAATTAACTCAAATTTGATAGGCCAAAGAGAAATGCATGAGTGGTTTAGATTCCTCTCTATACACACCTGTTTGCAATGTGTATCCTTACTCAAGGTGAAGCATTAATGATGCTGTCATATCATTAAGGTAAGCTGAGCATAGCCAGTGGGTACATGTTTGAAAACACCCTTACAACTGCACAGCTCTAGACCAGCTGTATGATCCCAAACTCCAGCAGAGCCTTATTTTGTTCGGCACCACTCCAGTACTGCAGAGTAATTCCAAAAGATATTATGCACATAAGCACAACTGGTATAAGAGTTTCCTGAAAGCCCTCAATTTTATTGGAAAGGGAAATAAAGTGGATCTATGATGATCATACAGGGTGTTTTATTAGTGTAACTTGCCTCTTAAAGACACTCCTGTGAACACTGGGACTAGTAATTCTGCAACAATTTTTTAATTCTATACTGCATTGTTTTAGTCAAATAAGTTCTCTAATTCTAAGGAAAGTGTAAAAGGAATTGTTGTAAGTAGTACATGCATCTTAAATGGCTTGAGATTTCATCTTAAGACCAGCATAATCACACTATATATTTTATTTATGGTGTTCTCTTACTGCTTTGTTCATGCTGGTTACTGGCAGCTTTATTATTGCAGCAAGAACTGTGCATGAAAATATCCAAGATACTGCATGACAGTGTGGGAGAAACGGATTCTGAAACTGTTACCCACAAAGCTCAATCAGTCTTCTGTCATAAATACACTCAGGTCCACAAAAATCCTAATGTCATTTTATTGTCCTTTTCTGACAATCTAAGATTGCCTTGTATTTGAAAGTAAAAGTATACTTCAGTGGTTTGACAAGTTTCATGATGTTTTTGCAAAACACTGAATAGATTTTTGTTTTGCCTTTGGGGGAAGGGGAGATGTTTTACACAAGGAAGACTTTTTTTACTAAAATAATCAAAGCTCTGGGATATTTTCTTTTTAATACAAATTCTATGAATTTATGTGTTATTTGTGTTCAATCACTTTGGAGACAATTAGGTTCCAAGATCCCCTCAGTTCTCCCTATAGAGTAATAGCTGCAGGGAGATCAAGACATGACAGACTCACAAAATTTCGAATTCCAAAGGAAAACACAGGTTACAGCAAGAGTCTGTAGATGCTTTTTGACTAGCACAGTATCATTGGCAAGACAAACACTGATTTCATTCCACTTAGTGTAAAAATCCAAGGAGGCTGCTATTTTTTATCAGTGAATTGCAAGAAAGATGCATTTTGTTGCACTATGTCTTAACTTTATGAATAATGTACAACTTTTAAAAATTCTTGGGACTGGCCACAGTTAACATCTACCACTTTAATCATGAAAAATTTAATTACACTGAATATCTTGAGCCACAGTAACTTTCCTTGCGATACCCAGGTTATTACCATCATGTAAAGTAGTAGAAAATCTAAAAACATAGTATTACTCTTCTGTGCTTTTGGCAACATAAACTTTCTTAACCTGCATCTTGTAATCAACTGTTGTATCTATGTGCAAGGGAGTGTCAAGTGTTTGCATTCATCTACTGTGACTGAAAGGAAAATCCAGAAAGTACCCACCAGTCTTTTAATGATTTCTCTAGCTAACAGGGATGACAGTTGACAGGTTTAAACTAAATATAACATACGTAGAAAGCATACCTTTTTCATAAATATTTGTATTTGTTATGATTGCACAGGATGATCTCTTACTGTAAACCCTCCTCCCCCATCTAAACACAGGGATGAGCAAGCCCACAGCAAGGGTTCTTATTCTTCTATACTATTCTCACAATTTAAGATTTAATTTCTTTTTCCTTTGAAACTGATCATTCTAGGTCAGAAGCTGAGAGCATGCTAGCAAGTACTCTTACTTCTATTCTCCATTTTATCTTAAACTAGCTTCATTTTCTGAATATTGATATGATAAAAGCAATGGCTCTATCAGAAGAATGTTATTTCCAACCAGTGATGCTTTCCTCCTATCTCAATTTCAGATGAACAAAAATATTAGATTAAAAAGGCAATAGAATACTGCTAAGTACTCTCATAAACAGCAGAAAGAATGGCATGACAGGCAGCAAAAACTATTTTAAAGATTGATTTAATGCAAGACATATCAGTCCAGGAGATAAGAATTATGCTACAATTTAAAGTTATACTTTAATTTTTCCACAGATAAAACTACTCATTCCATACCTATATGGTCGTACTTTATCTCCTTCCACTCCAGATTCCAGTGCTTTTTTCACTACTAGTTCGTTTTCTTGTGGGTAAACTGAACAAGTGCAGTAAACAATAGCTTGTACTTTGTTAACTACAAAACAAAACAAATTTTCTACTGTTCAGATTCTTCATACAGACAGTGGCTTGGTAAGGACTGAAAGCATTGTAAAAATTAGGCTTGGGTGTCACTTTTACCAGTAAAAATATCCTCCTGCATACATTAGCATGAAATCTCTTGTGTTTTTTAATAATTAAAGTATCAAATATTTGCAGATTGCAGCACAAATTCAAAGCTGTATCCAGTCTTTTCACAGAGCTACCAAAGGAGAGGGGAAGAAAGCAGCAGCATGCAGATGGAGCCGGACTACATTTGCAGCATTTCCAAAGCAGAGTGTGACTAAGCCATAAACCAGTTCTATACATAATACTGAAGACTATTGTATTAATGTCTGGTGAACACTAGGACACAGAAACACCTTCAGACTGGAGGAGATAATTATTCAGGGGTTTTGGTTACATGCTTATTGTTAATAGAGTTATCCATGTATTTTTAACTATATAAAAAACTGGTGATAGTACAATGGAATTGATAGTACAAGGTTTTCCCAGAAATTGGAGAACTAGCACACTTACATTTCAGTGCATGAATCAACTCATTAAGCTGCCTTTCAGCAAGAACACTGAGTTTATCCTCAGACACAAATCCCTGGAAAAGGTCTCGTAGCAATCCTGCATCTAAAAGCAGAGAGTTCTAGATTTAGTATTACAACTTGTATCCGTGTCTTAAAATTCAGCTGTTTGCAGAAACACATCTGGTTGTTACTGGTGCAGTTAGAAGGTAGGTTCTACAAATTAGAATACCAAGGAATGCCTAATTTATTCACTTTTCTTCTTTACCTGTAATTACTAGTTTCCCTTATTTGATTCTGTTTAATGAAAATTGTACAGTGAACAGACTTACACAGTCAATAAAGGAATGTAAACAAATGGAAAATTATATATATATTGGTATCTTGAAATAAATTCTCTGCTTATAGTCTTTTTACTAAAGAAAAAAGCTATATACATTCTGCTCCCCAGAATAACCCTCAAACTTCATACTACCAACTTGAAGCAGATAGAGAATTATTCAAGTTAATATATATGTTTTATAGTAATTAAAATAAGGGATTTTTTATAAAATGATACAATTTACTGAAGCACCTACACTGTCTAGACCACAACACTTGAATTTATTTCTACCGGAAAGCATAAGCTAGATATTGTATCAAAAGTTACCTCTGTGTTCACTTAAAATAAACTCCATTGGATTGCCAACACCCAGTCCAGAGCATTGTGGTAGCAGCAAAATAACTGTTGCCTTTTGAAGCCTTGGGTCTCTTGGTTCAAGCTCTGTAAAATCTTCATGTAACAACTGAATATCTGAAAAAAAAGGAAAAACTCAACAGTTATACACTGCAAGCAAGCCTGTCTACAGATGATACAGGTGAAGAGACTGTGGTCTTACACAGATTTTGACTGGGCTCGAGCCTGCTGGGCCCAGATCCTCCAAAGTATGCCCCATAGATTTCAAACAGATTAAAGGGCTAACTAGACCAGCATCTTCCAGTGAAAAGGCAGCTAATGGGGTTGCAGAGTCTTGCTGCATTCTGTTCTGATCATGTCCTCCAGATAAACTGGACAAGTGCACATGTTTTGAATTAACACTCCTAAACAGCTGAAAATCAGACCAAAAGTAACAGCCAAAACACCAAATAAATGGACCCCAAACCTCCCAGCTACCAGCAATACCAACTGCTATACAGCAAGTACTTCAATGGAAAAATTCATCCTGACATTTCAGGAGCTTCTATTTATGACACAGTTTATCTGCAACCTTCAGTTCACTGGACTATAGCTGAAGAGCTGTCAGTTCACCTTGTGACAAAAGAAATGTTACTGCCCTCCCCAGGTCTTCAAAGAAGGGATCTCTGAATTCTGATACAATTATGCCATATTTATAGATATCACAAACATCTGCATTACAATACTTTTTGCATACCAACTGTTTCAGCACTTACTTTCACATCCCATATAACTGAAAATATTCCTCAGTTCTTCTTCTTTTGCTGAAGATTTCACACCACAAACAAAAATTGTGGACATGCTGTGATTTGTCAGCACAGACATGTGGGCAATGGTCAGATGGGAACCTCTGTGAGCCATTATAATGTCATCACCTGCACCCAACAGTGCCCGAGCAGAGCGTACAGCAAGGCTGCGAGACTTATCCTAGAAAACAGTGACACAAAAATTAGGTACAACCAGCTATTTTGGTTTCTATGAATGACAACCTTCTTTTCCAAGTTAGGAAAATATTTCATTGCTTTCATAACAAATGGGAAAGAAGTGAGGAAAAAACTAATCAGGGATAGCTGTTCTGATCACCTATAGGGCTGTCCTGCATAGTTCTTTTCACTAAGTCTTCTATTAAAATTATATACACTAAAATGGTATATTGAATGATGAATCACTTTTTAAGGTGGGCAATAAATTTTGAGGCTACAGTTTCCAGAAAATGAAGTGAAATCTAGTGAAAATGCCAGTTTGGTATGCTCCTGTCAGGTACTCAAGAATCATCAGACAGTTCAGGTAACTTGTGGTTGTGTGCTGTTGCACAGTTACTCCAAACCACCACTCTACAACAGGAATCTCCAAACAGTCTTGCCTGGAGACCCTAATGATGGCAAGTCAGGAAAAATACCAGTGGGGTTTACTAGGGGAGAATTAGGAACCACACTGCACAAAATACAAAGAAGGGTGATCATTCCATCACAAACATGCAGCTGAAGAGGAAGAAATTTTACAACAGCATACCACTATCTATTAATGGAGGGAAAGCACATGGAGTTATATCAAAACTTTCCTCACATTTTCAGAAGTGAGACTGCCTCTTTGATCACTTCTTAATTTCAACAGTTTTAATATTAAATTTAAAACATTCTACTAGCTTAATTGTACCTATCAATTACAAGCATTGACATTTGCATGCTAAATTTAGTAACTGAATCAGTTTGTAACCTTCTAATTACTAAAAATGTCCAAAACCTTAGGAGAGTATGTTTCTGCCTGACTGATTTAATAGGATAGACACACAATACATGGCCTCATTCTAATGCAAAGCATTTACTTTAGTTTGCAGATGATCTGACTCAAGGGTGACATCAGCTCACCTGCAGTAAGAGTTTGCAATCCGCAAAAAGATCGAAATTAAGCAATTCTTCTTTAAGAGAGGAAGGAAAAACCAATACATCATGGCAATGTTGGTCCATAGCATATGTGTAATGGTCAAAGTCTGAGACAGATTCAACCTTTGTGAGCCCCTTTGTCTCCAAATCTCTGATAACATCTTGAAGGCTGTTAACATACAACTCTGACCGTTAAATATACAAGAGTTATTTAAGCAACATAATTCACATTGATTATATGAATTTGATGGAGTTTTTTTCTATTAGTGTGTGTATGCATATGCATAAATATATCAGTATAGAATGCCATGCTGCCTGCAGGAGGGGAACTTACTCTATTTTAGGCATATAAGTTCTAGTTTAAAACAATTAAGTTAATAAGTCTGATAAAATAAATTAAGAAAGAGATATGTGGCTCCAAAGGATGATTGAAAGCATCAGAACAGAAATGTCCATGTGCTCAGGAGACATCATAGTAAATTCACTGCTGGAATGCTTTAGTTCTTTCAGTTGCTTTCAATTTAGCCCAACTTAACAGATTTTAATGGCTGATAACAGAAAGAATCCTTGTGTAAATGTAAGGAAGGTGTAACTGCTGAGGTGAACAATTCAAACATCATAAAGATTTAAAGGTATATATGGCAACATTTGTTTGTTGAAATGCAATTTCAGACAATGCCATAGCCTTATATGGCACATTAAATGTGGGATGAACACAGCAGCTTTTAGTTCAGTCTTATTTAAGGCTTGCAAAGCCACAACCAGAGTAAGACATATAATCTTCTAAGCACCAAACATGGGTCCAAGATAAGAGCAGGAAAACAAAATTCTTGCAAATGTTTTCAAATGGATTACCTGTCCAACAAAACAGGTAACAGGATAATGTGGTATGGTTCATGTATCATAGTTAGTACAGAACTGGGAACACTAGTGTAACATATATAGTAGTCTACAGAATATAAGG
Source organism: Myrmophylax atrothorax (assembly GCA_026770055.1). NCBI lineage: Eukaryota > Metazoa > Chordata > Aves > Passeriformes > Thamnophilidae > Myrmophylax > Myrmophylax atrothorax. Next base: position 48,448,592 of record JAOXXN010000471.1, read on the forward strand.
ATTTTTAAAAGTGTATTTTTATTTTAAGTTTACACTATCCTTACAGAATAAACACCAGGTTTAAGTATTGTATCTGTCTTAACACCCTTTGCCAAGATTACAGCTTACACTAATACACCCACTTTTGAATATGTTTCCTCTATCTTTTGTCATCAAGTGTACTCACACATACTTTTTTAAACTTTATTTCCCTGTTTATTAAGGACCCCCACAAGCAACAAAATAGTAAGAAAAACTGTTTCACAACCTTGTTACAGTGTATTAATGCCATTACTGTAACATACAAAAACTACAAACAAGTGTAACACAATGGCACTGGACTAAGCAGAATTTTCCGTAAGAATTTTAAATTACTGGTAACAATATAACCTGGAAATTCTAAAACAAGCATGAAGCAAACTATATCACTTCATATGTAAAAACATAAACATCAGATGATACTTCAAAGATCTTACCTGATTTTATATGTGTTTATCCAAACACAGAAAGGTAAAGCAGAAACCCTTTGTTCCTGTCTCCATATGGTTTCTGGTACAAAGTACTCAATTGAAAGAGCATCATGTTTGATGCGACATCGTGCTAATGCAGCTGCCAGTTTGGTCCTACAACTACAAAAACACAGTCACAAGTTTAGTAAGAACATCTCCTACCCTAGACAACAGTAGATGCAAGGTAGTAGTCCATAGCTAAGATTATTTCATTTAAATGCAGGTGGGACTGGAATTACAACAGGTAACTCTCAAAAACATTCACTTTCTCAAACAGCTAAAAAAACCCCAACATGTTTTGGAACTGCAATCTGTGGAATACAATCATCAGATTCATTTGCATGTTTGAAGATGTAAATACATATGTGTGCAGAACCAGCATTTGATGTAAGCTGAACTCTAAACGTGAACAGAAACAACACAAGTGTGATGGCAACCAGCAGTCAGTTTTATTATCATTACATGAAAATGTCAGAGAAAATATTCCCAGTCTTTTCTCCCCACAAGCTTTATGCATACTCTTGATACATGATAATTCAAAGCAAATAAAAATTGTTGGTTAACTACTTCAGATATATTACTTACTGCCATCCAGAAATACCTTGCACTTAAGATATTCATGAACTTTTTGGGCTATTCTAAATCCAGCAGCAACACAGTTTTGTCTAATAAATGCCTTTAGAGTACATCAACTGACTGATGAAAGAAATTACAAATATTAAAATGTTTATTTTATGTACCCTCTTTTTTGTTCCAATTTTTAAACAATATTTAACAAAGTTTCACAATAGAAATATTGCTAAATAGACCTCTTGATTCTATAACACTCATATTCATGAACGTTTATTAAATATTTAATTTCTTTCCTAAAATTGTATGAAAAAAGTTTCAACAATGCCAAAATAAGATCAGATGCTAGCAAAATAATCCACAATATCAGGATTGTTTGTTAGCTGTATTTTTCTCAACTATATAAATATGAAAGTTTCCCTTCAAACTAGGCTCTCATTAAAAATAAATAAAGCCCACTAAATTTGAAAATGAAAGAAATAGTTAATAATTATTTTTAAAAGGCACTGCTTACACAAATCTGCATTTTTGCTAATACGTATCAACAAAACCCCCTCATTGCACATGTACCTGTATAGATAATGCCCTACTTCCTGAACTTCTGCTACATGTTCCTCTTCATCAAAAATCTTCCATGCTTCAAACTTTCGGCCTTGAAGGTCATAAAGCATCACCACAAGCAAACTGGTTAATTCATCTGGCTGCAACGAAAAAGGAGACAAATAGCAAAACTGACACAAAGCACGCCTTACTTCTGCAAAGAGATCCATATCAAACAGCAGTGTCCCATGTAAAAGGCATTAAAAACTCCAGAGAAATGCTTATTTGTAAGAATAAGAAAGTAACTCCTTGTGGTAAGCTAATAAAACACTGAAGATTGTTTTTTTGAAAACTCAAATACACATCTTGTAAGTTATTTAGTTTATCAAAATTAAGTACATTATAGATACACAGATAAAACAGTACCTTAACAACTTCTGAAGTTATCATACTGGAAATGTTGAAATTATTTTCTCCGCATAAAGTAACTGAATAACAAAGCTAACAAAAACTTCTCTATGAATTCATCACTTGTGGAATTCCACCATATGTAGCAATTGATACACTCAGTTGTAATAACCATTCTGCTGTTGGGATTTATGCAAAATCTCCTTCACACATCTAAATGTTTAAACCAGGGAGCATTGCCTGATTAAGGGCAATAATTAACAGCACTTCAGTTACAATTGTCTACCTCTTTCCATGAAATTCCTACAGTTATGATGCCTTCTAAAATGCTCACCTTCTCACAAATATGATCAAAATTAGTTGGAAAACTCATTATTAGTGAAATACCACCAAACACAGAATGTTAGCACTTAAGTCTTACTTCCGTAACAAAAACAAGCCAAAGATAAACTTGTTAGATCACTTGCCTGCTCACATCAACCTCCACAAATAACATCAGTTCATCTTGCAATTTTCAAAGACTAAACTGGAAGGAACAGCAAATTACTCTCTAAAATTTCTTTTCATGTCAAAGAAGGAAAGTGACTTGAGAGGGTGAACTGGACTAACTGATGCCAGTGCAATATTTGTATACATTGCAGTTTGCCCAGGAAATGAAATGTGGGTTCAATGCATTTTTTTTGTCTGATGGAGTTCACTCCATGCTTTCTAACTCCAAAGGGCAGGAAGGACACATGATTTTTTTCTCCTGCTCACAAGAGGACACAGCTAGAAAGGAAAGTACATGGACAGGGACAATATCACCGAGCAAGTGCTACACTGCAGTAAAGATTATGGCTCATTTTCCCACCTTCTTTCTTTGAAGGTTTTGATTCCCAGCAGTAAGGTGCAACAGAATCTCACAAACAACATATCCAGTACTTTGGAGATATATGCTTTAGACAACAATCTAAAAAGGTGAGCAATATCTCAGTCTGAGGCTGTCATACAGTTCAAAACAACAAAGGTTATTTTGAAGAATGTTGCAGAATTCTCAGAAAATATTCTAATTACATCAATGCAGAAAATACAAAATTCATTTCCTCACAATAACATTCACCTACTATTGAACGGCATGGGTAAACACCACTATCTAACAATATTTCTTCAAGAAGATCTTGATCTGAAAAAAAAAAAAAAAAGAAAATGTTGACAAGTTATGTTATGAAATCTACAAGATTCTATGGAAGAAAAAGAAAATCTTATAAATCACTAAATTGTAAGTATAAACATAATGAAAATTAAGGGCAAATTCAATCACAGACAGTAGCAACTCAAAATAATTCCTTTGCATGAAAAACTATAGGGTTTAAAATTCACAACACTTTGCTACATTTGAGGGATATGAATAGTCCAATAATAACCTGCAGTTTAACAAAAACTTCCCCAGATCTGTGCTGTCAGTCAGACACTGAACACTTTACTTTCCTATGTTTTGCCTGCTACATCATTTCTGTTGGCAACTCTTGGAAAAGTGTTGTACTTACATTTTAGAGCACTGAACGCCAGTTCGTGCGATACACGCCTGCGATGCTCATCTTCAAAAGCCAGCATGGGAGATTCTAAGTTACTGCCATACTGCACCAGCATTCTATCCTTACTCTTTTCAGTACGAATGCCTTGAAAAATCTTGGCTGCATTCATGTACACAGAGTCAGGATAGCCATTCTTCTCAATCACAGTCATTGTTCTTTTTGCAACAGATCCTTTTTCATCTGAAATTTTAATTTCGCTCAAGTCTGATGTAACATTTATAATATCCCCATGTGAAGATACCAAGTTACTTTTAGAACCTGGCATTTTTCCAGCTGCTGACTGTGTAAGTGCAAGTCACAATCCTGCTGCCTCTGCAAAAAAGAGAAAAAGTTTGCATTGAATCATGAAATTTCCTTTAGCTAGAATAAAGTTTTCCCTTTGTTTTCAATATAACTTATTTTCTTTTTTAGGCTCTAATCCTGCAAATGTGGAAATCACCGATATTTCCACACATCTAGCATTTTACACATTGTAGAGAAACATTTATCAGAGTTTTTGTACCTTATTTGTTTCCACCAATGCACGTGCAAAGACGGGTATTTGTTTCAAAGAGGCCAGTGCTTTACAGTAAATGATCATAAACAGACTAAACATGGAGATCTGATTCTCTGTGTCTAATAGGAAGCATTACTATTGCAGACAGAATAGAATCTCTTACTAGGAATATCTCTTTTAATAAAAAAAACACCACTGAAATTTCAAAGCAGACATCATGTCTTCGAAAACAAACCATCTTGAAAAGACTTGCAGTGAATTCCAAACATTTGTCCACTAAGCTGCATAACTGTTCTTAAAAGTGGAGAATAGAGATCACCTAAGTGTTATGTATTTAACATAATACCTGAACAGCAGAATTCTAAATGTGGGAAATCCATTCCAAAGGTTTCTAAAGGTATTATCCAACTCTCCCAATCCCCTGGGCATTTCTTGAATTTTCTACACATCCTACATAAACAGTAAAATAAAAGCTGCCTTCCCCAGAGGTGGAATGGAGCTTCAACAAAAAGAAAAATAAACAGCCCCAGTGTTAGCTGAATGCAAAAATATGCTAAAGTTACACATAAAACACATCTAACGTACTGGATTTACCCTATTTGCTATGGTTGTTACAACATGCATTTATGATAATGCTGAGAGATATAGAAGTGAGATTAAATGTTCAGAAGAGGGCTAAGTCAGAAAAAATTTAAATGTAGAATAAATATTTTAAAAAACCCAAACAAACTAGTCTTACTGTCTCAGGAAGAATAATACAAGAGAACTGTGAGGAACTTAGCAGCTTTAAGTCAGGCCTGGATCTGATGCTGATAAATACTTTAGGACTAACAGCACAAAATAGCAGAATTTGGGGGGTTTGCTAGTCTAAAAATAAATTTTAAATGGTGATACTCTGATCAAATGGAAAGGATCTTCTCTTTTGCTACATGATTTAGTTCAGTACAACCATTTTCAAGCTTTTTCCCTGCACTCCCCAGCACCCCTCAGTGTAAAATACATGCCTCTTCTTCCCAGGTCAGACACTTCCTCAGTATCCTTTTCCTCTTCCCTTTCCTGCCCACCATCACAAAAACCCATAGTGGTAGCACACAGGGTTGAAGGGGAAAGGAAGAACACAAGCTGTTTCCTCTCCAGCAGGCAGCCATGAAATGCCCCATTCTGAGTCAGCATTTCCCCATTTGAACTCCCTTTCCCGAACATGAGTGCCAGCCCATTTCTCCCCTCTCCAAGACCAGCATAAGTCAGTGTCCAACCAGCCCAGCTTGCTTCAGACAGTGGACCAGTGTTCCTTCCTGAATTCTGGCAGCTCATCTGGAGGAGACCACATCTCATTCTCCTTCCACAGGATTTGCTCTCCAAAACTAAGCACCCTATCGGAGCAATTTTTCCTGTTTCTTTACAGAGGCCTCAGACAAACAGTTTACGCTGGTGGGAGTTAAGCTCCAACATCCCAGTGTGTTAGATGCAGCACTGATGGATGCATGGAACAAACCTAAATTTATTGTATGAAGCCATATTGAAACAGAAAAAGCAGTGATAGCAAAAGAAAGCATTATGTTTCACTAGAATAAAGTATTAGATTACCTAAACCAAATGGAAACACTTGTGCATAGAAAAGAAAAAAACGTACATACTTTCAGAGTCTTTCATGTGAATTTCACCAGGAAACTTGTATTTGACTTCACAGAAATGTGGACACCATCCATCTAACAGGGACCTAAAAGTCAAACCCCTACTCCAGGTGAACATAAATACTCCTTTATAGAATATGTAGCAAGTGAACTATGTCTGTGGTTTCAGGACTTCAAAGACTTGCAGAGTTCCCGTTACTCTTTGTGACTTTTTGCCAAAGCTGTTTTTGCTGAGCTGCAAGGCGCACCACTATTAGGATGATGTGATGAATGTTCTTTCCCAAAAGACAAATGTCACCCTAATAAAGATGAGATGACAGTATTCTGCCCTATGCAGATACACTGCACGGCTGCAAGGCTGTAAATCACCGCCCAGATTACTGAACGCTGTGCCAAGCAGTGTACACCAAGCTTGATTAATATGAAGCTCAGGTGAGAGCTTCCCAGAGAAGAAGAAAAAAGATCCTGCCTTTGTTTGTGGAAAAAATGAGTTGGATCTCAAGCAGATTACTCAGCTGATGGGGAAAAAAGCTTTAAAGGTCCCAAGGAAGCCAACATACTCCTAAAACAGAATGGCCTTCAGAAGTATTTCTTTTTGTTTAGTTAAGGAAATTTTTCAATAAAACATGTATTTTGTTGTGTTACAGGGTTGCTAAAGCAGATGGAGATATAATGTGAGGATAGAAAAACATAAAATCAAAGTTTATAGTATTCCTGAGTCGTACAAACACAAAATCAACTTTATTTGGACCCAAATCCAGCATCTCTTCATACAGTCTTAGCACAGTGATGTTAAAAATACATACATACTCTCAGTGATCTGACTGACTAGAGGTACCACTGAGTCCAGCAAAGCAGAAACTTGCTTTGGCAATAAAGTTTCCAAGTTCTCGACAAAATACTGCAACACTGTTTTTCTTAAGCTTGATGAAATTTGCAAGTTTGAGTAATAACAGAGTATAAGGGAACTTAAAGTCACAGGGACTAAAATTTAACAAACAGCTACTGGGCAGCTGCTCTCCATGACACCCAGAGGTCGTGTTGTAAACAGCACCTATCTCAGAAATGGTACTGGTTGTGAAACCACAGAAAACAGACAAGGAAGTTTCTCCCCATTTCTGCTTTGAAGTCATAATCCACTAAACTGATGACAATGATCAGGACTACTCAATGTTAAACACAACAGTTGAAAAAAGTACTACCAATAGCATCGCAAGGCAAAGGAGGTGCTTTTAGTGTAATTTTTCTGTGCAAAGGGATGTACAAATCTCTCTTCCAAAAACACCTGTATTACAGATGCAGACAAATTCTTGTAGCACAAGTTACTGTACCCACATACAAACAATAGCAATAAAGATAAGAAGGCTGCAGACTCCAAATAGCAGAGTGGGAACTAGAGAAGAGACTGGGCAACTAAATAGCACTATGCTGCTTTACAATCAGGCAGTGCAAGGGAGGAGGCCTGGATGTACTCACATTTCCTATCTTTTTTTTTTTCCCAAAGACTGAGTGGAGCTCTCAGCTGCTCTGGCAGGCTCTGTATTTGAAGTGTTCAACACATCTAAGACTAAGCCCACAGAAAATCCACTGGAAGTACACCTAAAGAGAACATGGGGGAGAGAGAACTAAGACTACGTGCTCATGCTCTAAGGAAGCTCTTGTGCAAGACGTTTTAGTTACCCTTTTTCTCACTCCCTAAACCATTTGGGGGAAAGTAACACATCAGGTATCTGTAATGTACCCTTACAGGATCCCCACCAAATAAAACTGTCACAAAACCAGCAGGTTTAAATAGGTAGGAGAGCTTTAATCATTGTTTTCCAATACCAGAGATGCACAACCCTTTCAGCCTGTATGCTTGCCAATGGAATTGAAGAAAAATTTACTTATTTAAATGTTCTCAGTTTCAAGTGAAGCTGTCCATAGACCATATGGTTCTGGAATTATAAACAGCACTACATAAATACAGTATTTGTGGTACATAATATAGATCCACATGAATAGGAAATAAAAAATATGCCTCCAGTTTTTCTATGTATCTTCATTTAAAGTGGAAGTTAACTACTGTATCATAAATACTCAGCTTGAAGGATGGCTCCAACTTTGACTTAATAAACTCAAGCAAACAGAATTATGACATTCACTGCACAGCATAGTAAAGGATTTCCACACACATCTCCCCACAAAAGTCACTAATTCCTTTGTTTATATACCAATATATATAATTTTTCTAGTTCTTCAGTTATCACCTTTTTCAGTAGCATCTACAATTCAGGAAGAAGGATAACCAGTGACCAGCCCCACAGCACTTGTATCAGGTACAGCAGGCAGCCTGACCACGCAGTACCAATCCACATTCACATCCATTTCACTCCGCGAGAAGTTGGTATGTGAGCACGGACATGGCTCCTCGCACACCAACAAACAGTAAAATCCCCGACAGCGGTGTATGTGTGTGTGTGTGTATATATATATATGTATACGTATATATATATACACACATGGTTGTTTTTGTCTTACCAACTTTGTGGGTGCACAGGACCCCATGTGCTTCCTAACATCAACTATGTCTGACACAGAACTTCAGAGCCTCTGCTGTCCCCAGCTTCAGTCAACCAAGGTGAAGGAAGACCAGGAGTCAGGAAAACAAGTCAGCCAGGAGGCCATTCCCGAGCTCCGCTTCACTCAGCAGAACAGCCCAAATGGACTCATAGGGCTGCCACAGCGGAGGGCGCTGCGGGGACCCTCCGCTCTGCCCTGCCGGGCAGAGCAGCACGACCCCCGGGCCGGTCAGCGGGACCCCGGGCAGGGCAGGGCAGGGGCACCCCCGGGCCGCCCGGCTCCCCTCCCCGCCCCGCCCCGCCCCAGGCGCACCTGCGGAGCCGCCGCAGTGGGGAAGCGGCGCCGCCCCCGCTGTGCTCCGGTGGGGGCTCCGCCTGCCCAGGC
>JAOXXN010000471.1:48467088-48486663 GCA_026770055.1 Myrmophylax atrothorax
TGCCTCACCTAAAAAATCCACTGCGCAGGCTGGAAGGGCACACCCACATGGGGAGAGCCCTTCCCAAATCTTCGTTCGCGGAGTCTGGCCATACTGAACTTGCAAAATGACATAGAAGGTTGTTGCTGCTCTGTTCTTTAACTTGTTAAATCCTTCAGTGATACTACTAATCATCATAGAAGCACTGCAGGGCCCTGAGTTTTCATCTTTTTACATAGGTAAATGAAACACTAACTGTTTGATATCAATGTATTAATTGGCAATGTGAAGGTTTTGTTCTTCCTACCAGCAGTTCATATGGGCTTCTGAAATTCCCTTGTTCTGTAGAGTATTAGTGAGAGGAAAATAAAGAGATACAAGTCAAAGCAACTTTTTTCTTTTCTGAAACACAACCTCAAATAGGTTTGTATTTAAGTTACAGAAAGAGTCCTCAATTATTTAATTTTTTTTCCTAATTAATTGAAATCCCTGTCTTGTTCATTCACATCAACTTAGATTGAGCAGTGTCTTATTGATCATTGCATGGACAGGCAAAATACCACATCAACTCACCCAGCTTGAATTAAAAATGTCTTTGGTACATGGAATACTTAATTTATGCAATTCAGGTGACTGGGAGTTAGAAAAACTAATAAATGTTGCTAGAGCAAATGCAAAGTATTTTACTTTTGCCTGAAGATATTCACTCAGCAGATTCATGCCACTTAATTAGCGACTTAATTGACTTGAGGTATACCAATGAGAATGAGAAATAAGTAATGATGCTAATTTCAGTGATATTCCAATGATGAACGTGAACATGGTCTTCTTACTCATAAGAATCCTTCCAGATTTAATCTCTGAAGTTCATATTTCAAGTTCAGAGTATGAAATCCAATGACCCATTCAAAACTTAGAGCAAAAATCTCATACTCTTTTTACAGATTTCAGCTCTAATATGGCTGCTTCATCTTGGCAGTAGCCCCTGATGTGAAAGCTCCCAGGACGTGTGGAAAGAACATCTGTGGGGTAGGGGGTTACTCTCCTCATCTAAAAGATTTCTAGTATTGAGTCATGTTATAATTTCACTACAGCCAATGGCATAGTTAATAGTAGCTAAAACCTGATCTGATTCTGGTGCTGAATTTCCTGTGGTTCTGCTATTTCCTAACAGCATTCCGATGTTTTCAGGTTACTTTACAGACCTCAGGCCACCATTGCATTCTGATACCTGAATTGAAACATTTGTACATTGAAATACACTGTCTTCTATTTCTTAGCATGAAAAGAAATTCTAGAATAAAAACAATACTACCAAACTGAACTTTTCCAGACTTTTTTTAAATTAAACATTACAGTAAAATTCTGTCACATTACACTGAATTTATCAGACAAAACATGTATATAAATTCAATCGAAGACATTGTCAATTTGGCAGTGTTTCATCAGACATCTTAGTTATCTGATTGCATTAATACTGTGTATCCAAATTCCCCTTGTTCTGGCATTGTATCTCTCCCTGTTGGAATCCAAGCCCTGGAGTCAAATAAGAAAATTTCCCCTACTCTTTGAAAGTGTTGGATCAAAGGAATGAGTGACATCTCTGATCTCTGAGAACAGAAAAGCATCAGCTTTGGTAAGATCTTGCTCACTGTTAAGAAATTGTGACTGGAGACACAACATACGGTTAAAACAGAGTTAGGGCCAAACCCATGAAGTCCAGAGCTCAAACCTTATCTGCAACTGACTTAATGTGATTCCTGGTGTTAGTGTTCAGATTCAGTCCCACACCGAAAATTGCAGATCCAGCTTTTCTGTGTTTGGAACGTGATGTTTAAACATGATAAAAATTATTAAGCTTCAGTTTAGCTAAACTTAATTTTATCAGAGCCTTTCTGAGCCCCTCATGCCAATCTGCCTTTTTTGCTGGGTTCCTCACCCATTGCCGTCACCACCTTTAATCAAATGAAACAGCATCATTAGCTGGTTCGGAAAACTCCTCAGGCATTAAGGAGATGCTGTGGAGCCAAGTGCTCGCTCTTAACTGTTTCATTCAGACTGCTGGGAGAAAAGTTACATTCAGACTGCTGCAGCGTAGTGCATCCCAAAATGCAAACAGTAAATCAGTCCCCATACATGTGGCCATGCTGCAGCTGTCATGAGCTGGGACGCAGGCGGGGGGCTGTAACCCCTGTAAAGATGCGCTCCCCTGCCCTCGAGGGCGCCTGTGGGCTGGAGGCGCTGGTGCCCAGCTCGGCATTGCCACCTCTCGGCCCAGCGCCGGCACTTCGGCCCGGGATTCTCCTGGAACACCAGCCCCACTCCATTTCCAAACAGCCCAAAGCGGGCAGTGTCGGGCAGTGTCACAAGCACTTCAAGCCGCCCGGCAGTGCTGCAGGGTGGTTTTTTGCCTTCCTCTGGCCCTGTAGGAACGCCTGATGAGCAAGGAAGGATTGGGCACAATGGCACTGGGGATCATTGCACGTAAACCCATATCTGCCAAAACAAAGATGCTTTCATGTATGTGACATGTGTGGATTGACGTATGACACTGCAGGTCCTCACTGTGTTTTCAAATCTAAGCTAGGCTGAGGACCCGTTGTTGCACTGAGATGTCCTTACCCATCCACCTCATTGGCACTACGTGTTGCCGACTGACTTCTGGCCAAAGTCCAGAAAAAATGGGAAGTGACCTACAGCCTCATTTTCCTTACCCCTGTTTCTCCATTTATCTCACTCTTCTATATAAGCAAGAGTTGGTAAGGACATACATCTGTTCATCACAGAAGTAAAGCTAGGCTTAAGACATACGTTCATTTAACAAATGAGTTAGAGCTAATGCTTTCTTACCACACCTCCTATCCTAGGATTTGTTATCACCCTGTGCCAGATATCACTGGTGGAATGGTACCTGAACACTCCTTGGCCACGTCAGTGCAAAGTCTGGTGACTTAATGTAAGCTGTTGCTCAAGGCAGTTCAAGCTAAGCTGCAGTATATTGCCTGGATGACAGAAAATGCCCTTGTATTTACTTCCTCCAGGAGAACCAAGGGGGGCACACATCCAGAGGGTGGCATACACCTGGGAACAGTAGCTTTGTGAATCTCTAGTATTTTTTTCTGTGAATATTTTGTGTATGACTTCTACCATGCCTTTCACTGAGGGCTTTGAACAAAAGCGTACTTAGGACTTGGTCTTATCATAGTGCAGTGAAAGACTCATCATTCCATCCTCAGCTTACTGGGTATAAAATATTTTAACATTAAATTTAGAAAACGCACTCTCCCCTTATAATTTTACAGGTGCATTTTCCATTTAAATCTCATCAATACATCAAAACATTCAAGTGCGGAGTAGTTAATAAATACAATGAAACCAGAAGAATAAATTATATAGTTAGCATTATATAGCTTTTCTTCTGTGCCTGATGGGATGAACATGCCCAGGTTTACAGCAGTCAAGAAGCCATTTTATTCAGAACTTAATTTAGATTTTGTAGACCTGTGAAGAAGAAGGCAGCAAAAAGAGGCCAAAAGATACCACCAACTGCAGAGAAACTCATTATGCAGTGTCCTGGTGAAAATAATGTTCTCTAGCATGACCACAATGCAGAAAGAAGCATTGCAAACTGTCATGGAAAGACTGCTTATGTGAGGACTTCAGACCAGCAGACATGAAGAGTGTTTCTACATATTTGAACATTTCAGGAAGACATATAAGACACAGGGGAAACCTGAACTTTCAGCAGCATTTTAGATTTCCTGCATCAGTAGCTTTATATGCAGTTTTCCAAATGAAAAACTAATTTGATGAAAACTTTGTAATAGCCTATAGCAAAGCTAAGGCTAATTTTTGGATAGTTTTTTCCTCTGTGTAAATAGTACATACCAGTCTTTAGGACTGCAATCTCAGCACTTTCACCACCTTTCCATTAAGATTAATTTCAATGTTAAAAAAAAAAAAAGCCCATGGGTCTGCTGTTTCTGAAATAGAGCAGAAATCACAGTGCTAACTGAGAGGCAAACTCCTCAGACTTTGTGTTTTCCTAGATGCAGGTTGTGAGCTGAAATTTAACTAGATTCAAAGAGCTGACTGGATAAAAGGGTCAACATTTGGGGTCCCACAGATCACAGCAACATTTATTGCAAGGTCAATAGCTGTAATATGGATGCTGACTTTTGAGTTGCTTTTTCAATTACTCATCAGAATTCTGTGAAACTAAATGTTTGGGCTGGTACTGACCAATGTGTGTGTCACTGTAATTATCAGTGCATTTTGGCATACTTTTTTCCTTGCTATAAGATCATCTTGGAGTCAAGCATGCAAGCCAGAAGGCAACATTTTTTATTCCATGAGGACTAGTGGCATAAAACTGCACTATTTTATTTCTGCATTATGGCTGTAAACATCTTCAGACTTTTCCCTTTACTAAATGATGAAACATTTTATTCAGCTCGGGAAAATGACTGGTGTTGGCAATTGCTTACAGCACAGAGAGCAAGGAGCCGCTCACTCCTTCTTCTCTCTGCAACTCTGCTCCTCGTCCAGCAGGGGGAGATGCAGGAACAAGGAGCCAATTTCTCTCCTGTAATGAAAAATACCTGGGATCATTTGTCAGGAGAGTTTCCCTTTGTCTGCGCTACTGTACAACAGGTCAAATACGGGATATTTATAAGAGAGTTATTTACTATCTACTGGTTTATTCTTCATTTTGCGGAGGAGTAAAAGGCCTATCGAGTAATTAGACAGTGTTTTCCAGGCCCTGGTGTTAAGTGCTCATCAGTAGTAAATCTTTTGAGTTTCAGCCATCAGCCTTTAGCAACTGAGTATATGACAGCTGTGCAAATCCAGGCTAAAGAAGCATAAATATGGTTGAAAGGAAAAATATAGATTTGTTTGGCTTTTTATTACTTAGTATAGTATTTTATACAAATCGAATAGTGCAACTAAGCAAAGGAAACTGAAGTGGCAGCCTAAATGAAATTGACTGTGCATGATAATAGATATTTAGCTATGGATAAAAGGGAGTTTAGATGTCTATTCAGCATGCAATTTTTTCGTGTACCTTACCTGCATATTGGTCTGTTTCATTACTAAAATGTATTCAGCCTGCTGTTGTGTCTTGGTCTATACCCTCGTGGTTCTTCACGGAAGTTTGTTTCTTATTCGTTTATCTTACCATAGTACTCTATCAGGACCAGATCCTGTGGCAAGTTCTCTGCACGGGTTTGATTTCATTCCTACACTTGTGCCCACAAACACTTTTGTACTTTTGGGGTAGTAAGACTGCTATTAGACCAATGGAACAATGACAGTGAATAGACAACTTACATGCTCTAAGTTAAGCAACTGCAAAGTTCACTCTAGGATTTTGTCCTTATTCATAGCAGGTTTATCCACTGACTTCCATCTGATTAGGTTTTGCTGGCTGTTTTGGTCATTATCTTTGGTCCTCATGTCTCTTTCTCAAACTGTGCAGTGTCACAATGATCTTTTTTCCCTCTCTCATTAGGTATTTGTCAGACCAAGACATATTGCACTTCATTTACCAAGCTGGGCACTGTAATAAATTGGAAAATAATTGGCCAGATCCTAAAAGCATTTCAGATTCACACACAAGGAATTAACATAAAATTATTTGACACCCCAATAACTGTATACTTACATTGTGCTGTTTGCTTGAATCCCCTTTATAAATGTGCAATGTGCAGCTCTGGTAGAGCTTTGCATTCTGACATAGACTTCCTTCACTAGGTGTGCATTTAAACTGTGGAGCAGAAGCAGTCTTTAGGCCAGGTAGAAAATATCTAAATCTTTACTTTTTCAAAGTTTGGGTTTAAATATGGGTCCAGAACTCCACAGAACTCCACTGCCTCTGAAATAGTCTTTTTTGGGTGATTTTCTCAATGCTCCCCCAAAGCTCCAGACTCATGCTCGTGGGAGTTGACGTGACAGTTTGCAGAATGTATTACTTTCCAGTCATATTTTTCTTATGCTCTTCTGCCCACTGGTTGTATCAGCCTGCTAAGCTCCTAAATCCAGATAAAAAAGTAGCAGAGGTGAGGTTTGTCTTATCTGCCTACTTCATCACATGGTCAAAGGATACATTAGCAACCACTTCACCGGGGATAAATTCATGTGAGTCCTGCCGCACACAGGGTTGTTACAGTCAGGTTGGGACAGACAAATCTCCTTTTCAAAGAATGGGTGAGGCAAAGCCCAGAGCTTGTTCTGGAAGCGTTCCATGCCAGACTAGGCGATAATGTCAGATCCTCTTTTCTTTAATCAAAAGGGTGAACTTCTAGCATGTGTCACTGTGAACATGTTTATTTGTTTAGAGCTGCTTGATCAGGTGGGAACAGGACATGGTCACAAGGGATAACCACAGAGCAGCCAGGCTGGGAGCGGTCCTTATAGAGCCGCCCAAGTCTTGAACTGAAAAGGAAGAAAATAGGAGGCTGGGCTGCCTCTGCCTCAACAGGCAGCATCACCAAGGTTCTGGAGGAGGAGGTGATGTAAGGAGGCTGCAGCTGCACATATGCCATGCTGGGGGCGATTCTAGGAACTTCCCCATGTCTGCCTGCCCAAGATCCTGATGAGTATAAAGTATTGTGAAACTGTTGTAGATGTTCACATTTAAGTAGGGACCTGAAAAATCTAGTGGGTTTGGCATCTTTTTTTCTAACTTTTCTGATAACTTTGAGGTAAGAGTCCTAGGCTGGAAACAGGTAGATCCTGAGGTGTTAATCTGGTGCAGTTGCATCCTGATAACTGCATGAGCACACATGCAGTCTTGGGCATTGAAATGCTGCCATTTGAAAATATGAAAGGGAATAAAAAGGTGGATCTGCGTTTCATACTATTGTGAAGGAATAGGTCTGCTTCTCGAGATCGCCTTATATCTGCACTTTTTAAAAGTCAGAGCAACTAAATTTTTTCCATTTTCTCTGCCTGAGCTAATGTGCCTAGGGAAATGCAGGGACTCAGTCCTACTTCAAAGTCCAGTTGAGACACAGGGATGAATGTGCATCATTATCTTCCTTACACTCATTTTTCTGGGAGCCGTTCCTCTGTTTACTCTTGCCTGAAACAAAACTTATCTGCCACCCTGTTCAGACTACAAAGAAAGTGATTTTCCTTCCCCTTTCATCACTTGTATTTTTTCAGCTATCGCCTTATCTCCAGTCTGAAAGGTGGGATAAATTGTGTCTTCATTTGAGAATAGCTTCAGGCTTCCACTTAAAACATTACAGACATGATGTTTTAGGACCTATTAAGATCAGTGATCCTGCTCCTTGGATATAGCTTTGAAATGTGTAGATTTAAAAAGTCCACGATCAGTAATCCTCCACCTCTGTAACATAATTATTTATTAGATTTTAATCAAGAATAAAAATCCTAAATTTGCTCTCTAAATATGTCTAGGGTTTGGACAAATTTTTCCATCACCAATGTTCTAATTATATAAAATAAATGTGGAGGAAAACAGAAAACATTTTCTTTCATGACTAATAAAAATGTAAGTAGATCTAAATAAATGTGATATGGTGTTTGATTTTAAAAGATAAGATATTTATCCTCAAATGTCAGATAAACAGAGTTTGGCTTGATTTTAGCTCAATTTTACAAATGAAAGGCAATATAAGTTCATGGCCTACCATTTGAAATTACTTAATGGATAGCATTGTTAAGGAAATAATCCATGTATCTTTTTATATTAGACACAGTCAACTATGTCAAATTTCTGAAGTAACGTTGCATCAAATATATATCTGTTGTTATGTTTCCCAAGCTTGTAATAAACTGGGTAGATCTAACAACTCAAAACTTCTTGGTTTTAATATGAACGAAAGAATAGTGAAAATGTTCTTTGACACAGATTCTTGTAGTGAATTGGTATCGCCATCTGAAGTGGAGTCTTATTCTGGAATTTCTTGCTAGAATAAGAAAGATTAATATATTTTCATGGAGTATCTCTATAGAATGGTCTACACAAAGATAGAGTCCCTCCTCCTCCCACCCTGCCACTCCATCCCCTGAAAATGATAAATTACTACTGTGTATTTACTACAGTTCTTCATTATTGTCATTTACTATGTGCCGTTTAGCTCTCTGATAGGTAATTAATATATTTGGTCTTGGGGTTATTTGTATTTGTAACTTTACTCTTGGGAATCTTAACTGGTCCAAACTGTATCTGACCTAATTTTTCAAGTTTTTGTTAAGAGCAAAGTTATTAATCTTCAGATTTCTCAAGCTGAGTCATGCATTAATGTTCTCAAAGTAACAACCACAACTAAAATCCCTGCTAGCAATTTTTTTTTAATTATGTTTGGGTGGGTACCCAACTAGCTAACCAAGGCAGATAGTCTCATAATGTGGCCTCTTAACCTTTTTTTTACACTTGCACTTCTGCTCTGATGTCATGAACAGTACAATGCTGGCATGGTCAAAAGTATGGTCATGTCCTTCAAAACTATTAAAATCACTTATGTATTCCTTAAATCATGGCAGACACACATGCATGCACACATGCACACATTCATGAGGATAAAGACTTTGCTAGTTTAGTAGGAGCCACTGAAATGATGCTTGTTATGAACTAAAACCTTAACGTGCACCTAACAGCAATAATCACTACTGAACTTTCAGATGCATTGTTTGTGCATCATTTGTATTGGCATGCCTTCTCTTTTGCGACGAAAATAGCAAACCGCTCCTTTCTAATGTGAAGAGAAAGCAGAGCATTAGTTGTTTGAGAGGAATTTGTGGATAACAATTGCAATGATTCCCAGGATGCTTTTAGTGATCCTGAAAGCCGAGGATCAAAGCATTTCCCTTTGTTTCACATTCTAACGAAGCAAATCTATAGAGGTAATTGATTAATGTAATTTTTGCCCCCTTCTTGTGCTGCAAGGAGTGTTCTGGCTTCCTGCTATTGTTGCTGTTCTCTATGTTTGTCGCTATGCCTGTGCCTGTCTCTGCTACTGATTGCTTTTGTTGGCAGGTCACATGTGCTGTGTGTTGCCACACAACTCTGCTCTTTAGAAAACCCTTTAACTCCACTTTCTCCTCTGATAGTACAGAAGTGTGCCAGCAGCTGCTCACTTTTCATTCTTAAACCATCCAGGCTGTGTAAGAGGCTCAACATTGGATGCCACTGCTTTGGAGGATTCTTTGTGGTGGTTTTTAATACAGGAGAGCAGAGCACAACCTGGATGTGGCAAAAAAGGCAGAGTTCAGAGCCATTTCCAAAGCATTTCCATTACAAGTCAGACCCACTGCACTGAGTTAATGAGTAAACTATCCCTTCCTCTCTGTGCCTGTCACAGCAAAAATATACTGGTGTGCATCACTACTTTAGCCCAAATTTTAGTAGTTCAGGCTTTTAACCAAGCATTAACTTTGGAGGTCCCCAGTGACAATGGCATTACAGGGGGAGATTTCTATAGATGTATATCCTCCCACAAATTCCTCAGAGGCAGAGACTGCCCACCTTCCTAATCTCTTTCTTTCCAGTTCAGGAGGAGGTGGTTAGAAATTAGTCAGAAGTTGTGAAACTGTAGACCAGCTATGACCCTCATTTGCTGAAGAGCAGAGGATTCAGGAAACCGATGGCAGTGGCCAGAGCCACTCAATGGGAAAAGGTTGCAGGGGAAAAAAAGGATCCCTGTTTATCTCGTCCAGAACTGACCAAGCAACCATGTAGCCCCTTTTGGGGCCATATGCAGTCAGGATGGCAAGAACAAGCTCAGTAGTTTCAGAGTTGAAATTCTCATGGGCTAGCAGGGGCTTTGCTAGTAGAAGGTGAAATGTTTGTGCTTCCTTAGTCCGGCTTCAGTGAATCCAGCCCTTCACTGCTTGCAATATTCAAGTGGTCTAGATCTTGCTGTTCTGTTCTCCAGACAAATTGCTTCATGACAAATAAATGAAAGTTGCACTTCATGACCTTTTTGCACCCCGGTGCTTGCTGGATTTGAAATTACAACTAAGTAGACCCAGGAACACCCACGTTAGTTCATTCAAATTAGATAATAAATATATCTGTGTATGCCTCCCCTACATGTCACTATGGTCTTGCTTTGAAGTCTTGGATTAGAACTAGTACTGTACTGGTTTCCAAGAGCTTTGTGATACATAAAGGAGTTGCTAATGATGTTAAATACCACTAGTAAATTCTGGATTTCACAATGCAGAAGAGATGGGCTGAGACAGGTTTCCATTCAAATGTATTGTTCAGATGTGTCCTTAGGAAGCAGGAGAAGATTTTCATTTGAAGATTCCAGGTAAACCTATCCAGTGAGCTTATACAAGCCAGAGACCAAATGTCTGCACTTCACTTTGCTCTTAGAAATCTGCATGTTCTGGTGGTAGTGAAGCTGAAGACCTGCATTATGTAGTTCTCATCACAGTTTTCAACAGATTTGGCTTAATATATGAGCTTCCATAAATATCCTAATATCAGACAAAAGAGGCATTGTTCAGTAATGTCAGAGAATGAGATGAGGATTAGTATTATTTCACCAGTCAACTATATTCCTAGATAAAAATTTTATTTCCAGTGAAATTTTGAAATTAATTTTCGAGGCAGAATTAAACTAAACAAAGAAAGTTGGACTGTACATTTTCCTGCATACTAACTCAGTCTTGCACTGCTCCAGTGCAACAGAAATTTTGAATTAGACCTATTTTTAATTTTCCCTCTTCTTTCTTCACAGATATGGCATCTGCTACAAGAGCTGTGCTTGCTGCTACTTGTCATCTTAAGGGTTTACAGTTCTCATGGTGTTTAAACAAACTGTCTGGATTCAGCCAGGAGTGGAAGAAGGGCAGAAAAGAGAAGCAGCAGGGCAGAGAGGAAGCAAGGATTGGTAGTGCTTCCACACTGCTCATTGTAGCCAAAAAAGGGATGAAAGACAGATGTTATCATCCCTTAGGCTGTGGTTCCAAGGACATTCCTCCTGGTGACTTGTGCTGGTGCAGGCAGCTCCCTGTCTCTTAGGTACTCACTCCCACAACCATACAGTCCCACCAGCTATGCCTGCAAACCTGAAATTTTCCAGGGGGGCTGGAAAATAGCACCAGAAATAAAAACATTGGGATAAGATGCTTATGTTAGCAGTGCTACTGAAAAAAAGACCCGTGGAACTGCAGGCTTACAGTGGTACCTGGGAAGCTGCAGACCTGGAAGAGGCTGTGAGAGCCTGGTGTGTCTTTTGTCTCAAACTTCTTGCTCTGTGAAAGGTGGACAGATGGTGAGGGTTTATCTCTAACAAGGTGAATATTTGGTTGTCTCTTCCATAGGACTTTTTGACTACTTTATACCATCCCAAGAATCTGGAAATTAGAAGCCCCAAACAAGCTTCCACATAACACCCTGAAATGCTCAAGTGCTTGGTAAAAAAATCCCACCAGTTCTTGGAAATAATTAAGCCACTCGAAGTCAAAATTCAGGAATATTCAGTCAGCAAGCATTATACTACGACAGAATTTCACCATATTGGATCACATAACAGCCCTGTAAGCAATGAAAGACTGCTAAGCTGCTCTTTATGGTACTGTTATGCCAGATGAGGAAACCAGAAGTGCTTCTACATATCACTGGAGGATGTGTGCAAGCATGCCTTTAGCAAAGTTCCAGCTAACTGCATGTGGCCAGGATAGATACCTTGAGACAGGGAAAGAATCTCATCTGTCTATGTTCATTTCATGTGTCTTTTACATGTTCTGTTTTCTGAATTGGCCTCACCTGCATGTGACCACTTGATGTGGCTTAGCAGGAAAATCTATGCAGCCTTTGTGATGGGCTGTAGTGTACAACAGGAGCAAATCTGAGGTTCTGGGTTAATCTGGAGGTTCCCCCAGCAATCAGCTTTATTTGTCTTCTGGAGGGTGTCCCCTCCTTTGCTAGGACATCTGCCCTGGTGGCCAGCAGTGGCTGAACTGCCAAAGTTGAGTGGTAGCGGCTGCCCAAATGGGGATCCAACCAACAATTTCAAGGAAAAGCATCCTGTCCTGAGCAATCAGATTCCAAATTTCAGGAATAATTATCTGTGAGACCTTCACACTGAGGCATATGCCTTTTTTTTTTTTTTTTGATTACCAACATGGTTTTCTGCCATTCAAAACTTCTAAAGCCTTTTATTTTATGGATTGCATAACTTACTATGTATGGGGAGAAAAGGAACAAAATTTCTTGACTGATGTTTCCTGACAGTGATAGACTTTTTCCATTAAACTACATCATTAACTTCATTTGTCTTCTCAACTTTTGTATAGAATATTGCAGAATTTGTTAAATGGCCTTTGCTACTTTGCTGGATTTGTGGAATCCATACTGGAGCTGACTTTGAATAGCTCACTTGTCTGCCTTCCCAATCTATCTTTCAACAACCAACACAAACCAAATAATGCTGCTGGTTAGAAGTTTCCCCTATTGTTCATCAAAAATAAGTACATTTTTAGTTTAAAGCCAGATGAGTACTTTGAGGAGAGTGGATGCAGTCTGCAAAGCCCCAGATTAAAAAAAAAAAAAAAAAGAAAAAAGAAAGAAAAGGGTTTGCGTATCTTATGGGTTTTTTGCATTGAAATTTCCCCAAATACTTTACAAATGCTTGCTCTTGCTGATGAATTTGACACTATTGTTCAATACAATAATGTGTTTGCAACATTGGAAAGTAATGTTTTTCTACAATGAAAGGGGTATTTTGCATAGATGTGTTTCCATTCTTTGATGTGGGTGAAGTGATCTATACCCAGCCAGTGCTTTGGCATGCTTTAAAAAATGGTTTTTTATAAAAGAAATAAAGATCTTCTAGATTTCCTATATATTAGATCCCTTTTATTGCCTTGCAAGATGCCAAGAACATAAACAAAAGCCTGCCTATCTACGAAGAGGGTCTCACTGAGCTTTTGTTCACCTGTTTGTTTTGTCTGAAGCCTTTCATGCGAGTCGTATTTCTGAATTCTGTTGTTCATGTTTTATGGGAATGGCTAACTGGTTGTACTGGCTATGCAGAATGCCTGCAGACAAAAAACCAAGAAGTGATCATTTTAAAGGCTTTTGTAAAGGAACTACTTTGAGGTCTAGCCCTACTTGACCACAATCCTTTGCATTTGGAGCTTGAGGCTCAGTGTGTCCTGTGCTGTTCCTGCAGTGTTTGAGAAGGCACAAAGGCTTGAGTTCCGTCTGTTCCATTCTTGCTCCCAGGGATTAGCACTTACCAGCGGTAACTAACCACAGAGGTCTTGCAGAGAACGAACCCTGTAAGAACAATTTGCATTTACAACACAACACCTGCTATGGCAAAGGAGCACAGCACTCTTGGTTTCGATTGCCACGTCACCCAAATGAGTTATGTCACTATTATATTATATGACTCATTATGAGGAAGATAAGATTATTTCCCTGTAACCTGAAGTCTGTGAGTTATATTGTTTCTGTACAGCACTGTTAAGTCCAACTTAATAGACTTGCTTTAAATAGCAATGCACATAGGGGTTTTGAACAGTTTTCTGTTAAATACAAGGGGCTTAAATCTGAAGGGTGTTCCCTGGCCTCGGCATTGCATTGTCAGAGTTCATATTCCTCTTAGGAGCTCATATTCAAAGGCACCTGCTGCTTCTGATCAGCTCTGTATTGCCATCAAGGTAATACACCAGTGCTATATGCACTTGTACAATCAGATGGGGGCAGGGGCAGGAAATGAGTGCTTTTAACTCTGTATCTGCCTTTTCCATTTCTGCCCAGGTAGCTTTGTCCAGTTCAGAGCAGGAAAACAGGAGGCCAGAGGTCTGTCCTACAATTTCATACAGCCACACTGTGGAGTTTGTGGGATGATGCCATGGGGGTTCACCTGGGATAAGGGCTGCTGTGTGTCCTGGCAGAGGGTTTGAAGAGATATTTAGACCCTTAATAGCAGAAAAGCTCCCTCGTCCTGGTGTAAGGGACAGAAAGAGACAGCAGTATTGTCTCAGGGGCTCCTTACCAGCCTCCTTCTGGCCCTGACCAGATTGGTCAGACATGCCACAAGGAGGTGAAAGCTGTGTGAGCACCTTGGTAGCCTCACCTCATTCTCTCACTTCCCTGTGCAGAGCACCCCTGTCATGGTCACTGCCTCTCTGGACAGCTTCAAGGAGTGGTGGGTGCTCTCAGGGATGCTCTGCTTGGTGCCTGCCTCCCCCCAGTCTTCTACAGATCAATTTGTGTTCTTGTAAATTCTTTACCCTTTCCTTTTTTCTTCCATTTCTTGTCCTGTGGAATAAATTTTGTTTTGTGTTTTTGTGGTCTTGGTTTTTGGTTTGGTGTTTTTTGTGTTTGATTTTTTGTTGTTTGTTTTGGTTTGGGGTTTTTTGGGGTTTTCTTGGGGTTTTTAAGGCCTTGCCCTTCTGGGGAGGTCTTGAAATTTTCGGTAGTGCCAGAAGCCTATAAAGTGATCTGCTGTCCTCGGTGCAGTGAGGAGTTACTTGGAGAACTTGGGAGCTTAGCTGTGACCCAAGAGGTCTAACCTGCCTGGAGATAAGGTGCTGGGCTCCCAGGGTTGGCAAGAGATGAGAGTGTGGTAAAAGCTCAATTGCCCCATCAAGCTGCAGGGGTGGCAGTTCTGCTTGCTCAAGTGGAGAGGGGAGAAAATGTCTGGGCTGTGCCTGCCCTTCGCCCTACACCAGAGTATGTTTGAGCGTGAGCCCTGCTGGGTGTGCCTTTTAGAATAAGATAATTCTTAGGCTTTTACTTTCTTCCTAAAACCATGCTTTCCTCATTCTCTTCATATTACCAGTAGCTGTTTGTATTGCTTTTTTTGAAACTTAGTAGCTCTATCAGAAGTTTTATATCCCAATACAAGTGTGATTTGTGTTTCCTAGTAACTGCTTGGTGAGCAGTGTGGGAAAGAACATAGGAATTTTCACACAGGCAACGGTTTTCTGGGTTTTTCTGACATTGATAATGACTGGGATTTGGCCTGTGGTCTCAAAACCCCAGGCTGGGACACACAGAAGAAAATCATAGCAGAAGGTTTTTTCCAGAATGCCTTTCTCTTTAGATACCACAAGTGACATCAGCTCCCAGACATGAGGTTTGTGTAAGCAAAAGACAACCAGCTCAGCTGAAGAGTTTGCACTGGAGATGTCACATTCAGCTGGAAGGAGTTTGTATCTGGACATTTTCAGCCCACTGAAACTCGGAAAGACAATTTTCCATGGAAAGTGTTTGAGACTATTAACCTCAGACAACACTGCTGGGTTTTGATTTTCTTCTGGACATCTGAAAGTACTTGGGGTTGGAGAGTACACCTGCAAATTGCCAGCAGTCATGTTTGTGCTGGCGTTTCACTTCTTGTAGCAGTCACATATACAAGTGGAGTATAACTTGTACCAGTGCTGTGCACTGGAGTTCAACTGGTGCACGACTTCTGCAAGACCTCACACTTAAATGTGTCCTAACTCTACACTATTACAGTGGTTTTAAAAATAGGATAGCATTATATAAATGAACAACTTTACTCAGCAGTTTTCTGTAAGTAGTAGCCACTTCATTAAAAAATTCCAGATCAGCTTACAGCTTAACCCCAGTCTCTGACAAGCATCTTTAACAACAAACCTCTACTTTTCAGGGAATGGGACTTGTGCAAAACATTAAAAGTCATGCCTGTGACCTGCATACTTTTTAAAGATCTTTAAAATGAGATGGCTCAAATATCCTTGTGGAGCGACAGTTTAAACAGCTCTTTGCTCTTATTAGGAAGGCGTCATTTTCTGAGTGGCAGAGCTTTTGACCAATGTAGTTTGTAGCAGTTGAAGTATTTCTTTATCAGCATAGTTTATAACAGTAGTACCTAAGAAAAATAGTGTGTAGATAGTTGATAGTTTAACAGTGAGCAAAAAATTATTTTGACAGTCTAATTGCCGAGCCACTGGCTTTTTCTTACACAGGCTGAGCCATTAATTTTGCACTTCTTACAATACAGCTAAGCTGGCAAGAGCTTTAAGCACCATCTGTGCCTGTGCTTACTTAACAGATAGAGTAGAAGCATCAGAAAATTCTGCAAATCTGAAAAAAGCAAAGTTATTCAGGTGTGATGCAAAATATGTAATAGCACTCCCCATGCCTTTTGCCAGTGTGCCTTCCATCTGTCAGTCTTTGTTACAAGCATTTGCAAGCAAAATGTAGGCACTTGGTCCTCATTTTTCTCATGAAAGCAAACAGTTTGGATTAAGCAGGCTGTAGCATGGCTGCGTTTTGGTTAATTCAAATATAAAAGGTCCTCTAGTGCTTCTGCAGGGGCTGCACTAGCAGCAGGACCATGGTTTGGCCAGGGTTGGGAGACCTGTGTCCCCTCCACACTTCTGAGCCCAGGGTGGCTGCCCCCATGCAGAGGGGTGCAAAGCAGCTGTTGTGCAGGCATAGGTTCACTGGTACAAGGTGCTCATCTGTCACTCAGCCACAACGACAGATGAAGAAAACCCTGAAGATTGTTCATCCTCCACCTTCCAAAGGAATTTTTTGGCAGATCTGGTTAATTCATCCAGACATTAAATAGCTTTGTTTTGACATCTCCCCATCACTGCCAAAAGTTCTGAATACTCTTGTGTGTCAAAAACCAGCTTTGCTTTAGATCTCTGATAAATAAAATCAAATAGAAATCATTACAGCTTTAAAAAAAAGATTAAAACCTGTGAGCTGAAGATAAGTTGGAGACTTACTCATTTTTTAAAAATAGCTTCTCCAGTTGACAGAATTTTAGAAAGCTTCTGTGTTTATTCAGGTACCTACAATCTCTTCATTGCTTCACCAGGCATTTATGTAAATAAATGGAGAAAACATTCATTTCTTCACACACAAAGACTCATGATTCTGCAGGGTTGCAACATCAGCAGGGCATATTTTTCTGGCTTCACAAAACAAAGCCATTCATCTTAGGAACCTGGGGACACTTCATGCTCTTTCTGTTTTCCAGCAAAGGTTCATTCCTGGAAAAATCTTGTTCTTGGAATAATCCTGGCAGTCAAAGAGACAAAAATGGCCATTTTTGGCTGCTTTTCTTTGATGGTTTTAGGCTTAGCAGGTTGCTAGTGCTACTGTGTACCAGGCCTTCCCCTGAGGGACTTAGCAATGGGGGCATTGTTAGTAACTGCAGAGTTTTGAATCTACAGTTTTCCTCTGAACTTTTCAGTAGCAAAATATATTGCTCTTCTCCCAGTTTTTTCCTCTTGAAATCTACATAAAATTAGAAGCAAATTCACAAATGTAGTTCTTCCATAGTAAACAACAAAAACCCCTTTTGAGTAGAACTTGAAACCATGTTAGTATTTCTGTATTTAATCCTTCAGACCATTTTTACTAACTAGTAAGTGATTTAAAAAAATTTTACTTCAAAACTTAGGTACCAGGCTTACAGGCAACAGCTAAAATATACTTTTGATCATGCTTTGCAGTGAATGTATAAGGCTCATCATGTAACATTAAATCTCATGTATCATAGGTCTCCTAAGCTTTATAGACATAAACTTCCATTTTGCTTATAAATCAATAATAGTAATGGTGGGTTTGACTTTTAATTTTCTGTGTTCTTCTGTTTTAGAACTCCAGCAGCAGATAAATGTATGAATACGTAAAGGAATTCCAGTTCCATCTCAGACTGTCTTTTCATAAGGGACTGCATAAGCTGACAAAATACATGCTGTGACTTTCCTTCTTCATTTCTTATTTATAAGGTTTCTAGAGATGCACTCCAAAGATACATTTCTTATTTAGAAAGAACACTTTTATTCAAAGAGCAAATAATAACTCTGAATATTTGCTTATTCCCAAAATGTGCTTTTGTACATGGGATCACAGGACCAGTCTGTTTTTCTATAGCAGCAGCAAAGCAACCTTTTTTTGCTATTAAATTGTTACATCTTCTCTATGCAAGGGTGCAGTTTATGCAAAATTTGTCAGCAGAGAACTGCACAGGAAGTGAAGGGACAGTGACAGAGATGGGGTGTACCGTGGGGCAAACACACTTTTTTCAATGTAACAAATGCAAAGCAGTGCCCAGGAGCAATTCTGGTAGTTAGGGGCTTCACGATCCCCTTCACTCTCAGTGCAACCCCCAGATCCTGGCTCTCCTACTCACTCCCAGCTGTGGCTGCCCCTCTGCCCTGGGCAGCATGGTCTGGCAGCCTGAGTCTTCTGACCATGCTAAGGAAGCCGAAAGAAAAACATTTCCAGAATAGCGCAGTGGGATAATACACAGACACACAGCTCCAGTACATCATCAACTGCCTCAAGTGACGCCCATGTCTCCTACTTTTAGTATGGGCTTCCATGCATTTTCTTCCCCTCCAAACTGGTGTTAACAAAATGGCCAGTACAAGACAAATTAAATCATCTCTCTAATTACTTCTGGAAAGCCAAACTTCTCCTCCGACACTTTAAATCTTTAGCTCCAGCTGTGTTCTGGCATATCTCTTCTGTCCTGGTTTGCCTAAGCCCTCCCTGGGTGTATTTGCACCATTAACTGAAGGTTGTCCCCTAGAAGAGCTGATGCAACACGTCGCTGCAGCATCCCATGTGTGAGCTGCAGCTCAACAGCCTCCTGTCTCCCCGTCATTCGCCCTTCTGGGTCTCTGCCGACTGGACTCCAGTTCTGTTATCCTGGGGATTCAGCACAGATCTGTTTTCGGTCTAGTAGCTATGAGTTTCGCGAGATTACTCCCAACTGTGGGAATTGTCCCAAAATATCTCTGCTGTTGCGATTGCCTTAGCCAGCATCTCTTTGAAATGCAGGCTCCAGGTGATTGACTTCCAAGAGGAGCTGAATGGGTTTAGACAGATTAACATTCTAGCAGTAAGTGGCAGTCATTCCAAGGAGCTAAATCAAATTCTCAAGTGCTCATTAGCAACAGGGGAGGAAAAACAGTAAGGAAAAAAAAACCCTACCAAAAAAAAAAACCCCACCAAAAAAAAAACCCCAACAACCAAAAAAAACCCCAAACCCCACACAATCGAGAGATTTGGTGGAAGCTGTTTTTTCACGAGAGTTTTTCATTGATGGCCATATCCCTAAAACACCAGGTCATGGGGTGCTGCTGCATGGCATTTGTTTATAACACATAGTTCGAAGATGCAGTTGACCCAGGCTCACTTCAAGTTCAGAATCAGAGCGGTAAAATTTGTCTGGCAAGATGTGTGTTAGCAATGCCACACTTCAGTGGCAGGAGGAAAAACTGCCCCAGCTGCCATTTGCTGTCCAGTCTTGGAAGGACTGCTCTGCACCCTGAAAAACAAAACACAAGTCTGCTGTGATGAGTTCACTCAGGTCATCCGGGGCACTGCATGTGCTCGTAATAGTTTTTTTGTTTGCAGCGTCCTAAGAGGACGTGAATCGTTGTGTGGGGGAGGTTAGGAGGACGTGTTCACCACTCAGCAATCCGGACAAGAAATACCGCTCTGTCTTGGGGCGTGCAGGGACAGTAGCTTCACCACAGGTTCGGAAAGGTGCAGCCTGTGTTTCTCACTGACGCTAACCATTTCCAAATGACACGCTGAGGAGGGTGGCACAAGGTGGCCATGCAGCAGCTGCCCCCGGCACGGCCACCCCGTGTGTCCCCCCT
>JAOXXN010000471.1:48486927-48500482 GCA_026770055.1 Myrmophylax atrothorax
CTCCTTCCCTCCCGCCCCTCCCCGCGCTGTCCGCTTCGCTCACTTCAGGCTTAGGAGCAAGGGTGAAACGTGGGTCTGAATCTTACTAGTGAATGGAGTAGTTTACATTAATACAAAATATTTATAGTTTTTTCTCAATCTTGTTTTCCTGGAGTTCTACAAATCGTGCAAACAGATTTTTGCAGCTTAGGCAATTACACTGCAGAACTTCACCTGTTCTCAATTAAAATATAATAAAAAACATAAATAGGAAAGATTTTAAATTATTAGCAATTAGTCCCATAAAATAAAATCTGCTCTAGCTGAATGCAGAGTTGAGTCCCAGTTTACCACTAACGTTTTCAGAAACAGTAGAGGCAAATCCTGCCTCAGGTTCCCCTTGCTGCTTGTTTTACTCAGAGAAATATTTTCATTGCTGTTTCACACAGCACTAATGAGTTTAAAACCCAGTGGGTTCACAGCAGTGGAGTGGTGGTGAGAGCACAACCCTGAGCTGTACCCAGCTACAGGCTCACATGCAGGAAAGGAGGGAAACCCAAAAGCACCCTACAGACTTGAATGCTTGAAGAATGCTCCTGATGCCAGCCCTCCGAGGTTCTGCTTTGCTGTTGGTTCATGCTGCTCCATTCCCTGCACTCTTTACCTTCTCTACACAACAGTGCTTTTTTAAGTGGAGCTTACCGTTGGCACAGGAGCATCCCTGCTGGAAAGTGCCTGGGTGTGCTAGCAACAGTCAGCATGAAGCCTGGATACAGACAGTTAAATACATTCCTTTGACCAGCACTCACATTTTTTCAATGCCTTTTAGAAAGCTGCTTTCACTGAAGGAAAAAGAAAAAAAAAACAACAAACCAAACAGCAGCAGAGATCGAGACGTCAGGAAATGCTTTTGCTGACTTGGTGCGAAGAAAATATGTTTCTTATCCAAAATGGCAGAAGCTGAATAAGTCACTTGACCTTCCTTCCTTTCCTCTCCTCACCCTCTAGGCCTTCTGTCTCTGCAAAGGACATTTCTTCAGCCATTTGCCATCCTGTCTAGCACATTTATTAATTATTTGTTCCCTTGCATAGTCAACTCCTTGGACTACTCAAAATGGTGAGCACCTGTTGGTTTGTCTCCTATCTCACACCAATGGGCATGGAAAAGCCTTCTGCTTGGATCCATCACACACACACAGTGGTTATAGGTTTTTGCATAAACAGGAGCTGAAATGATAGCAAGTGAGTTTTTTTTCTGGGATTCTGAATCTCTCTCCTATAGTTTTGATACCTTACAAACTGCAAATTTGTGGATCTAAGTCCATTATGCTTGAAAGCACTGCATTACTGCAAAAATTCCTGCAGGAATTTGAGTAATTTTGCTAGGAAATGTCATGCATTGCTCCCATGATCACTAGTACAAACTATGATCCTAATTACAACAAATCCAAACCACAAGAAGTACCTTTGTGTTTAGAATCATGTCTCTTTCCTAGAGTAAATTATTATTATCTTCCCTTCTCCTGTGGATTTCTTTGATATTCTCTAAGCCAACACAGGTAAAGAACAGAGAGATGGATCTTTTTCCTACCATATTATGCATCAGGACATCACTTGCTCCACTGCAAGCATTGTGGGCACAACGTGGTCTCCAGGCTCATAATTAACAGTGATTATTAATGGAAAAGTATCTGTCAGAAATAGTGTGGGAATAACCGATCATTCCTTTAGGAAGGGGGACCCAGAGGATGACCTCTCAAAGCCTCTTCCAGCACCATGACTCTGTGACAACACAAGAACTAAGGGCCCCTAGCTTGTTTTTCAAGTAGTCGGATGTTAGTCAGGTGTTTGTAGCCAACAGATAGGAAATGTAAAATTTTCAGGAATATTTGACTGTTTTCTTCCACTTATTACCACAATTGTAATATGATGATAGCTGCTAATGGCAGGCTCTCTTTTCACAATGATGCTTTTTGTGATAGGTGTAATGTATGGACCTGGAAATGGAGCCTGGATTGCAGTAGGTGTCTTTGTGCTTTGTTTCAACCAGTGAAGTTTCTCAGCACTCAACTCAACAATATGTAGTTTTACTACTGTTTTCTTATCTGCTTCAGTGGATATAGGTTTATATTAAAGAAGAATGGGAACACCACACCTCAGAGATTTACAATTTTGTAAAGCCATTGTCATCATTGCTCTTCTTTCTATCTTCCACAAAAAACCCTCAAACCCTAAGAAAAAGAGCAAACTTGAATGAAAATTTCAATTTTTAGTAAAGCTCCTCATTTTGAAAGGGGAAGAATATTTCACCTAGCAAAACTTTTCATGATGCTGATGTGAACAGAAGTGTGATGGCATGAAGCTGGTGTCACTGCAGTCTCTTGTGTGCATAAGCAGGTTTGTACCCAGGTGGTGGCTTTTCCTCCTAGCTACACGTTTCCTGCTCTGCTGCCTTCAGTACCACCTTGCTGGTAGCCCAGGGGCTATTTATGCTAAGTTAGATGTCTTGACCTGAATGACATTTTGAGAGTGCTTACATGATTCTTCTCTCTCAACTTCAGCTTGTACTAATGAAGTGATAGCAGATGAGAGGGAATAGAGTCAGATCCCTCTAGGCTTTTGCATAATGCCTGCCTGGAGCCTTTAAACAGGTGCTTAAAGCCTACTTCTAGTTTTCTGCTCTGCCTCCTGCTCACTGGGTAGAATCTATTTGTTTTGCTACCTGCAATTTAAACCGGCAAATTTCGGGAAAAGCTGTGGCTGGATGGGTATGTCTGGGAAAAAAAGAAAAAAAAGGAAGAAGTGAAATGTAGTAAAGATTATGGAAGTAAAAGGAAAAACAGAGGGAAAAAACGCCAACAAAGCAAACCCACAAAAGCACCTTGGCCTTTGCAGTAGAAAGTGCTGCTAAAACACAGTTGTGTCGGCATTGGCCTGAGGGAAGGTGTTGCTGACTCTGTGCATTATGTTGCTCTCTGTCTGTCCTTCTTAAAACAATTCTGTCTATCATGACAGCAGATATTTTGCCTTTGTCAAGGTAATTATTAGCAAACCACTAATTACTAAGCTAATAGAATTTTTAAAAACCACAATTAAGGCCTATAAAATTCATATAAACTCTCTACTTTTGTAGGAACAGTCTGGCAGAATCCCATTACATGGCACAGAAGGTGGCTGACTTCCAGCCAGTATAAGTCATCAGGTCTGTGGTAACTTGTACTTACTACTGTTGGTAAGAGACCATTTTAGGGCACACAGATTTATTTGACCTTTCCCTAGTAAGACTAGACCAAGCCAATAGTTTTTCTTCTAGTGCATCCCATTAATCAACCTGCCAAATATTTCAACAGAGTTTCTGAGGAGAAAACCTACAGAGGTTTATTATAACCACTAAAGTAGTTTATCTTATTGTCATGGATCAGCATCATATTATGTTAGATGCTGCCAAATGTGGATCACATCCCATGTTTTGCCCCACAGAACTTATCATCTGAATAGATTTTCAACAGGTCTTACTCAGCATAGAGTACACCTGGACTAAACTGCTAAAACAGCAAGAATTACCTTTCTTGTTATTAGTTATTACTTATACTGCATAAATATAGCTTTGTAAGTTGTACTTGTTGAAAAGTAAAACCAACTGTATCTATGCCCCTGTTTGTGACTGTCACAAATTCTTCCACTTATCATGTATAATCAAAAGTCATAGTTTTATTTTGACCTTGTTCTTATTCTGTATGAATTGATACATGCAATGCTAAACATTTGCTTCTATGTTAATTTCCTGAAGAACAGTGAATTGCTGAGTGTGTTGCAACTAAGTCTGAAATAAGGCATGAATTTTAATGTGCCATATCTTTTATTCAGGTATACACAGTCAGAATTTTTCACAGAGGTTGAGTGAATTTCTCTTTTATACTATACATTTTTAATAAATTTTCAGCTTGGGAGGATTTAATTGCTATTTAGAACAGACTTGTCCTGAATTCTCAGATTAAGCTGAAAAGTTGTAAAAACCAGAAACATACATATGTTCATCATTAGCTAACTGCAGGACACTACTAGTAAGTGGATTGAACTGATAAATATGCTTTTTGTATAACATCACAAATCTGTGTTGTACTGTTTATCTTGCTGCCATGAATCTGCAGGTGCTGGTAAGGGCAAAGGTCATCTTCAAATATTTAGATATTCAAATATCGGAACAATACACATCGTGCTATTGTTTTATGATGATCAGTTGTAAAATAATTATCATAGAAATTATCAAAACTGTATTTCCGTGCTACTCAGAATATTTTTGCCTGAGCTGGTAACTCTCCCTAGGTTTCAAGCTGACTTGAGGGGCAGGCAGACTGTTTTTAACTTCCCTATACCTAATTTTTGTGACTACACTCTGCAAATCCAGCTCTCATAATGGATTGTGGTGCAATTTGTTCTTCATGTGATGTGTATTTTTTTGTGTTTTGTCCTTTTTTAAAAGAAAAAAAAGGGCAAGAGAGGGAGAACTGAGAAAATGTTGTGACCTCAAGTATTTTCCTGTCACACAGCCTTCTGTACCTCTTTCCCAGACAGGGGTGTGGGTCTTTTGTCATGTTTAATTACTCCTTCCATCCCCATTGCTAATACTTGTCTCTCCTAGTAGTCTGCACCCTCTTTTTCTCTTGTGCATCACCTGTTGTTGATA
This sequence comes from Myrmophylax atrothorax, assembly GCA_026770055.1. Taxonomy (NCBI): domain Eukaryota; kingdom Metazoa; phylum Chordata; class Aves; order Passeriformes; family Thamnophilidae; genus Myrmophylax; species Myrmophylax atrothorax. Next base: position 48,491,594 of record JAOXXN010000471.1, read on the forward strand.
ACTGTGTCCTCTTTGGAGGGCAAGAAACACTCAGCTGGGTGATGAGGCTTGTCCAGCCTCAGTGTTTGGGGTTTACTCAGCAGTGGGGGATGGCAACAGCTGCCCAAGCCCTGGGTTGAGACAACATGAGTAATGGTTGATCAAAGACAATCAAGAGCCCGATCTTACTTTTCTTTTTGCCATATCATGACCCCATGGGAATATTTTAAGAAATTACTTCAGCAACTAATTTGATCTCTTGAAGATTGGTTTGTGACATTTGCCACCCATTATTGAACGAGCTGCCATACCAGAGTGGATATTAGAAACAAGAACAGTTTCCAAATTTGAGTATTGATGCAGAGCTTTGCTGAAAGCCAAGGCAAATGCAAGAGGAACCATAATGTCCTGTTGAAGTGTGTCTTTGGGCATACGTAGTTCTAGGGTTAGAAGGTCAGAAAGATGAAAACTGAACAGTTTTACAAAAAAAGTGTTATTTAAAAGTGTTACATAAAGTGTTTTTAAAAAGAATTTTAAACTGAGAGTAGATTTAGACTAGATTTTAGGAAGAAATTCCTCACATTGAGAGGGTTGAGGCACTGGAACAAGTTGCCCAGAAAAGTTATGGAAGATGCATCCCTGGAGCAGCCTGGTCTGGTGGGAGATGTCCCCGCCCATGGCAGAGGGGTTAGAATTAGGTGATCTCTAAGGTCCTTTTCAGCCCAAACCATTCTAAAATACCATGATTTTATTCATGGGTGGGTGGGTAGAGTGGAGACAACTGAGGGCTCAGAAGCTGCTCACTGGTGCAGAGAACAGAAAAGAAGTTGACAAGGTACAGCAGCACAGATGAACAGTCCTACTAAAAGCCTGTGGAGGAGCCTTCTGGGTTAGCATCATCTGTTCTGCAAATAAACTCCTTCAAGATTATTTGATTTCTCTTATGTCCAAGAAATCACACACTTAAATATTTTGTGAGTAGTCTGAATTGTAATAATTTTTCCTGATTTTGCTGTTAAAAAAAAAGCTTTTTAATTTTACCTAGCTGTATAAGTCAAAAAGAATATTAGCGCTTATTAATACAAGGCTTATGTGGAACACAGATCTTGTGTATCTGAGTGTCCTTCCTGTTTGATGGGTTTCTTTTCTGCATTCTAGTCCTACAGCCTGTGTCTCATGTCCTGCTGCAGTTCTTTTGTCCATTGGAGGGGGGAGGAGGTTCAGCTCTCACCATTATTTTTGAGTCCCTGAGTCATTTGAGTACATTTTTTTCTGCTAACCACCCATGACTGTTACGGGTTGTGTGTGAACACCCCCTCTCTCCCACAGCCACAAATCTTCTTAGTTGTTCCCCTGACCTCTACACAAGCTCACACCCAGCCAAGCACTCAAGTGCCTACATGCACTACAGTGATATCTGATGATGTCTCAGTGGCCTCTCAGACTTCTGTGTGTTAAGAGACAGAAGTTATGAATTTAGGCAGCTTCTTTTCTTTTCCTCCTCCCCCCAACCTCTTTTACAAAGATTAATAAATAGCTGGATTCTACTTGGCTTGATTTTTGTTCTGTTCTTGGGGCTTTGGTACATAACGATAATTTCCTGCAGAACTGCTTCTGCTGCACTTTGCCTGTTTCACTTCCCTTCAAGAGAAGTGATTGCAGATTAAATACTAGACCAGCACTGTGTGACTCCTAGCCAGGGTTAAATCTGACCACATAGCCTTGTGATTTTACCCAGCTTCTGATTTCACCAGCAATGGCTTCTAGTTTTGAGCCAAAGAAACATGTTTGCCATGAAGAGAGAGTCCAGGTTTTCACTTGCCACCATTCACAACATGACTACAAGATCCCCTGTGCAAACTCTCTGCTCTTCCGATCCGAGAAATTATGAAAGAGTAATACTACACTGAGAGGTTTTTGCCTAGCATTTTCAGGTCCTCATTTTATTATGAGGACTGGAAAACCACTTTGTATGTGTGAGAGAGCTCAGCATAATAATAATAATAACTGAAATGACATTGCTATTATTTTTTTCTGTGCTGGAGGCAGTGCTGCCTGTGGCTCTGTGGAACTGTGGAGCTCTCGTCCCTCCCAAGTTTTAATTAAATCAAGAGGGAAGAGGATCAGCAGCTTGTTGCAGCACTCTGTGAGTTGTGGGTTTCGTTGAGGGTTATGTAAGGGCATGTTTACATACAGCTGAGGAGCACCATGCAGACAACCCAGAGCTAAAGAACCTCAATCTACCTCTGGCTCCAGGAACCCCCAAAGACTATTTTCTAGCCAAACACAGCAGGAGCATGTGGCATACATAGGAGGTGTGGCCACTGCCTTGAGTAAAGATGAAATAGAGCCTCTGCTATTGAAGAGGAGCATAGCTGTGACATCCCTGCCCTGGGGCTGCCGGGGGCAGAGCCCCTGGCAGCTCGGGGGCCCTGGGCAGACTGGAGCAGCTGTGGAGCCACTGTGGCTGCACCTCTGTGGCTGGGAGCTCCTGTACACAGCAAATGCAAACCTAAAATCAAGAGACTGCTTTGTACCCGACTCCCACAGACATAACTGGCTCCACAGCGACCAAGAGCCAGGACTTGGAGGTGGAGGGGAGTTCTTGCAGTGAGATGAAGGGCATAGAGAAGACAGCAGCTGCAGTGTAGCCACGTAGGCTGCATAGCTTCTGCCAGTACCAGGTGAGGGCACACCTCCAGGTATGTCATCCCCAACCCAAAACACAACATTGAGAAGCTCTCACTGCTGTCACAACAGACAGCCTTAATGAGGAACTTAAGGAAAAGGCACCAGTGCCTTTACCTGATACTTTTGTTTGGAGATCGTATTTTATGCAAGGACAGCATGGAAGAGCACATGAGATTACTTGTAGAAAAGCAAATACTCCCATGACCTGGACTGATGCTGCTGGAGTCATGGCAAGGCAGAGGCAAAGTGCTGAGATGGAGACAGGAACGGGAAGAGCTGGGAAATTAGCAGTATAAACGAAGGCCTGAATCGGAAAAGTGTGTAGATAAAAGAAGCAGCTGTTGTGAGGGCTAAGATGGTCAAACCACCAAGTAGGAAACCAAGAGGTACAGACTGGCAGGAGATGTTGGGGAGGGAGGGAGGCAGGCCACCAGTGACAGAGGTTGTGAACAGACTGCATGGAAGTATCAGAAACAAAACAAAGCAGATGAGAAACTATGGGAGATCTGCTCCTCACAAGACCTATCTGGAGAAGTGCTGTGTAACAGACAAAGCATATTGATATCTTTTACATAGGAAATGGCATGATTTTACAGACCATTATCAGAAATGTTTACTCTCCAAGCTTCAGCTTTAACTGGGAAAAAATCAAACACTTTCTGATGACCGACTTAATTGCAGACTCTTTGCTCACTGAATTATATCCAAATATTTAACCTGTACTAGGGAGCATTCTGTATTAGAAAATTTAAACAACATTTAGAGTGAAGTAGAGGATTTTACAAAAGTGGCAAATGTTCTACTTCACCAATTAGTTTTCTGATAACTAGAAATTCATTCTTGAGTAACACACACTCATTTGTGTTTTTCATAGTTTCCCGATTAGAGAGGAGAAAAAAAAAGTTTTTTCATAATCTCCTGAATGAAATGCAGTCACCAAACTTTCAACATGCAGTTTCTTGCTGCAGTAAAGTCAGCTCTTGGCAGTAGTGATAAGCTGTACAATAGGTATTACATAACTGATACCACAATAATCCATATTCAGAAGGAAGCATTAAAAACTGGGAGACATGCCCACCCCTCAAAAACCACCCCAGTTCCCTGACATTGAATGTTCATGGCCAGATGCTTTTTATTGCAATTTTAACGTCACTTTTGGAGGACGCCTTCCTTAATCAAATACTATTGCCTTTAAAGATTAGTGTTCACAGCCTAATCATGCTGCACTTAGCTTAATTTGCTTTGCTATGGACTCATTAAATTCTTGCTTTTGGTCAGAAACCCTACCATGGCTTGGCAGCAGAACAGGAAATCTCTTCTCCATGCTGCAGGGTTGTGACTGCTCTTTCATTTTAACACACAGGCTGGAGAGTGCTGCAGCAAATTACATCTGGGTCACTCTTTCCTTCCTATGGAAAGAGCTCTGAGCTCCTTACAACACTTTGTCAACTGGACAATAAGGAAAAGTGGGAGAAAAATTATTCTAATGTCAAAAATGGCTCAGATTGCCATTAGATCAATTAGATTTAACATTTAATTTTAGATTACTCGAAACACCAATGGCAACAAACTCTACAACTGATCATAAATTTTTGAGGATGCTTTCATCCCACTGCAGCTTGCAATAGATCCAGCATTTGGTGGCCAAGAAGAGACTTTCCTGAATTGCTACTGTCATCTGCATGCTGAAAGTGCACTTCAGGTACAACCTGGCAACATTTACCTGTCATTTGAACTGGATTCTGTGAATCAGAGCAGAGCATGAAATATTATATTTATCGCCACAAGTGATAAACAGTGAAAGTTTTGCACTACTGTTTTCCTGGCACCTGTGCAGTACAAAAAACACTCTCATCACCAAAGTTTGGAAGTCCGTTAATGTGTCATGGTCATCCTTACGCAGACAGATGTGGAACCTTGCAGTCTAACCTGTGTCCATAAAAGTGTCTCATCACATAATGAGCTGTAAAAGGTATTTTAATTGCTGGATGAGCTATTGCCTAACCGTAGCTCTAACCAGACTCCCTTCATGCTATCACGCTCTTCACCTGCACCTGAACTGAACTAAAAAAATAGTCAAACTCTTTCCTATCTTTGGTATCTTCCAAGAAAGCCTATTTGAATCCTCCACCAGAAAGGCATGAACTGGCTTTCAGAGAAGATACCAAATCCTGTCTCACCAGCACTGACAAGGATGTCTCATGGTAGGATAACCAATACAGCTGTTAGAGTGAGGACCCACAAGCTCATCTGGAGTCAGTAGATCAGGCAGAGCTACACTTTAAGCAGCATACCTTAAAATAGTTGTCTTTTCAACACTGGTACACCCATGACTTTTGGTAGTATAGCCACATTCTGGACATGCAGGACAGTATGTTCACATGTCTTTCCATTTTCTGTACTATTCATTGCATTACAGAGACACTCATTTAGAAGTAATCTGTACATGTTGGCAAGGAACTACTTCTGCTAGAAATGCCAATTTTCTCCTCTAAAAGGAGCAAATGCAGCAGAAGTTCTCTCTATGTGAGATGGATTGCCTGAAAACTTTATTAACAAATGTACTGGATGAGGACAGTATGGAAAGCCTCACTTTGGACAACGGATCATGACTTCAAAGAAGAGTATGATGGAATACTTAAGAGATTTTTGTACCACTAAAACCCTCATTATTTCTTATTCTGGATTATTTGTCCTTATAGAATTTAACTGCATAAAATATTTGCTGCTAATCCTGAATTCTCATTTTAATTCAAGTATTTTATGAAAATTTCCCCCATTATTATTTGCTCATTAATACAGGTACGTTCTGTAAGATTTTTTTTTATTCATGATGCATTTGCTAAAACTGGAATCATGTCCTTTTATTAATTTTGATAGAGAGAATTATGATAGAGAGAACACACTGTTAACTTGAACTTCGCAACATTTGACTGTGAGCTTTACGTATTATTCCAATAGTAGTCTGATTCATTGGTTTCTGCCTGAAGCAAAACTCTCTTAGGGAGTCAAGGTGGGTTTGCTTAGGTAAAACCTGTGAGATTTTTCTCTACTCGGAAAGGAATAGAATTGGAGAAATACATATTTAGAAGGACAAACTGCTTTCAAAAAGCATAGGTAATATCACAGCATAGTGGGTACTCAACTCTGAATATTCCTTGTAGAAATTAAGAAAAATTTAAGAAGTCTAAATTAAGAATTATTAAGAATTAATTAAGAATAAAAAGAATTATTTTTAAAATTAGTATCATGAATAACAATTTCTTTCACTAGTTTTAACCTCCAATAACATTTATTCTTTAAAGATTTAACTTGCTGAACTTCTAGTCTACTGTTGGAGGTTTGATGTGTCCAGCTATCCTAGATGAAGATCCTCCATCTAGTCATCAATTACAGATGTTAATTGGGGTGGGGAACACGTCACTAATAAGTTGCAGAAACGTCTTACTCCGGGAAACAAATAGATTAATAAAATCCTTAGATTAGTGGTAAATTTTGTTAAGTATATGCATTTATGTGATGGAACATTGCTTGGGTTTTTTTTATTTGTTGGGGTTTTGTTTGTTTGGGGTTTTTTTGGTTTGGGGTTTGGTGTTTTGGTTTTTTTTATTTCCAGAAAAAACAAACCAAACCAAAACAAAAACACAACCTGCATTTGAACAAATGTGACTGACGGGAGAAGCAATAAACTTATTTTTCTGCCCTTTTTTTTCTGTTGCCTGACAGTGCAAGCAGGAATTACTACTTAAAAAAAAAAATCATCTGCTGGTGTGTGCTTCCTGTTCCAGTTTGTTTAGTCACAAGTCTGAATTAGATCTCTCTGTTGGTTGGTTTCGTTTACTATAAACAGGTCTTGTGCTTTGTTTCAATACATCAAAGCTCAGAGCCAGGCACAGACAGGTAATGTAAAAGGGGGTGAGAAAGTTTACAGTCTTGCTTCATTGTTTCTTTAAGCCTTCCAGACAACGGTCAGAGGGATCACCCGGAGGTTAAAAGACGGCTTGGTTGATGGTTTGTTGTTCAGTGTTGTTTTTATAAGCTGGTTTCTCTTTTGTTCCTTTTCTAGAAACCACATGTAACTTTAGGTCAGAAAAGTGTAAAATGTGGCGCTTCTTTAACCAGAGTTACCACTGCCGTGGGGTAACTGGATCAGGCAAAGGTGTAGGCTCCTCTCCCTGCTATGCTGATGCCGTTGATGCTGTCCTTCACGTGAGTACCAGAGGTTTATTTTCTTTTCAAATATCCATCCACCCGAAGGATGCAGATGGTTGAGAAGGATATTTCCTCTTGACTGACTCTGCCAAAAAAAAAAAAAATCATTGGTTTAGCCCTTTAAAGATAAATGAGACTCACTCCCTCACACAGTATTTTTAGTGCAGCTGCTCTAAAAGTTTGCTTCCTTCCAGCCTTTGCATCTCTCCAGGTTACCCTCTCTCTTTTTTTTTCCCTTTCATTCTTTTTTTTTTTTTTATCTGCCCTCTTAAAACAACAGGAATGCTGTACTGGCCCTCAGCCAGCCAGGGCTCAGCAAGCAGGGTAAAATTTCAGTTCAGATTTACGGGAAGGTGTTGGGAGTAAAAATCTGGTTTGGTGAGTTTAAGGCAGGGAGTAGTCAAGAGACAACCTTGCTACTGTGAGTGCAGAGAGAAAGAGAGGAGGAAGGGGTGGGGTGGGGGCTATAATAGAAACCACCCAGGTTGGGGATTAGAGACCAATTTTTCCCCTGTCCGAGTTTCAGTGCGTGTTCCTGAGCCTTATCGAGTTTGTAGGCAGAAAGTCGGGTCTGGTGGTAGAAGAGCTGCTCGGTGCCGGCAGGGAGCTCAGCGCCCCGCTCAGCGCCCTGGAATGTGCGGCTTAGGGCAGGAGCGAGCAGGGGCTTTGGCTTAGCTGGTACTAATTGCAAGTTTTAGTGCTCAAAAACTCTGCTAAAAAAAAAAAAAAAGAAAAAGAAAAAGAAAGCAGCAAAGAGCCAAAAGAGGGGGTTAAAGTTGGGAGAGCTGTTGCGCTGTTGCTCCAAGCAGCAGTGCAAGGAGTTGCTCAACTCTCATTTAGCAGGGCGGTAGGAAGGACAATGCGTTAGGTCCCTGCCCCAAAACGTTGCTGTGGCTGCGAATGGTGCTGGGCGCTGAGGTGGGCTCCAGGTAGGTACCGTCGCTTTTCGGTTTGCTCTGCACTTGCTCTGTCCTTACCTGAGGATTGGATTGTCCTTAGTCTTCTGTGATTGGGTTGACAATGTAAGCAGACAGAAGATCACTAAGAAAATACATTTAAAAGTATTTTTAGGAGGGAAAGGCAAATGGAGAAGACTCCAGAAGTCCTCGGTGAAGTTTTGGTGACTCCAAGTGACAGATTTCTGGTGATTCTGAAGACAGATGAGAGATGAGAGGCAGAAGCAGATATTAAGCAAGGACAGAGTGAGAAGTGATTTGCAGATCTGAGAGTTTTAAATTAAAAGATGTATGTTTCTCCATGTCAAAGAAAAAACACGGTTGGACGTCCCTAATATCTTTGGAGTCAGTTTCGGAAGCAGTATTTTGTTTGTATGGCTGCTTCTTCTTTTTGAACATTTTAAATACTGCAGTTTGTACAGAACGCAGAGCAGTGGCACAAGTGACAGGGAGGTGACAAGAGGGCTCTGAGGCTGCTGGCTCCAGGTCTGTTATAGACATTAGCATAAGAATGGGATCTTACCTGTGAGAAGTTTCTGAAGACCTTTTAAAATATATGTATCGATCAGAAGGTCAATCATCTTTCTCATGCTGAGGTATGCGTGATTAGGTGAGAAATACCAGGTCTCCTTTATCACGCTAAAAGAAATAGCTTTTTCTAAAATTAATTTTTTTAATTTTAGAGGTAGGGTTACACAGCTCATTTCTTCTCAGGAATTTAAAAGAAAAAATTGACCTAAAGCCAAACTATTATAATAGTTACAGATGGGCTGAGACCTATCAGGTAGCAAAATCCTTCCTTAAATTTTATCACCTGAACCGGGCTGACCTGGCAAAGGGCAGGCGCATTAGACCGGGCTGAAATGAGCCGCCTGAGGCTAACTCAAGTTGAGTATCGGTGACCTTACGTGCCTCTTAGTCTTTGCAAATGATGACTTGGACAAATCTGCAGTTTTTCTTCACCAGTCGGCCCGAGTTCACATGATGCGAGAGGGGGAACTGGGCGCGTTTCGCAAGCGCGGCGGGGCCGGGCGCGGGCGGGAGGCCGCGG
>JAOXXN010000471.1:48512260-48524867 GCA_026770055.1 Myrmophylax atrothorax
TACAGCAAAGAATTTCCAGAAAGCTAAAGTTGGCGACTTACAATACTTACCAACTTGGTTGAAAAAATAATTAATAAAGGAATTGGGAGGAGAATTCAATCTGCTGCTGTGTTAGCTGGTGGACAAAGGAGGGGAAAATGGGGAGAGAAAGCCGGAAAAAGTAAATGCTTTCTCAGATTGGTTTTGTTGAGGTTTTTTTAAATAAAAATTTGAGCCCAAGCAAGTCATTTCCCTCAAAAGTTTCCATCATGTTCTGAAAGTTAAAAAATGAAGCATTCTGGTTGACTCTGTCATGGCAGCTATCAATGGCACATTGTTAATTCCTGTTAGAGTGGCAAAGCTGCAAAACAAATAACAGTATGTCCTTGAGTGCACCAGTTCTGTACCTGACAGGTTTTCATTTTTCACCCAGTTGCATAATGCTGGCACACACATCTGACACGTAGTGTATGAAACTGTCTGGGTAGGGCTTGATCCTGCTTCCATTCAAGTCAAGGGCAATACTCTTCCAGTTCTCAACAGAGACAAGGTCATGGTGTGCACTGGAGCTGATGGCAGCCTGTTTAGGAAGTCAGGCAGCAATACTTTGGAATAGGTCAGCTCTCTCCTCCTCTAGTCCAATCCTACCTGCACTCGTGCTAGGATTAAGCATTTGAAATCCTATAGCAACTAATGACTTTTATCACTTGTCTGTTGTTTTCTCAGCTTCATTTCCTCAAAAGAAAACAAAAAAAGGAAAAAGAAACCCTAGCAATTATTTCCTCCTGAAAAACATACATACAGAAAACAACATATTGATTTTCTTGTACTCTGTGTTTGTCAGTCTCAGCCAGGCATTGTGTGTAGGTGTTATGCGATTTAAAAAAATAAGATGAATTGTGGGTGGGACTGAAAATGCAGTTGTTATTATTCATCTGTTTATGCCATCATACACGTGTGATCTGGCTGTGATCTTGTGCAGCAGCCTAGGAACCTATGGATTGCTTGAATCACCCTCCTGTAAAAGGGCCAGGAGATGTGTTATTCAATACTTCTACTAGATTGGCAAGATCTGTATGTACTACATTTGTATTTCATAGCTACAGCCAGCATCAGCCCACACATGGGATGAAACATCAGCATAGAAATCTGTACCTGTACTTTTTTCCTTACAATATGCAAGTTCATCAGGATTCCAGCTGGGGTGAAAATATGTGTAAACAGCACACTTACCAAAAAGTGAAAATATTGTAAAAATAAAACTATTTTTATGTTTGGGTCAAGTTTGCAAAAAAGTCTGATCTGTTTAAAAATAAAAATTCCAAGGAAAATATTTTCCACTTTTCAATTTGGAGCACTTTATGTGGAAATTGAAGAAACTTTTAAAGTGCTACAGAAAAAAAATTAAACTGAAATTTACTTTTTAATTTGGTTGAGAAAAGCAAGTAAAAAGTATCTTCGTTGGGCTTTTTTCGGGGCCAATTTTTTATAGAAAAAAAAAAGATTGTTTCTACACCTCTATTTTTGATATTTTCACCTTCCCAAGAGGAGTAAAGTTGTGGCACTGGATCTTGATTGCGAAGCCATTCTCAGCTGGTTAGAGTAGGGAGTTTTTTCCTTGGAGTTCAATCACGAATGGTCCTTCAACTCTGTGGAAACTTACATGTGATATACACAGAGTATCCAGAAATATTAGGTATATCTCCCTCATCATGTTTTCGCAGGCTCAACCACATTCCTGCTTCCACAGAGAGCAGTTCTTCTAGCTGCAGGCAGTACAAACTTGTTGCAGTGCTAATTATTTGATCATCTGCCTCAATATTTCCAGATGTAAAAGATTTATTTCTTTTCGTTGTTAAAGAAGGAGTTTGGTTTTCTATCTCTGTTCCCCATTAGCCACATCTCTGCTAGTAAATCAAATGTGCCCAGAATTGCTCTCTGGCACAGAGGCTCATTGCCTCCAGAGGAGGATGCTGTTTTGCCTGCCAAAACCAAATGACTGCATCCAAACTGTGTTAGGAACAATCCAGAGCTCATCTCAACCCTCAGCCTCTACCTGGGAGAGTGATATCTGCCCTCTGGTTTGGGTAACTGGTATTTAAATTACATGGGTCTAAAGCATGCCAGGGGCTATTCTGGACCTTAAAAGGTGCAACTGGTTTCCAGCATCCAGGAAAGCTCACTGATGTGATTTGACATCATTTACTTCTCTGGAGGTAGTTCTTACATCTCCTCCTTCCTTATTGGCACAATCAGCAGAACAGCCTTCTTTCAGAGGCTCCAAAGTCAGGTGCATACTTATTATGTCCCCAAGCAAAGTATTTATGTTCAAATAAAAGTATAATTAGTGCTAGCAGCTTTAACAGGTGTTCTAGAATGAGGCTGGTAGGGGAGAACTGAGCAATGCAGATAAAAACCTGGGATCCATGGGATGTCTGCCCAGAAAGAAGCTGTGAAACAAGGCAGAATGACAGGTAGCAGCAGATGCTGACAGAGAGGGCTGCTGGCTGCTGCTGAACTGAGCGGTTTCACTGGGAATAAAGTCAAGAATTTCTAAGCAGGCATAGGACATGAGTCTGTTTTCAAAGGGGGAGGAGGAGGCTGAAGGCTCTAATGGCCTCGTTTTGATGGGGGGTTTTTTGTAGGGAAGAAACATTTGTTCAGAACAAATATACTGTGAATCTAACCTCAATTTTCCCTAAAATCTGTCCTTACTAGGGATGCTATTGCAAGCAGCTCCTTATCAGAAGAAAACAGTTGACTCTTGATTCCCATGGAAATGCAAAGGACTCTGATTCTTTATAAATGAGAGGCCCCTGGAAGAATAGGGTAGAAAGTCATTGAGAGGCACTGACTTCCCAGTTGGTCAGTACAACAACAATGAGACTCAGCTAGTTTCTCAATTAAGTTGCTCACAATCCTTCTGATCAAAGTGTGGAGTTGTGTTGTGCTCAGCCAGCTTCTGGCACTATTTATACATACCTGTATAGTCAATGGGCTCTAATAGTAAACCTACAGGATAATAGAAAATACTTACATTTCCTTTACAAAAAGAATACAGGAGAACAAGGCCAATTTTAATCAAATCTGGTTTTGCCACCTGTATGTAGAATAAATATATTCCCCTGTTGCATAGTAATATTGAATTCAAGGGAGCACTGTTTCTGATAGGATACAACTGTTTTAACTCTCATCTGAGACTTTTGCTTCACAAATTAATTTTGTTATCCACTCCTTTTACCCACAGACACTAGGATAGCATTTTTAAGAATTAACAGCAACAACTTCGTTTCTCAGTTATGTCTAGTTTAACTAACATCTAATCCTCTTAGCCCTTATACCCTCACAAACAGGCATTTGTTTGGCTAAAAAATTTTCATTAGCCCAATCACATGGAGCAGGTATTTAACAACCCCAAGGCAAACCGATTTTAGACATCAGAGGTGTCTCACCACCAGATTGGGAGAGCCAATTCTAGGAGCCCTTTGCTGCAGCCTGCAGAACTTGAATAACAAGGTTGGTGAGTGGCTGGCACCCAGTTTTTCTACATAAGTGGGCAGCATTCTTTAATGGTAATTTGCCAGCTCCAAACACTGTTTTGTGATCCTTCACTAGCCCCTCATCTCTGCTCTCTCCCCAAAGCAGCCTCTCAGTTTGTGCTTGCAAACACCCAGTCAGCTCTGAAGAGAGGCAAGGATGTCATTGAATTGGTACAACTGGTGAAGACCTGGCAGGTCACTGGAAAAAGTAAACATTTTAACAGACTGAGGATTGAACGTGTTGAACTTTGATCTTAGTAATTTGAATCCAGAAGAAACACAGCTTGAGCTGCATATAGGTCCTAACCCAGGAAGCACAGGGTCACAGCTGCAGGACAGGCAAGGCTGGGAGGAAAATGCTGATGCCAACAGGACCGTGCTCCTGAGGCATGTGAAATCAATGAGAGAAGGAATGGCTATCACAAAGCAGAAGAATGGACACCAGTGAAAAAGCAAAAGTAAATGCTTGCATTAATATGCTAAACGTGTAAATTATTAACTCGAGACTAGCTCTGCCGTGGAACCAGGGCCATGACTGTGCAAAGCCACCCCTGAACATACGTAAGTGATTCTCGGGTCTAAGCTCTTTCTCCAGCAGTCTCTCTCAGAGGGATCCTGTGGCACTTTGTGGAGCATTTAGCAATGCTCCTCAAGCAGGTCTCTGGGGAAACAAGAGCAATATTGTGATCAGCTAAGAGTGGAGGGAAAGATCATGAATGGTCACTCACTGGGGTATCACTTCACTGCACTTTTCCAGGTGTATCATCTTCCTCTGCTGTGTCTGTCCCTGAGGAGTTCTTGAAACACCTCTGTCAGTAGGAGTGATGCTGACCAAGTCACCCTCACTGAATGTGCTGCTGTGGACTTATTTTTGGCCTATTCTCACATTAAACATGCTTTGGAAGATCTCAAAACATAATAGAAATAAGTAAGTAAATAAATGAGAAATAATATCAGCATCTTCTATTTAACTTGAAAGTTGCAGAGAGGACAGCCCTCCGTATCTACCCTTTTCAGCCTGACTTTGCAGTATCATGAGAGCTTTCCTAGGCATCAGCTTTAACTAATTGCAAATTAACCTGAGGTAGTTTATACATTTGTCCCAGCATTCTCCACATACTCATTCCTGGCTCCAGCTTCTCTTTTTTAGGATGCCTATGCTTACTCTCAGGGCTGGGTGGCCCTACTTCAGCAGGGGAGCAGATGCCTGGAAGGCTTGTGTAGGGAGCAGGACACAATGCCCTTTGGGGATGCCTCAGCACCCACAGGCCTGTGAAGAATATGGCTGGCCAAGCTGTTTTTTACAGGTGTGGTTATGCTGTAAACAACTAAAAATGTCCTCCTGTCCAAGTATGGGAGGAAAAGCAGGTAGCCATATGGTCCACATGTAAACACAGGATACCTGGTTTAAACATATTTGGCTGTGTTCTAGCTAGACATAAAATCAGTTTTAAAAGCAAATCATTCTGATGAATGGATGTAAAATCAGTTGAAGGGTTTTTACCTGAACAAGACCTGCATGATCAGGTCCATTACAGAAAACTTCTCTTTTACTGAGAGAAGTTAAAATAGCAAAACCGTGAAGTAGTAGAAATCACTCCTTAGGAAGCCAGCTTTTAAAAAAGTCTGCTGACTGAGTTTATCACCTAATCACTTTCAGAGGGCAGCTGTAAAGCTTACAGAATGCACTCAGTTGGGTTATCTATCTCAGTAGCATCACATGCAGAATTTGCAGACAGCAATAAATATCTGAGTGCTCGCAGTGTTGATGATGCTCATAACGTTAAAAAGTCCACTTTCTGTCTTACAGCTAACTGAAAGCAAGCCATAAGCCAAATGAAAAAGTGGCAGAATGATGGGTTGGAAAGGAAATATGATGTCAGGTAGTATAATTAAAAGCCAGTGAGTGAATCTAAATATTGAGGGGATCTCTAGCTTTAATAGCCGAAGTGTAATACACCAAGTAAAGCAAAATCATAGTACTTCACAGAGTAGTAAGAAGACAGCAATTGTGAGAAGAGAGCAATTCAGAACTTGCACCCTGGTGTTGAAGTATTTGGGTCACTGGCCCACACCAAGCTGTGCCTCCCTGCTGCGCTCAGCACACTTGGAGTCCAACCAGTGAGTGTGAAGCTTTGCAGCAACAATATGCAGAGACCTTGGGCAAGAAGAACAATTTAGTAAATTCCCTAATCCCTTGGAAACAAGCAGCAGAAACATACATGTGATACTCAGCTTCTGGCTGAGTAGGCTCAGGCTGAGATTTACATGGGGGTTTCTTTGATTCAGGTCTATAAAACCCAGGGTGGTTGCGTGGGGGTGAGCTCTTCACAGTCAATGCAAGAGGTAGTGACCCTTAGACAAAGATTTAGGAGCCATTTTAAGAATAAAAGGAGGTATTTCTTAATGCAGCAATACTGGATCTGTGAAACTCCTTCCCAAAGGGTGTGACAGTTGCAATAATTTTTTTCAGACAGTCAAGCAAAGGCTGGGCAAATACTTGGAAGAGAGGTCTACCATTGGGCAAACTAGCCCAGGCTCAAGCAGTCACCTAAGCTGAAAATGGTTGGAGACTGAAAGAGGACTTGCAGAAAAGATCACTTCTGTTCACGCTATTGCTATTCTGCAGAGGTCAGTTTGTGGTACTGCTGCAGACAGGCTACTTGGCTATATGAGCCCAAAAAAATCTGAAATAATAGCACTGTTCTTATATTTTTATGTGGATGGTAAGTTAATCGTGTACCAGTTTTCTGATGCATAGATGAAATCAAGATGTTTTGTCTTCCTATCTGTGTCTGAACTGGAGGGGAGAGCACTGCAGGAGGCAGTGGTACCAAAGTACCAATGGGGAAGCAGGTAATTCCCTCAGGGACACCATGGCTACAGGTATCAGATGCTTAGGAAGACAGTAGGAGTAGGGCTTTGTGGCAAGAGCAACACTGCATGGTGGTGTATTTTGCCTGAGGGTCCAGTAAGGTGCAGACTATGCTTTGCAAAGCTATGCTACCCCCATGGGCTGTAGTGCTCCAAATTATTTACACTAGGAGGGATTTTTAACCCTGTTAAACTAGCCTAACAAGACTGACCTAGCCAAGAACACCTTCTTTGTGTTCTCTGCCCCACTTTGTCCCCCTTTTTGTGCATAGGAAGACTCAGAACTGAGCTCTGTGCTTACTTTTATGAAACTAAAATAATTTTTGAAAAGTTTATGGGTTAACAAATGACCCCAAGTTTTTCCTTTGTCCACTAAATAACACACACATCACAGCAATACAGCAAAACTTGTACTGCCCTTGCGCTTGAGAACATAGAGCAAGAAACATTATACTCAGTAGTTTAAATTAACTTGCTTATCTTCAGACCACCAGAAAAAACAAGCATTATTTATTCCTCTCTTTTATACTGCAGCAATGATAAATACTTTGTTAAAGCATCAGTACAATTCCATTGCCTTAAAGTCTCAAGCTGTAGGAAGGAAAAACTCTGACAAGCTGTTTCTGGCCTACTGTGTTTTGCCTGTTTATCAACTGAGTGCTGATGTGGCAAAGTACATGCAATATGTGTTATGAAATAAGAAAAAATCACTGTGATATTATTATTGCTTAGTAATTAAAAAATTATTTAAATAAACATTCTAAAATTTTAAAAATACAGTAAATTATTTTTATTTACACATACTTTTTGGAAAAATGATACTGCAGTTTGTGCAAAATCATGAGGATTGTGTTAAATATGTGCACATATATGTCATCATAAGTGGTTAGTTTCCTTTCTGTGGCTGCAGGGAGTTAAAGCCTGTTTCATGTACCCTTTTTGAGATCTGTACATATCTGTACTGTCTGGAATACAGGCTTTTATAAGAAGTTTTATAAATGGTGTCTGCATTGTTTAGGTTGCATTAACTGCTATAGCATTTCTGGGTTTTGTCTCAGAGGAGAGGAAGCAACTTAGTCACATTGCTTGAAGCTCTGCTGTGAAGCCCTCAGATAATAAGCACAGTATAAGAATGTATCTGAAATAGTACAGCTACCTTGACTCTAGTGGAATTATGCTAATTTGCTTTAACAAAGAATCCAGATTCATTAGGTTAAAGGTTAAAAGAAGTTGTCTCAAATCATAACCTGATACTCCAGAGAACTTGGTGGACTCTGGTTGTTATGTCAATTTGCATGGTATCTTTTTTTTTAGGTGAGAAAGGCAAGCATTTCAGGATTGGATATTCCTTCAGCATCTTATTCACAAGGCAATAAAGACCATAGAGACATAGGTTCCTAAAAGAATATTGCCAATAACATGAAAGGGCTGAATCTTCTTTTTGAGTGACTACCATAGTCCCCTTGTCTCCTTCTTTACTCAACAGAAGTTAAATCAGTCAAAAATTTCTAGAAATCCATTTCCCAGGGATATATGTTTTTGATGAGGCTGTGAGAATTCCTTTCACCTTCTCTGCAACATCATTTATCTTCTTTCCTTCTTTGCATATACTACTTTAAATGGGCCTACAGATGGCAAGGGAGGGATTTTGGCAGAACTAAGGCAATACAACCCCCTTGACTCCATTTCCAGTTAGTGAATAGAAGGAACAGAGCCTCTAGGACTAAACAGACATGGATTCCCTGTGTTGGCCTATCCCACACAGCATTCAGGGGATGCTAACCCATGGCATGGGACATATTAGACTGTTTGCTCACTAGAAGTAAGTTTCCTTAGAATACCCACCAACAGCTCTGGTGGCTGCAGAGGTCCAGAAGCTTGCAGAGCTCCTGACAACCAACACCATCATGAGTAGTGCAGGGATGGAGTGAGTATTGTGTAAACAGTGGCAATTCCTCTATAGAACTCTGGGGTTTTAAATCTGTCTCTCCTTTGCTTCTCCCCCTCGAAGATACAGCACCACAGGTGGCAGATCTGCACACCAAGGGAACTACGAGCTACCATTTTATTTTCAGTTCTTTAACAAAGAATGCAATCAACAAGATGCTAACACTTGAAACACTGACTAAAACGCTGATGAAAATGAAGTTTCAGCAAGTCTTAATCCATGTGCCATTTTTTCGCAGAAGATCACTCTGCCACCCAGTCCACCAATTCACAGTCTGGTATTTCAGGCTCATACACAGTGTTATCCCACAGGCTTATACTCATCAACACTCTACCTGGTGCACATTTTTAGTGAGCTTAGCACTGTAAGAAAATACTGGTTGACACTGATGAATTACTTAACAGCAAGCAAATGAAATTGTGTTCAACCTACCAGTGAAGTCATATCAGCCAAGAACTAGAAATGCACTCAGTAACTAGGATTCAATCATAACTGAGCTGTAGCATCCACTGTAATAGAATCTAAGTAACAAATGAGCACATGAAGAATAACAACAAATCTAAAAAGGTGCAATTTTTCATCCCTCTGTGCTTCTGTTTGTTTATTTAGATTGGCTGAGTTGCCATCACTTGTTTGTATCTAGGAGTGACAGTGTTCCAACATGCCACTGCCTTCGTTCCTGAGAGAGGCCTGATGTGAAGAAACACCCTACCTTTCCCCTGAATGTGTTGGGGTTACAGCTCAGCCCCGTCGGGGTGGCAGGCACTCCCCAGCTACTGGCTGCTCTCCCAGCATTCTCCTGGCCACACTGGAAGCGAATGCCAGGGTGGGGAGAGGATCACAAAGATCTGCCTGGTGGCAGCTCTCAAGTCCACCTCTTGAACCAGTGCCCCAGCCTAGACATGAGGTTGCAGAGAGGAGTGAGGCTGGTCAGAGGTGGTGCCAGCTGGGAGGGCAGGCTATGTGCCATACCTGTGCAAAAGACACTGCAACAGCAATTCTTACCTTGACTCAAACAGACCTAGTGTCTTGCGGGAGATAATGTATTACTTTTAATGAAACAAATAAAAATAACAGATAGGAAATTGGGCCCAAACCAGAAACAGCAGAGATTTTGCTCTTTGTTGTGTTGGACCTGTTCTCGTCCTTTGCAGTTCTCAATTTCTGAGCAATCTTGTGCCCCTGCTGCCAGTCCAAGCAATGGGTGAGGGTATGGAAACTCTTTCATAATCTAGATCCATTTTTATTTTAATTATTAAATAGATGAGAACATTCTGACTTTTCCTAGGACAATTGGTACTTGCTGCTGGTACTCTGGGACACAGGGCTGTACTTTAGTAGGAAGAACACCTTTAGAAGTGGCTAAGACACTCAGTTTCCCATCCCTACGTTTTTAACAAGTAACTGACTGTGTATGAGATCAGGTAAATGCATTCTATCACTCAAAATGGTGACAGTAACCGTAGTGAAACCAAGTATTATTTTTTTCATTTCTGACTTTAATTATTTCAGAGTTCTCCTTCAGAGCTGACTGTATATCAGAGGAGGTGGAAACACCATGTGAAAATACATGTGAGCTGGAATTCCTTTGAGGGAAAGGCTAAGCAAGTGTATGCAGTTGAGAGCATATAAAAGCCTACAAGTACATAGCTGTAACATGAAATACTGACTATCACTGCAGAATACTTCAGAGTTATTCCAAAATACCAGTCAAGTTTGGATCTAGGTTCAGGTTACAAGTTGCAAAAGAAAACGGAAAGTACAATCAATCACAAAAAATCCTGTTAAAAGGTTTGTAATACCATTTTCATACTTGGAGACATTGCCAGGATACTAAGAGTTTGTTTGAGTTCAGAGTTGGATGTTTTGATGGTGATAAATTGAGTGACTGTTACACTGTGCTTAGCAATCTTTACTAAGGCATCATTTAAGACTTTTCTCATGATCTGGTGATGCTTGGAGTCTTGGTAATAATTAAAATATGATTTGTCATCTCTCCTCATAGTGGGCTGTAAAATTCCTTTGGGACTCTGTATGTTACTTCAGAACAACTATTTCCATACATCTATTCTGTTGTTCAAGAAACAACAAAAATAACGTAGCTGTCTGTGACTGATATGCAGTACCATAGAAATGACACAGCTAGGAGTACACAACACAGGCAACACTTCAGTGCTCTTCAATGTCCTTGTGAAATAAATGGAGCTATGTTGGATCAAATGAAATTATTTCAAGTGTTTAAATCCTCACTGGTTAGTGAGATTAGATTTTGAAACTTCAAAGCCAAGGATTGCACCCTCAGCAAATTTGCAGATGGCACAAAGCTGAACTGTACACTTCACATGCCTAAGGGACAGGATGGCATCCAGAGGGACCAGGATCAAGAACTGGGTCTATGGGGACCTGGGTCAGGGAAACTCCCAGTATTAATACAGGCTGGGGGATTGACAGTGGCCCTGTAGATAAGGACTTGGGGGTGCTGGTGGATGAGAGGCTGGACATGAGTTGCCAGTGTCCTTTCAAAGACCAGAAAGCCAACCATATCCTGGGCTGCATCAAAAGAAATGTGGCCAACAGGTTGAGGGAAGTGAATCTCCCCCTCTACTCAGCTCTAATGAGACCGTACCCGGAGTACTGCATCTGGATCTGGAGGTCTCAGCACAGAAAACCTGCTGGAGTGAGTCCACTGGAGGGCCATGAGAACAATCACAGGGCTGGAACACCTCCTGTGAGAAAACACTGAGAGTTGGGGACATGGTCCTGAGCAACCAGATCTAGCTGGAGATGTACCTGCCCACTGAAGGGGGCCGGACTAAGTGTCCTTTAAAGATCCCTTCCAACCCAAACTATTCTATGATTCTATAATTCTGAGATCTGGCTATAGTATAGATGAAGCTCAACTCAAATGCAAACTGTTGTACTCCAAGAAGTTTTCTTCTAAGCAGGTCTTGCAAGAACAAACTGGTCCTGAGAGTCCCTCTGTCTTGTGCAAAGATCACTGAGAACATACTACGTAATTCCAGTTTTAATATAAAACAAGTCCAAGCCTCAGAGCTGAATTGTAGCCTGCATCTAAGCCAGACTGAGACCCAACCAACCACAAATACCCATGCCATTGTTTATAAGTAGATAGAACTTTTTTCCACTGAAATACATATATTGAACAGCTTCTGATTTCATAGTAGTGAGTAGAGCAGGGTTCTGTATGTCAGCTCTCAAAATACAGTGTCTGCCTAAACTGAAATGTTACAATATGAATTTTGCATAATCTGATGAAAGGTTTTTGAATTCTAAAATCTTAAGCAGGAGCAAGATGGATTTTGTAACTTGGGAGTTTGAGTCATAATTTTCCCACAAGCCATGCTGCGAGCCTCAGGACAGCCAGACTGAAGATAAATTTGCCACTGAGCTCAGAAAATGCATCAATGTGCTTGCCAGAGTAGGCTTTACAAATTTGCTCTTAAATCATTCCTTCACATGTAAAAACAAATCCACTTTCAGTGTTAATGGAAGATTTAAAAAATAGAAATACCATAAAACTACTCTGGGAAACTGATAGACTGGCTAAATGCCGCAGTTTTTTGGTACAGAACATTGTGTTACTCAGTTTTCCAGTTTTAATACAATAGACAGGAACTCTACAAGCATAAACTCTTACTGGTTGTGTGTGCATAGGAGTAAATGATATCTGGTTTTAGTCCTTACACAGGACAAAACCAAATTTAGCAAAATATTTTATTTGCACATGTGATGTTGCTATTATAGAGAGGATATTGCTTGTTCTTCTAGGCTACTTTTATGTGAAGACTTTTAGTAAGTAGTAAAATTTGCTTGGGGCTATTTTTATCATAAACAGGAAAAAGCTTTGTTGTTTCCTTTTCCTTCCTCAACCATTACCCCTCCAGTTCCCCCTCCTCAGCTCACAAATGGAGGTGGGGGGGGTAAAGGGGGTCTGTCCCCCCACTGAGGGATTTTTGGGGTGTTCTCCCCCCCCCTTTTGGGGTCCCCCCCATATTTGGGGGTCCCTCCCCCAGATTTTAGAGTGTCCCCCACAATTTGGTGTCCCCCCCATTTTGGGGTCCCCCTCCATATTTTGGGGTCTCTCCCCCCATACTGTCCCTCCCCCCCATTTTGGGTTCTATCCCCATATTTCGGGGTCCCCCTCCCCAGATTTGGGGTCCCTCCCCCCATAATTTGGGGTCCATCCCTCCCAGATTTGGGGTCCCTCCCCCCATCTCAGGGTCCCTCCCCCCATATTTTGGGGTCT